>LPNX010273242.1:206870-290574 GCA_001517045.1 Pseudotsuga menziesii
TTTATATAATGTTAAAACAATTTTTTAATGATGATGACGACGATGACGATGGCGATGTTGATGATGATGATGATGACAACAACGACGACGACGACAACGATGATGATGATGAAGGTGATGATGATGAAGATGGTGATGATGATGATGATGAAGATGGTGATGACGATGATGATGATGATGAATATGGTGATGATGATGATGATGATGATAATGATGATGAAGTTGATGATGATGAAGATGTTGCTAAGGAAGAGGGTGATGACAAAGATGATGGGGAAGATGATGATTATGATGATGATGATGATGATGATGATTATGATGAAGATGTTGATGACTATGATGATGTCCTATGATATGATGAAAATGATGATGAAGAATGCGACAAGCTCGACAAACCACCGATGCCAAACATTGTCAGTCTTTCTAGGTATCTGCGTCAGATATCATACAACGATGATGATGATGATGATGATGATGATGATGATGAAGTTGAAGATCATGATAAATATGGTGATGATGATGATGATGATGATGACGATGAAGATGACAATGATGAGGATGAGGATGATGAAAATGAAGATGGTGATGACGATGAAGATGGCGATGTTGATGATGATGACGATGGTGATGATGAAGATGATGATGAAGATGATGATGAAGATGATGATGATAATGATGAAGATGAAGATAATAATGAATATGGTGGTCACGATGTTGATGTCCTATGAAATGAAGAATATGATGATGATGATGATGATTCTAATGACAATGATGATGATGATGATGATGGCGATGATGATGACGATTATTATGATGATTATAGTTATGACGACGACAATCATCATCATCATCATCATCATGTTTGATTCTGGAATCCCTCCCACACCATCAATTCATGTGTCTAGTCTAACCATGCCAAATTTCAGACCAAGCCAGCACATATTTAAAAAAATTCAACGTTGGCCCCATGTAGAACATTAATTAATCTATAGGTATGGTTTTTGTTTCTCGAATTGTTAGTGTCAATCATGATTGATGATGAAGAGGTTGATAATGATTTCCTATTTCATGATGAATATGATGATGAAGAATGAGATGAGCTTTCCAAACCATCAATGCCAAACGATGCCGGTTTTTCTAGGTATCTATGTCGAATATCATACAACGATGATGATGATGATGATTATGATGAAGAACATGGTGATGACGACGATGATGATAATGATGAGTATGATGATTACTATGAAGATGATGATGAAGATGAATTTGGTGATGACGATGAAGATGAGATGATGATGACGATGATGGTGATGTTATTTATGACAATGATGATGAATATGATGATGATGATGATGATGATGATGATGATGATGATATTCATTCCCCCCTTAGCATATCCATGTTCCCTACAATGTTTTCTGGTTGTTGTCATCAATATCTGATCTGTTTCCTCTTAAAGCCCCTGTATTGACTACATGGATAATAACATTTCCCATCACCCCTTATTTTTACTCCATTGCACAGTCTATCATGCAATTGTCGACTTTGTTTGTTTGGTTCAGGAATATTGCTATTTGACATTTTGTCACAAAAATATTGAATGAAGACTATCGATGATATTAAAAAATCAAGCTCTACACATCACTATTTTGATAGACATCTGTCGAAGAGTAAAATGATATCTGCAAACACTTCGTCGAAGAATAAAATAATTTCTACAAACCGTCAATTGAAGAATAAGATAATTTCATTAACTATCCGTCGAGGAATAAAATAATTTTCACAAACCATCGCTTCTATAGAAAACATGTCAAAAAAATTTGTAATTTATATATTTTCAAATTCAACAATCATCGAGTATCCGAAGAAATGGAGCCTAGTTCCCGTTGCAAATATATACCAAATATGTCGAAAATTCGACAACGGGGGATGTCAAAAATCCAACGAAGTCATGTCAAAAATCTGACAAAGTCTCATTGAAAATATGACAAAGTCTCATCGCATATCCGACAATAGAAATGTCGAAGATTTATGTCAAAAATTTGACATGTAATTCTATCAATTTAAAAAATAAACAAATTTCATAATTTGAAAGTGAAATCCAACAAAACAGTTGTTTTCGTCGAATGTCATCAGATTTTCTCGTCAGATTTTGGGTACAAATCTTGTTGTGTTTTCAATGGTTATACAATATCTAACCAAATTTAGAATCATAACATCATAACCATATGAAAAAGGATCACTAAAATATAGACAAGCACAACTACACAAAAGAACACAGATATTTATCTTGGGAAACGCTCATGGGGAAGAAAACCCAGCAAAACTTCCTCTATATAGATGTATCAAAAGTACAAAGACAAGACCCAAAATAGGTGCTCCTACTCCCAGTAGATATCTCTCTCTCTCTCTCCCATGTGCTATACACAACTGAGTGTGTGTTCAAATGAGGAACACAACTCCTCTATTTATACTATTTTTGTCACTTGAATTTTAACCTAACAAGTCATCCCCACTAAACTGACTAAGCCAACTTCACATAGGAAGACTTAAAACAATATTATATTATATTCATTAGATTGATATTGACCTGACTTACAATGGAGGTTGTACCTCATGATTCTATGATGACCAAATACAATAGTAACATCCCAATTGAGGAATAAGACATCTCCCTTAGGGTACATCAATAAAATACATTTATAATATTCTTCGAAGTTAAAATATTTAAACACTCCCCCTTAATGAGAAGGGTATTCTACTGACAAAAACATCATCGAATATAGGAGCGCAGAGAGAGAGAGAGAGAGAGAGAGAATATTTAACATCATCAAGGTAATACATCTATACGTCATAGGAAATTTTCAACAATCATCAGCAACTGGAACAGTTACTGGAATATCTTCAATATCTTCAGTACGAGAAAATCATATTCTACAGCACTGAGTCTTCATCTTCTGCGGCACTCGATCACTTGATCCTTTATAGCAGCACTTCGATCTTCTTGATATTTTGCAGCAACACTTCGATCTTCTCATTCCTTTATAGCAGCACTTCGATCCTCTTGATCCTATGTAGTAGCACTTTGATCTTCTCGATCCTTTGTAGAACCACTTTGATCTTCTCTATCCTTTGCAGTAGTATTTTGATCTTCTTGATCATTTGCATCACTCGATCACTAGATCCTTTGTAGCACTCGATCACTCAATCCTTTGTAGTGATCAGTCACTCGATCCTTTTCTCAATACTTTCATCGTCTATATATGTGCTTAATCTGTCAATCAATATCATCATCAGAAGCATCATAACCTGAATCACACATCATCTCTTTGTGGGATGATCGATCCCTATCAATTTTGGACATAAGTATTGAGCGGCCGTCGAAAGGAGTTGGCCTTTGGTGTGCCGCCATTGCGAAATCCAAAGTCATTTGGCTTCTGATATGGAAAGGCTGTCGACGCCGATGTCAGCCCAAAAGTTAGTTTACCAAAATCGAAAGAGAAAGTGATTGAGCGTCTGCCGATGCGGAAGCCAAAGCGATAATGCTTCCGATTAGAAAGACTGTCGACGTCGGTCAATCAGTTCATTGATCAGAAGAAAGAATGGTTCTGAGAGCCGCCGTTGCGGAAGCCAAAGGCGTTAGTCTTTCGATGTCAAAATTCTGCCGACGCTAATCAGATTGTGCCGCTGATCAGAAGAAGAGAGAGATCATGTTCCGCCGTTGCGGCTGCCTAAATGAATAAACCACCCGAAGCACCAAAGCTTCCGACAGCCGATGAATCATAATCTGCCGAACGATTAAAGCTTCCGAGAGCCGATTCGGCAGAAGATCTAGTGAAATGAGAGCCGATTCAGCGGACGGGATAAGGGTTCTATGAGCCGATTCTACGGAAAGGTTAGTTGGTTGAGAGCCGATTCTGCACAGGAACAAAAAAAATTTCAAGTTTTTCCATGGGATTTTTACAGCAGGTTTCGACTATTTTCAGAGGGATTTTTCAGCTGTTTTTCAGTAAAATTTCAGGGCTGAAAAGGAGAAAAGTGGCAGCAATCTTATGCGCCGGATTACGCGAAAACCAATAATTTACCAAAAAAAAAAAAATGAGGGTGAAGCCACAAGGGGGAAAGCCCCCTTGACCCCCGTCGTCCCCCTCAGATAAACATTCTTTGATGGAGAAAATTCTATGTTTTGGGAAACTCGTAATTTATAATTTTCCAAGAGAAGGTAAGTAATGTTGGTTTATATAAATATTATGCATCTAACAATTGTGTTACTAACACATTGCAGAGTCATAGTCACCTTCAAGGGAAGTATTCCAGATAGTGCATTTGATAAGCAAGTGGTGGTTCGGTATGAGAACTCATGATGGGTATGATGCTCGGGATTCTTATGAGCGAGCAGAAGATGCCATGGGAGAAAATGTACATAATAGAAATGATGACATTGAGTCTAATGGAAGAAGATTCCAAGAGACACCGTCAGATGTTGCAGCCACTATGAGAAGCTTGATTAAAGCCCAGGAGGAGCAGCATCAGTTGAATGATGCTATGCTGCAGAGTTTGACAGACTTGCAAAGGAAGATAGACTCTGGACGAGGTACAGCAAGACCAGAAGGCAGTAAGAGCAGTACTAGGAGAAGGAGAAGAACTTCTAGTGGAACATCTGATTCTGAAGAATCCAGCGGGGATTCCAGTTCTTCTCCTCATAAAATAAAAAGAAAGAGACACCATAGGGATTGCACTCGAGATGAATTCAAGAAAGCTAAACCTCCTACATTTGATGGTGAGGTAAATACTAGACAAGAGGCTGAAGCTTGGCTTCTTGGTATTAAGAAGTACTTTCAAGTGCATGATTATTCAGGAAACATGAAGGCAAGAGTTGCCATATTCAATATAAATCAAAGAGCATCCATTTGGTGGGAACACTTCAAGCAAGTAAAAAGGATCAGTGAAAGGAGACTGAAGTGGAAGTAGTTCAAGAAGTATTTTAAGCAGAAATACCTCTCTGATAGGTATTATGATGACAAGATTAAGGAGTTCCATGAGCTGAGATTGGGACAGCAGACCATGGAAGAGTATGCTAATAATTTTTTGGAGCTATTGAGGTATGTCCGGTACATCAGAGATGAAAAAGTAAAGGTCCAACGTTTTCTAAGTGGATTACCTCATTCTTACAAAGATAGGATTGAGTTTTATGAGCCTAGAACTCTTGAAGAAGCAATAAGGAAGGCTAAGTATTGCTATGAGCAAAGAAAAGGTAAGCCGGATTACCATAAGGCATGGAAGGACAAGAAGAATGAGAAGTTCGACCAAAGAAAGAAAGGTTTCAAACCTTCTAACTTCAGGAATTAGCAGAAGCAACCCTCCCAAGCTGCGAGTAAGCCGGTTGGAGTGATAGGATAAAAGCCTAAGGATCCACAACAGAATAGAGGGCCACTTCAGTGTTGGAAATGTGGAGGACCCCACATGCGCAAAAATTGTCCACTTGAGAACGAGGGTGCAAGGCCAGCTTATAATGTTCAAGAAGCAGAAACAGTGGGTCAAGTAGCAAGGGCAGTTCCTAGAATTTATGCAGCACTGGAGGACCGTCAAGCGGATCACCGGTCAACTGTGGTTGAAGTAGCAAGTAAGATTGTTGAGCAATCTGTTTCTATTTTGATTGACCCTGTTTCTACGCACAGTTACATCACTCCTAGAATAGTGGAGATTTGTGCTTTTAAGAAAGTAAAGCATAGGAAGTCTTGGTTAGTCCAGCTAGCCACTGGAACTAAGAGAAAGGTTAGTGAAGTGGTAGAGAAATGTCCATTGGTCATGAATGGATTGGCCACTTGTGTAGATCTGAATGTTCTACCGCTTGGTTCCTATGATGTTCTCATTGGAATGGATTGGTTATAAGCTCACAGGGTGAAGCTTGATTGTTACAATAAGACTTTTGAATGCGTGAATGAAGAAGGGAACCTCGTAGTTGTGAAAGGTATTCCAAAGGTGATTTCAGTACGGCAGGTTTCAGCAATGCAGTTAAAAAAGTTCTGTAGGAAGGGTTGCCAGTTGTATACAGCTCAGTTTTTGGAGGAAACAAGAGATGAAACTCCTAGGTTGGAGGACTATCAGGTGTTACAGGAATTCGGGGATGTGTTTCCTGACGAGATTCCAGGGATTCCTCCAAAGCAGGACATTGATTTCACAATTGAACTTGTGCCAAGATCGGCACCAGTGTCCAAGGCACCCTACAGGATGAGTATATCAGAGATGCTAGAATTGAAGATGCAATTGCAAGAGTTGTTGGAAAAGAAGTATATTCAACTGAGTGTGTCCCCTTGGGGAGCACCGGTTCTGTTTGTAAAGAAGAAAGATGGTACACTCAGGTTATGTATCGATTATAGACAATTGAACAAGGTTACTGTGAAGAATAAATATCCATTTCCTAGGATTGATGACCTCTTTGATCAAATGAGAGGAGCAAGGGTATTTTCCAAGATTGACTTAAGGTCTGGTTACCATCAGGTAAGGATCAAGGATGAAGACATTCATAAGACAGCCTTCAGGACAAGGTATGGGCATTATGAGTTTGTAGTGGTACCATTTGGTCTCACAAATGCACCAGCTACATTTATGTGCCTTATGAATAGTGTCTTCAGCAAGTATTTGGACAAGTTTGTTCTTGTTTTCCTTGATGACATTCTTGTTTATTCTAAGAATGAGGTGGAGCATGAAGAGCATTTGAGATTGACATTGCAATTGCTCAGGGAGCATCAGTTGAACGCAAAACTGAGCAAGTGTGACTTCTATAGAGATAGAATTCAGTATTTGGGTCACATTATCTCAGAGGAGGGTATATCTGTGGACCCTGAAAAGATAGAAGCCATTATGAATTGGCCTACTCCAAGAAATGTGACAGATGTGAGATCTTTCATGGGACTTGCAGGATACTACAGGAGATTCATTGAGGGATTCTCCAAAGTTGCACATGCCATCACTTCTTTGCAAAAGAAGGGGATGAAGTTTGAATGGACATCGAGGTGTGAAGAAAGCTTCCAGAGGTTGAAGAGTCTTCTCACCAGTGCACCAGTATTGAAAGTTGCAAATCCAGAGAAATATTTTGTGGTGTGTACCGATGCATGCGGACAAGGGCTTGCAGGAGTCCTTATGCAAGACAACCACGTGATATGTTATGAGTCGAGAAAATTGAAGGAACATGAGAAGAACTATGCCACTCATTATTTAGAGCTTGCAGCCATAGTAAATGCCCTCAAGATGTGGAGACATTACTTGATGGGTAGAAGATTTGAGCTCGGAACAGACCATTGTGGTTTGAAGTATCTATTTGATCAGCCTACTTTGAATGCTAGGCAAGCAAGGTGGCTAGAGTTTTTATGTGAATTTGATTTTGAAATCAAGCACATAAAGGGAAAAGAGAATAAGGTAGCTGATGCACTCAGCAGGAAGATGCAAGAAATGCATGTGGCATCTCTTAGTATTTGCCAATCGGATTTGAGGCAGCAGATTGTTAGTCATGTTGCTGGAGATGAATTGTATGAGCAAGTAAAAGACAAGTTGCAGCAGCAAAGTCTTGAGAAGAGGTATGAGGGATATAAATTGGAAGAAGATGGACTTCTCACTTATAAAGGCAGAATTTATATTCTGAATGTAGCATATTTGAGGAGAACTGTTATGGATGAAATCCATCAAGCTCCATATTCTGGTCACCCAGGATATCAGAAGACAATTGCTACAGCTAGAAAGCAGTACTTTTGGCCAGGTATGAAGAAGGATATGGCTGAATACATTTCAAGGTGTATGGAGTGTCAACAGGTAAAGGTTGAGCATCAACATCCAGCAGGTTTGTTGCAGCCTTTGCCAGTTCCGGAATGGAAATGGGAAGTTATTTCCATGGATTTTATTACAGGATTGCCAATGACTTGGAGACAACATGATTCCATCATGGTTGTGGTAGACAAGTTGACAAAGGAAGCATATTTTATACCGGTTAAGTCTACATATGAGACTGGCGACATTGCAAAGATCTTCATGAGGGAGATATTCAAATTGCATGGATTGCCGAAGGCAATAGTCTCTGACAGAGATGTCAAGTTCACTTCCAACTTTTGGAAGGGGTTGTTTGCATATTTGGGTACAAAGCTAAACTTCAGCACTGCATACCATCCTCAGACAGATGGCTAGACAAAAAGAGTTAATCAGGTACTTGAAGACATGCTTCACATGTACGTAATGGACAAACCAACCAAGTGGGAAGATTACTTGCACTTGGTAGAGTTTGCTTAGAACAATGGACATCAGGCATCCTTGGGGATGAGTCCGTATGAATATTTGTATGGAAGAAGGTGTAGGACACCAGTGACTTGGGATAATCCAGTGAACCAGATTGCGCTTGGACCAAAATTGCTCAAGGAAATGGAGCAAGAGGTTGTAAAGATCAGGCAGAACCTAAAAGCAGCATAGGACAGACAGAAAATCTATGCCGATAAGCATAGGGTGGACAGGGAGTTCAATGTTGGGGATCATGTTTACCTCAGAGTGAGGGCAAGGAAGAGTTTTTTGAAGCTTGGAAGTTGTGCCAAGTTGTTACCGAGATATTTTGGGCTGTTTGAAGTGCTTGAAAGGATAGGGCCAGTTGCATATAGACTTGCATTGCCTGCTAGCACTAGAGCTCATAATGTTTTTCATGTTTCTTTTCTTAAGAGATATGTACATGATCCTAACCATGTGATAAATTGGGATGTGATTTAGGTGGAACCCGAGGGAGAGTTCTGAATCGAGCCAATGCGCATCCTCGACAGGAAGGTCACAATGCTCCGGAACCGAGCCATAGGTCAGGTAAAGGTGCAATGGGAGCACTTCAGACCTGAAGAGGCTACATGGGAGCTGGAGGATGCCATGCGATTGGCACATCCATTTTTTTTCAATTATGCGGAACACTGAGGCGATACCAGTGTAGCATTTTGTTCAATTTTGTACAGCACTGAGGACATTGCTATTGAAGGGAGAGGGGAATGTAATGTCCTGGTTTTGACCCCATTACATTAGATGTATATGATGTACAAATTGTAAATGATCATGGTGTGGAGCTAAAGGCCAAGGCCCCACCATTGATCGGTTATGCTATGTTTTGGGATTTGAATTGTCGCCGATGGTATATCGGGGCATGTGGCATATATTATGTTGGTCATCATGTAAATATGCATCTATAATTAATTAAATGAACCCGACCAGCTACGATCATGGCAACTAAAATGAGAAAGGGGCATGATTTTTCCCAAGGATAAGGATGTGGGGGGAATTTGTCAAACCTTGGCCAATGAGAGAAAAATACCCATGTGTCTTCTTTTATTTGTTTACCCAACCACCTCCATTGAAGAATTGCTGCTGGTGGTTGAGGCAGTTAATGGTCTTTGGGAGTGGGGTGGCAGCACTGTCAGTCCTCACCCACACGCACACTCCACCACAGTTGACTTCACTCACGGAGGAAATTCGTCCCTTCCCATGACGAGCTGAAGCACTCATGCACTCCCCTTTCATGCACTGTTGGTTTTCTATCCATCCATGCACTCTCCAATTTTGGGACCTCACGATTTTGCTGTTCATCCCTCATGCAGACATTTTTCTTGGCTCCACAATTTTGTTGAACACCCACGCACTGCAATTTCACGTCCTCCCTGTAGTTGTTCACCTTCCCGCAATTCCAATTGTCTGCTCATGGTTTTCATGCACAGGAATTTTCCTGGTTTCACCCACGCAGTTTTTCCTCCGCGGATTTGAGAATGGTGTGGCTCCGTCCTTTACTCACAGGCTGATTTGTGGGTTCGGCATTGTGATTGTTCATGCACCGATTGGGGAGACTGTAAATTCGTCCCCAGTATGGTCTGCGTACGTTTTCCCCAGCAATTTCGGTTGTGCAAAACGAGTCATTGTTCCCTCACATTGTGGGCTGTGTTTACTATTACGTTTGGGGGCTGTTGTAGATGGTTTGAAGTCATTTTTCCCTGGTTTAAGCTGTGACAGCTAAATTAATTGCCTAAGTGCAATGGTTGGTCTTTGGACTGTGATGGAAGCAGGGATGTTGGCTTAGATTTGCTTGATAAACCTGGTGGCTGGAAACCACACAGATAGAGCTAGAGGGTTGGCCTTCTTCTCCATCACCCCTGAATAGCACTGGAAGGGAATGCAGGGCCTGAGGGACTGTGTAGCAGAGAAGGGACTGATTCCTTGTGTTGGGTGTGTTTGGGTGTCTTAGAGGTCAGGCTAGTTCTTGTGTAGGTGTTCTTGGCTCTGCAATGAGCTCACCAGCTTAGCATCTAGCCCTTCCCAACTCCTTGATGGCCTGATAAACCCAACTTTGTTGGCTTGGATGTGTGTTTTGTATATATTTGGCTATGTGTAAGCCTGCTAGTTCCCTTATTCCTTGGAGAATCATGCCCAGCTTGGGGTTGGCAGCGCTGCTAAGAGATTAAGGAGCACGCTGGCCTATGGTTGGGTGGAACATTGCAGCAACGTAGCTGGTTGCGGAGCAAAGTTTTCATAAGATAAGTAATCTTGCCCATTTTTACTTCTACAACCATATTTTCTGTCAATGATATGAAAATGATGAACATGTTAAAATGAATGCTTGTGTGAATGCATGTTGATTCCGCTGTGCAAGATAAATAATTATAGCTGTGTATGATAAACAATTGTGTTTATACATGTTATACTGCAATGCATTTTCTTTCAGCATTCTGTTTCTGCAAATTTTATGCCTGTACATGTTCATGGGGCTCTTAGCCCGGGTGTTTGAAGCTTGTAGTCGTGTCCTCCTTGCCGGTTGGAGGTATGGGGACGTGACACCTTATGTAAAAATATTGGATTTCTATGTTCTTTGATTTATCATGGAACACAATATTCTCTGTCATATTTATACAACTCTTGTTGTCACATAGAAACATTGTGGTATCCAAATCTAGATAAAAAATACATGACATCAACTTCTGAATCCATGTGGCTTCACAAATAGCGGAGAAAACTGCTATGTACTCTGCTTCAGCTGTCTTGAGAGAAACACTAGACTATTTCTTGCTAAACCATGAGATCATGGTGGATCACAGACAATGTCACCCACCTGAGGTGCTCTTTCTGTCTATGACACTTCCTACCCAATATGGTGTATATCCATACAATCTATAATCATGATCTCTGTCATAGTATAGTTCAAAGTCTATCGTACCTTTAAGGTACCTTATCACATGCTTTCCAGCTATGAGGTGAACACATCTAGGATTAACTAGATACCGACTCAGAGTGTTCACAACAAAGCATATATCTGGCCTAGTATTCATTGAATACACCAACAAATCAACAATATATCTATACTAAGTCACATCCACTAATTCTAATGATTCATTAGATAACAACTTCATGTTGGTATCCAAGGGTGTGTCCATGGCTTTACCATCCAAGATATCAAATCTTCTTAATATTTCCACAGCATACTTTTTGAATCTGAATTGCTTCACTATAGGATGAACATGCTGCAACGTACTCAACCTCTTCATGAGATCATACCCAATCCCAACCATCCTGAGGTGATCGTTCTGGCCTCAGGACTTCCTTTTGCATCTTTAATGAGTTCATCATGTCAGGTCATTGACATATCCAAGTCTTATGCATTCAACATTGAAGGTTGGAATGCACATTACTCTTGGTAAAACCTTAGAACATCAGGAAGTTGTCCAGCCTTTCGTACCATGTCAAACTCGAAAATATTCTACAGTCACTCCCCCTAAAGCGAAGCTTCATATTCTCTCTGCATTTTGTACTCTATGTATTGAAGCATCTGTACTGGAGTGATAGGTATCATCCTCTGCTACTAGTATTCTATGTATCCATCTCACATTACTAGATACCAAGATCCTTTATCTTGAACTTCGTTGAAAATTTCCTCTTGCACCCATTTGTGAGCTTGTTGTCTTCTATAGGTTTCCATCTTCAACCTTGTAGAAAAGTTTAAAATATTCATCACTCTAGGTGATCTTCAAGCTCCTTATGTAGCTGGTTGTGCTTATCAATGGGTGTCTTCTTATCTCGTACAAAGTATTTTCTACACATGTGGTTCTTTGCTCGATATATATACTTCAACTTCACTGGAGAACTGTGTCTGTTCAATGGAGTATGTTGTGCCATAATCTACTCCCTTTGAGACAAACCACGAACCTTGATTTGTATACTTGATCTTGTTGATCCACATGGAAGACACTATGGACTTCCCTTCAAGTATCGAAACCATATCCTAGACATCATTCCCCGTGATCAACTGGTACTCTTTAATCATAGCTTCTTCCATCACTGGAAGGGTATACATCAATGATGTCACTCAATTGTGCCATAGGGCGAGTTTAGTTAAATATTTTTTTAATTTAGTTTTTTTAAATAGAATTGTAAAAATAAATATGGTGTTACTATTTTTAAATGTTTATTTTTTGAAAATGAAATCAAATGTGGTTTAAAATGTTAATACAATCGAATGTATTTATTTTTGAAACAATATGACCAAATTTCATTTGTTGTTAAGTGGGGTATTTTAACATACAAGATTATTCATTTTGGTTTCATCAACACATAGAACATTCTAACATGTCGTTATGGGATTTTATTACATATGCAATTTTATATCATGTAAATTCATATTGTGGTTTAAACAAACTAAAAAATTGAAGTATTATATTGCTTAATATATAGTGGTTTAGGGGTTATTTTAATATAGTAAAACATACAAAATATATATATATATTTCATTTGAGAGGAAATAAGATATTGTTGGTAAAAACCCAACCTTCCCTTACATGGGAACAATTAGATATTTATAATATGCAAATAAACTAGTTCATATAGTCAATACTTCATCATAGTTGTCTTTACTCAAAAGATGCTAGAGTGGCAAACATGTACATTCTAGTCATCTTTATACTCTATAATATGGACCTAAGAAGATTCCACTTATAAAACATTTTTTGCACAATAAGTAGGCCAATGTATACTTATTTTACCTATGAATATTTCTCTAAAAATATGGGTATACTTAACCTGCTGAAAACTACCTCTAATTTCATTTAAATGGATTGCAAACTATGAGATACCCAAACTCATTGCCTACACCTCCCCTCTTATTCATTGAATAATAAGAGTAGAGTCTCCAAAAATCTAAACCAAAGGAATTCCCAACTTGTCTACAAACTTCAAAAGGTAGAAGAGGGATAAACTTCATTAAATTATTAGTCACAACTCCTAAATTTCCTCTACTTGTGTAATAGCTATTGTTGGAAATATAGAGCAGAAATATGAAACCATAATGATGCTCAAGCCCTTGACATGCCCCATCGAATTAACCCCATGCAACTTCTATAATCAACACCATGTCACCTATGATTTGCTCAACTTTCAAAGCCACAAACGACAAGTCAATATTTAGTAGAGCCAATGAGAACGTCGATGTCTTAAATGAATCACTTGATCTTCGAAGATACAAGATTTGTAGGCCAACTATATGCCCCAACAGATCATATAAGTAAGTTCCTAAATTCCTCAAAGGTTCAAACAAACAAAAAAATCCTCAAAACAATAAATCATCGAAGCCTTTTCCTAGGTATTATCCAATTCAAAATGAATTGCTTCATCCTTCCATACCTAGCACATGTACAAGTAAGTCTAGAACAAATGATCAATTGGACTCGCCATTGGATCAATACAAATATATTTATTCCTTGCCTTGTTTTATTTCACCTATAAATCCAATCCCAAGAAAGAACCTAATTATTAAATACTAGCCAAAGAAATCATTTGATATTAGGTGGCACAACCACCGTCCAAATATTGCACCACCATCATTCAATCTCCAAATTACAAGAGTTGAGCACCCAAGTACCCAAACTTAGAAGAATACTGCCCCCTGGAAAAGTTTAAATCCCACACAACCTCATCTACTTTATCACCAATTCTTATATGCACCTTCTAAAAATACATCAATAGTGTATCTCACCACCATGCCCATATACCATTGAAATCCAAACCCATTGAGGAAAAGCAACCTTTTCACCACCTGTTAGAGAAATCCCAATCAACAAATTCATTTACAATATTGTGACCTTATTCTTGAAAGTCATGGACTGTATCATCCAACAAAAGCACCTCATTCCCACAACCTAGAATTGCATACATACCCACTCAAACCAACTCTTTGGATTCAATCCTACAAGATAGATGTATCCATATAATTGGAAAGGCCAATGAAAATGCCTTCCACTAGTCGAAAACATTTGTCATCATTTTCTTCCACACACAAATCCAACCTAGTATATTGTCAGGGTAATATACTTTTCCACTAGCTTCTCTCTCCATAAACTATCCCTTGTTAAAAAATTCCAAAGGGATTTTTCTATTAATGCTTCATTAAAATGAAATATGTTTTCAACCCAAAACTAACTTGATCCTTCATAGAGGTTATTACCTTCCATCTTGTTAAATGTGAACCCTAATAACCACAATGAATTTTCCATAAATAGTTATAATAGTTTTTCCACATCATAACTAAGATACATTTCGAATTTGCACCAACAAATGTCAATAGACAAATATAACCTCCAATAGATAATTTATCAAAACAAGTCTCCCACCCCTAGAAATCCAATGGTTGCACCACTGAAGAATCCCATTTTTAACTTTTGAAACCAACCATAATTATTCCTCCTTCCCATATTGATTTGGCTTGATAGTATACCATAGGTGCTTAATAAACCCATCCATTAGATAAGTGGGATAAAAAAAATCTCTTTCCCAAATTTTCAAGCCTAAGGATTCCCTTCCAAGTAGTAAATTGTTGATTGTCCAACATTTATAACCATACATGTAGACAAACACAAGATATTTATAATTTCAAAATATTGGCTACCCTCCTCTTCCTCCCATAATCAAAGAGGATAACATCATCTACACATAAGAGGTGTGTCAACTGAATGTTGTCCTCTAAATATATCCCATATCCCATGATAGAGAGAGACCTCCCATGAGACCTAAGGAATTTATGGTTACACTTCATGAAATTACGGATATTGTGGAAGATTTATATCAAAGAGTTCGAGGGGATGAGGAAGGTGAATCCTTAGTACATACTGAAGGAGGAGGTGAGGGTGGTGGATATTCAAGACCTTCTTCACCACCACCACCATCATCTACTGATGATTCCAGTTACCATTCTTCCAAGAATGAGCATTCTAATAAACATTTTCATTCTTATGATATGTAATTACTTAAATTGGATATTAAGTTTGGTTTTCATGTTTATGATGAAGAACTAAATGTATAAAAGTTGGACAACTGGGTCAAATAGATAAAATTTTATAGGGCACAAAAGATCAAAGAGGACTCTTCAAAGATTCAGTTGGCCACTCTCTACATGTGAAGTATAGCTTTGATATGGTGGGAGAGTTGAAACCAAGCATATATAAAATGATATGGTAAGATCATTTCTTCTTGGGTTGAATTTGTTTTTGCATTAAGAAAGAAATTCTATAATTTTTCATATACTCAAACAACCATGATTGAATGGTTACATCTAAGACAATTGAAAGGGGAAAATGTTCAAGATTATACACAATAATTTAAGAATAAATCTTTAGCATTGTAAATTTCATTACACAGTGATGAAACTCTTCTTAAGTACATTGGTGGTTTGCATTCTTATCTTCTCCATATTATTTTTATGTTTACTCCTACTAATATTAACAAAGTGTCAATACAAGATACTTGTCTTGAATCTAGCAAGGGTGAACATGGTATGAAGATTGTGTAAAAGAAGCCACCTAAGTTTGAGAAGTAGTCAGAAGGAAAGTATAGTAGTATGAAGACAACTACAGTGAAGAAAGAGGTGGAGAATACTACATGTCCTCACTGCAATAAGAAAGAACATGTGGATTCCAAGTGTTGGAAGTTCCATCATGAGTTACAACCAAACAAGTTCCAAGACAAAGGGAATAAAGGATATGAGACAAGGACCACTGCAATGGGAAATAAAGGTATATCATCTTCTATCTCAAGTTCTTCTATTCAATATTCTAAGTTTGAAAATCATAATAACAAAATAAATGAGTTTTTCCACATAAGGGTCATAGTGAAGCACACAAAGGTAAATACTTCGTTTGACATTATTTCTCAATTTAATTTGATTTCTAGATATATTGTTAAGAAGTTGGGATTAAATACTAAACTTCATAAAAACATTATGGGTTGGGTACAAAAGGATACACAACTAAAAGTAACTAGACAATGCACACTTAAGTTTGTAATTACTTCCAAATTTACTAATGATGTTGTATTAGATGTTGTCCCTCTCAATATATTTGGAATAGTCTTGGGTGGACCATATCTTTGTTACAAAAATGTTTTATTTTATAGTGGAGAAAATAAGTTTCACATTTTCAAGGACAAGGTTTAATATATTGTTAGAACTCACCGAATGAAGAATACTATTTTTTTAGTAAGTATGGGAGAGATGAAGAGACTTGTGAATGCTAGTAATCCTTTTGTTTTTATGGTTATTAAGTTGAAATAGAAATATGTATCCGATTCCCTTGTGGGTTGTGATCCAAGTCATAAACATGATTTTTTTTACATCATTTATGATTATGATGAGGCATTTCAACAACCTAAGGGGTTTCCTCACAAGAGGGAGACTGAGCATGATATTTGTTTGTAGCCGGACGATACTCTTTATAACATTGGTATGCATAGGTAATCCGTGATAGAGAATGCAATGATCAAAAAATAGGTTCAAGAGTTTCTTGACAAGGGAGTCATAAGGCTGAGTACTTCTCCATGTGGGTCTCTGATTGTATTGGTGCCTAATAAATATGAAACATGGAATATGTTTGTATAATTTTGAGCACAAAACAATATCACAGTAAAGAATCATTATCCTCTTCCTAGAATTAATGACTTACTGGATCAATTGAAAATTGTTGTCTATTTTTATAAATTGAATTTTAAAAGTGATTACCGTCATATTAGGATTGCAAAGAATAATGTGTGAAAAACTACTTTCAAGAACAATCGAGGCTAATTTGAATGGTTAGTGATGCCATTTTATTTATGCAACATTCCTGCAACATTTATTTGAGTTATAAATGATGTTTCCATGTCTTTTATTAATGAATTTTTATTTGTGTACTTAGATTACATTTTGTTTTTTGTTCGTACTTGGAAGGATCATGTAATGCATGTAATTAAAGTACTTGGTGTACTGAAGAGGGAAAAATTATGTGTAAACTTGTCTAAATGTGAGTTTGGTAATACCTCTCTTATATAAATGGGTTATATTGTATGGGATAGTCAGCTGAAGGTAGATCCCTCTCAGGTGGAATTCATCTTAAATTGGCCCAAACCAAGTACTATGATGAAAGTAAGAAGCTTCATAGGTGAAGTACAATATTGGAGGAAATTTATTTCCAATTTCTCATATATAGAAACTCCTTTGCATGCATTGACAAGTGTGAAATATGAATTTCAGTGGGGGGGAAATAAATAGAAAGTATTTGATACATTGAAAGAGAATTTGAGTACTGCACCAGTGTTGGCATCGCTAGATTTGAAATAGTCGTTTGAGATACAGATCGATGCAAGTGTATATGGCATGGGACAAGTCTTGATGCAACAAGGTAAGCCTATTTCTTACTGTTATGAAACATTTACATGAGTAGTAATCAACTATCCAACATATGATAGGTAATTGTATTCTTTAGTACAAAGTGTGAAAAAATGGAAGAATTACTTGGTGGGAAAGGAAACAATAATACACAGAGATCATCAACCATTACAATATTTGCAATCACAAACAAAGAAACTACATTCAAGGAGTTTTCATTGGATGGGTTTCTTACAACAATTTCATTTGGTAATCAAACATAAAAAGGGTATACACAACAAAGTTGCAGACATGTTATCAAGACCAGTAATCAATGCATCCACAATATTTTAACATACTTCTTTAGCTCATGAAGGTTTTGATGAACAATATGCTAAGGATGATGGTTTTAAGGATGTGTATGAATATATCATTAATGGAAATAATAATTAATAAGTGAACTATCATGTGCACAACAATATATTCTATCATCTTAGAAAAAATTGTATACCCATAGATGAAAGAGTTAATGTGATTAAAGAGGACCATACATCATTGATTTATGGTCATTTTGGGGTAGGAAAAATAGTAGCATATTTGCGAAGATATTGTTATTGGCATTGAATGAAGGAAACCTCTTCCAAGTATGTAAAATCATGTGTGTTGTGTGCCACAAATAATCCTAGAAACATGAAGTTGGGTTTGTATACACTTTTTCTGGTACCTTCCCAACCTTGGGAAATTGTATCCATGGATTCTATTGGAATTTTTCCTATGTAAAAATAAGTCATGATTACTTGTATGTTTTGGTGGATAGGTTCAATAAGATGTGTATTCTTGTGCCATGTAAGAAGCAAGTCACAAATGAACAAACAAAACAATTGTTATTTATTCATGTTTGGGTTCATTTTGAACTTCCTACTTCTATTGTATCTTATCAAGACTCTCGATTTCTCAGGAATTTTTGGTCTTCTTTATGGGTGTTGATGGACACTAAACTTAAAAAGAGCATTTTTTTCCATCCATAGACATGTGGAAAAACAAATGTTGTAAACAAAATAGTGGTAAATTTTCTTAGAGGATATTGCAGTAAACATCCTAATTTGTGGGATGAACAGCTGCATTATGTACAACATGCCTACAATTGTGCCATGTATTCTTCTACTTAGAGAACTCCTTTTGAAGTACATTTGAGATATTTTCCTAATTCAACTTTGGAATTTTATTTTGTGGAAGAACATAAAGTGGATGGACAAGATGATGTCAATAAATCTCAAAGGTTCATTCAAAATATTCAGCAGGTACATCATGTGGTACAGGAACAATTGGAGAAGATCCAAGCCAAGTACAAGGCAAGGCATGCCAAGCGTCGAGTAGATCATCAATTTCAAGATGGATGATGTGTGGTTATACATCAACAAGGAAATAATTACAGGTGTAGGTAAAAATATCAAACCAATTAGGTATGGTCCCTTCAAAATTTTGGAGAAGGTTGGTACTAATGCTTTCCGTTTGGATATTCCATCTTACATGCATATGTATTCAGTAGTGAATGTTGAGAATCTGAAACTTTATGAACTTCCTATGATTATCGACGATAATGAAGATGTTAAAATTCCTATTGTTGATGATTTTTCTCTTGAGTGCTTGTATGAAAAGCAATAAAATGTTCCAAAACCTTCAGACATGGTGATGTGGAATATATTTGAGCTGGAATTAAAGGGGTACATCCAAGAAAATAAAAGTGGATGGAGATTGGGAGAGTGAGAGATATTTACCCTCACTTGCTAATTGATTGTACTTTTGGAGGTCCAAAAGCTCCCTAGTTTGGGGAGGAATGATCCATATGGATCTATGATTACTCAAAATTTTATTGTCTCAGATTCTAAAACATATGGCACCATTGCATAAGGATTGATGAGATATTTCCAAAAGTTCTTGACTCACCTCAAACAGATGTTAGATGATGAATATATCATAGTCTGAAGTTTTAGAAAAATAGGGGTGCCACATGGCAGGACCATAGGATGCCATGTGATCTAGATGTATAGGCTATACAAATAACATGGAAACACTAAAAGGGTTCCATGTGGTAGTCATATAGTGATGTGTCAAGTGACATGGACCAATAAGAATTTGACACGTGGAAATATTTCTAAGTTAATGTGGAAATGACATGTGGCAAGATGATGTCAACATGATGAGGTGGAATCATGAGAGGCTACCATGTGTCACCTTAATTTGGCATTTTTGGGGTCTAGTTGGACCAATTGGAGTCTGTCACATGTCAACTATATGGATGATGTGGTAGCCTAGTTAGCATACATGTCAGTGTCTGTACACATAGTTGTAAAACATGTGGGAAGTGGTTTGTCAATCAATATGATCCATTGGCATGTGATTGGGAACATGTGGGCAAATCAGGTGGTGCCACATGGAATTTTTGAAAATACCATGTTGGCTTCAGATCCAAAATTTTCCCCCCCATAGGGGTGGGCCAACACTATATTGTTCCAACTAAAATTCAAACCAACACTATATATAAATACACTAGTAAAATAATGGGTAGTTGGTGTCATGTCCCAAATTTTGCATTGGGTCACAATGGCCTAATGATATTTTCCATATTTATTAGAGTTTTTCAAATTGATGCTAAGGGTCAAATAATTTCCAAGGAGGAAAATTAATAGTTTCCTAGGTTAGGGGTGGAAGCTTTGGGATTTGGAATAAGGGCGGGAATGAATGATTTTTGAACATTAGAATGGAATAAATATGTAATAAAGGAGCTAAATAAATAAATAAAATGAAAAATCAAAGTGGCAATTCATCATGAAGACACATGGTGGGACCCACACAAGCTAGATTTTATATGCCACATGACATCCTCCTCTTGTCATTTCGAATACATAAGAATACCAAGGGTATTGGGATGATTTGGAAGGTAAATATACTTGGAATGAATCAATTAGGGTCGAATTGTAGTGGAAGTTTAAATCCCATGGAAGAGGAAGAGGCATTTTGGACCTAGTGAGACACTTGGACTAGATTCCCTAGCTCTATGACAACAATGATGAAGATGCTATGATACCTATGACACAAATAAGATATGAAGTCTGAAATATGACATATATAACATTTTAGTTTGAAATATATCATCCAAGATACCTATCATGTGAGTTGGGGAAGATCAATGGGCTCCAACTCGAATTTGAGGAAGGTGGAAGGCTAGGAAATGGAGGACACGTGACAAATCATGAGCATACACCCTAATTTGAATTGGATTGATTTTGTGGATGGATTGGTAACCTTGGAAGGCTAAATTGTTTTATAAAATACAGGAAGCAACCAATATTATATCTTTTTATCATTTGTGAATTATGACAGCTAGTGGATGACTAGTTTTCTTTCCTTAGCCAATTTCGAGGGTGAAAGATTCCCATCCAAGTTGGTGTTTGGACAGGAAACTTAGGTATTTAATGGATATTTAATAGAGTTTTATTTGAAGGTGTAATATATAGGGAATATTGTGTATTCTTCTATTGCAGCACTTTATCTCAACCATTTCCAATTTTTATGGCATATTCTCTCTCATGGAGGGATTGCGCTTTGGGTGAGTTATTGATCTATTTGGGAAAGCTTATAATGCTCCATTATTTTATTTTATGATGTAAATTTTCTTTATTTAAATTTAATAATACTCTCAGGTCGAAATGAAAAAATATTTCATTTAAAAATGTTAAACAATGAAGAAATAGTGTCATTTCCCCACTATCTTGTTGTGCGCCATTGTAATGCTAATGATTTCGAATTGGGAGATATTTTCATTGTCCATTACTGATTGTAATAAGATAAATATTATATTTTATTAATTATCAGAAAGTATCAAGTCAAATTATCAAATGGTTGTAAAGAAAAGTGATTATTAATGAGAAAATAATGACCATTTCCCCACTACATTGATGTATGTTGTGATAATGCTGATTATTTCAAATGGAAGAATGTCTATCTGATAAATGTATGATGAATGGAATTTAATTCATGTTTATTACAAGTTTCATGTTTTCATGTTCATTATCTAAGCATCGAAATCAATTTTACTTATTTTAATTGCATTGGGAGAAGATTTGGTGCCTTTTCCCCAAGGGTTGAAATTGTGATTTGGGAGCTATTTGGGAGAGAGTCATAAAATCCTGTATAAACTAAAACATGATGCATATGAGAACTTAAAAATTTCCCACACACATCCCCTTCATACTTTCATAAATTCTAGTGACTTTGGGATCATTTGAGAATCCATTTTCGACAATTACCTAGGGGAATTGGAGCCCCAATTTGCTAGTAAAGACTCCTGCTTTGAACAGAAAATTAAACAAGTTTCAGGAGTAATTTATGGGTAATAAAATATCCCTCAACATCATATTTAATTTCTAATATCATTCATGTACCTTCTGATAAAATTTGGTAGCATTTGGGTCAATTTCGAGGTCCAGACATCAAAACTAGTTAAGGTCGAAATTGGCAAAAAAGTGAAAAAATTGGTCATTTAATAAAATTTCAAAAAGGAAAATTACAGTTGGTGACTAAGTGACCAAAAAATTTGGTTGTCATGTCAAATAAATGACTAAATCACCAAATAATCTGGTCACCATGGTTTTTTTAAGTGAAATATGACCAAATTTGAACAATTTTAAATTACCACAACTAAAAATGACGAAAATAAATGACCAATTTATTCATGGAATAAAAAGACAACTAATTTAGTCACTAATTGACAACTAATTGATCAAGAAAAAACTAATAAAACTAATTGACAACTAATTTATCAATTAAATTTTGATGCAATAAACACTAATGATAAACTAGATGGTCTAGCTACAGAATAATATTAAATCATGGGAAAGTGGTACAACAAATCACAGTAGGCGCAATTGATCTTCAGGCACTACCCCAAAGTGGTGGATCTAGCGACAATCGAGACTACTCCAGTTTCAAATAATTACTAAATTAATAAATATTATGATTCATGTACTTTCTGTGTTTGATCATGATTCTGACTACTCCCTCCTAGTTTTATATATTATGGTTTATGGTTAAGGTCGTGTTTCTTAATTATATTTATCGGCTCCTTTTTGTCAAAATTATGACCATAACCGGATTTAGACTATGTGGGATGCTGCTTCAGGTTGCAAGGATTCTTAAACTTGATGTTATTCAGTTTTTTCATGGGCATTTGTGCGTGATCGTCGACTGGGCCTCTGAGATGTCTTCACTTATATTTATCCATTTTGTTTCCTAGATGTCCAACATTGGAGGTTTGATCGTTTCCTTCTCTACCATTTCATTTTCACATTATATTTACAAGGAATTTAACTATGAGGCACATGCATTGTCCAAGTATGCAATGGAGGTAGAGGATGGATACATATTTTGTGAATTGTGGAACATTGAGGATCGTTTGGTTTTGATGGTCCGTTATGCACCTTTTGAAACTTCATTCCCTCTCATCATTTATTGGATTTTATGATTTGATCTATTCAACATTAAATTACATGCTAATTTACTTCTGTGTTGGTACCTTTTTGGGACTCTATGGGAAATTTTTGGCTGCACCCCAGCCACAGTTATGATATTTTCTTTTTCCTTCCTGGTGGTTGGCTCTGTATTTTGCATTGAACTACTAGTCTCATTGTCACTTGGGTTGTAGAGGTTATTTTTTTTATTTATATGAGTTCATATGGCTCTATATGGCTATATAGGTCATTGTTTCTTCTGTAATATCATATATACTAATTTAATAAAAAATATAGGTTTTGTCTATTTAAAAAAATGAACTATATTAATAATACATTATACAACAATGTTAAATTTTCCAACTAGACTACTAGTGGAATTGATGCTCTCATGCTAAGGAAGAATGATTAGGGTTTGACCATAATGGATGCAACAATGGTACTATAGATCTCTTCCTTGACCCATGCAGTGACAAGCTTCATTCTATGGATCCTGACTAATCGTATGGAATCACCCAAGGGCTAGCAAGCACATATTGTCCTTACCCCAACCCGATCGACATTGAGGAAAAATATTACCAAGGAATATCCAAACCCTACACATCGGCACCATAGAAATTATGATTTCGTATACAACAAAGAATCAAGAAACCTAAAAGTACCACGACGATCAAAGAAAAAATCCACAGAATAATAGTACCTACATACCAAGAACCAAAAAAAGGACATGCATAACCCTTCCTATAGACAGAATCAATGAAAGAGCACAACACATGAGGGACCATGCGTTAATCAGTAAATTTATAGGCATATGGTCATCAAAACAAGTGCTCAGAGGTTGGATCAAATCAACATGTAAACCCAAATCACACTACGATTTCCAGCTAGGATCCAAAGGATGTTTTTCCATCATTTTCCATAGGTTAGAGCACAAAGCTCGAGTAGAATATGGAGGCCCATATTTTTTCAACTATGCAGGGTTGTATCTTAGGAGCTGGATTGAGTGATTCAATCCATACAAGGGAGACTTAACTTGGGACCTGGTTTGGATTCGCATCTACTCAATACCACAGGAATATTGGGATCAAGAAACACTCAAATATATATGAGATAATCTGGGAAGCTATGTTCGAGCGGATGAACAAACAAAACACGACAAGTACACTTAATATGCAAGAATATGTGTCTACAAGCACAAAGCAAAGGTGCTCCCAGATTCAATAATTTTGATGGATGAATACTCTAAATGGATTCAATATCTATATTATGAACATGTCCCCTTTAGATGCTACAAGTATCACAAGCATGGTCACATGTACAGAAACTTCCCTCTTAATCAAAACAGCTACAACCTCATACTAGCAGTAGAAAAATACAAGGAGGGTTTCCAAAAATTTGATAGGAAAAAGAGATACAAGAGGAGGCACCCACCATCAAATAAAAAGGCATATCCACTCACAACCAGTAAAACCTTTGAAATCTTGGAGGAGATTCCATAATATCTAAAGGAACCAGGAACTGATGGTGGATGTGACCCAGAACAACAAAAATCAAGAGAAGATGATATGCCAAATGATCCATAGAATGGTAAGGAAAAATTTACACAACCCATCTCTGCCAATCTGTCACATCAGAAATAAAGAAAGTGGTCCTGAAATACTCATGGATGAAGAAATGGTGGAAATATAAATAAGAGGCCTAGATCTCTTAGGGATGGAAGATGCATGCACCCAGAAAGCATTCAGCTCCATACTGTCAATGCAGATCCAAATATTGAAGGAGGATTTGGCAAAAGAAAAATCTCAAAACAAACTTAGATTCCAGAGCACACATTAGAAAGATAATCAAAATTCCTAGAGAGACAATCACAAAAAGGGCAAAAAAACAGATCTGCAAAGAATCATGTCGCTCGGCACAAGGTTAGTTGAATCAGACCGATACACCCAACTAACTGAATTTTATCCTACTGTATAACCCTGTTCTCAATCAAAATCATATCCTAGAATATAAGAGGCCTTAACAGGCGCTCCAAACATAGGATGATAAAAAGGAAAATCCTACAAGATAATTTGGTTGTTCTCTTTCTGCAAGAAACTAAATGCTCTTACCAAACCATTCAAACCCTAATAGCTAAACTCTGGAGGGAATGTAAAAGTATAGCTATTAATTCTCATGGATACTTAGGGGGAATTTCAATGGCCTAGTATCCCTCTTTAATAGACTTGAACAACTTCTTCTCTACTACTAGCTCTGTGTCTACCTCATTTCACATACTGGGAACAAAGTTCCATGGTTTCTTGCTAAATATATATGGACCCCAAACCCCTACTCTAAAATATGATATGTTTCGTTACATGGATTGGTTTAAACAACAACACGCATACTCTTTTGTTATATTTGGTGGAGACTTTAACATGATCCCCTATCTCAATGACAAAAAAGGAGGAAGAAGAATGCTCACCACTAAGGATCTAAAATTAAAACCACTCATAAAGGACAACAATCGTGGACCTCCCAGCCTTAGAAGTGTTAACACAAAAAATTGTTCACCTAGCTCTACATGGCCTAAACTTCATAAATGCATCATGCTTCCACCATTTTCCCTTACTTTTGACCTTCACAACTGTGTTTCCACCAAAAAACGTCCACAACACTATTATTTACTATGGTTTACCCTTCTAGAGGTATCTGCCAAGGAGATCTGTTATTGCCCTTCCTATTCATCCATATGGTTGAGGGATTGGGAAGACACCTTAAAAAAAACTCTAAAAAGGCTCACTCGGAGGTATTAACCTGCACAATAATCCCCCCCCCCCCATCTAGCGGAATTTTGTCGATGACAACCTCCTCTTTGGTAACCCCTATGTCAAAGAAGCACATTGCATTTCAAATGTCCTCAACACTTTCTCGGAGGCCTCGGGAACCACCATAAATCTCAAAAAATCATAGTTATTCTTCTTCAATACATATCTGATAACTTAGTGCAACGTCTCTCGCATTCTTGGATTTTCCATCTCATCCCTACCCTCCAAATACCTTCGTGCCCCTCTCTTTGGCTCCACCATCAAACACTCCACCTAGAAAGACATGTTAGCCAAGTTGGAAAGTAAAATATTCTCCTAAAACTTCTGGTACCTAAACCTTTCCAGCATACTCTCCCTCCTCAAGTTGATACTACATTTTTTCCCCTTTACATGTTCTTTGTATTGGCGGGCCCTAAGTGGGGCCTTAAATCCATTAGCAATCTCCAACGCAATTTCCTCCATGGAGGGGAAGGTAATGAAAACAAATGGGCTCTGTTCAATTGGAAAAATGTGACCCTAACNCCCTAAGTGGGTCCTTAAATCCATTAGCAATCTCCAACGCAATTTCCTCCATGGAGGGGAAGGTAATGAAAACAAATGGGCTCTGTTCAATTGGAAAAATGTGACCCTAACCAAGTGGGAAGGGGGCCTAGGAATTCGATATCCAAAACAAATAATGAGATCCTCTCTACCAATATTTGGTGGAATTGGATAGCTAAAAATACCACCCCTTGTGGGATATTTTGGAATAAAAAATATTCACAAGATTGGCCCACACCCAAGATGATGCGTTATGAACTAGACCCGTTGGGATCACTGATTCGGAGAGCAGTTATTTGTCAGCATGATTTAATCCAACAACATAGCTTCTGGGAAATTCGAAATCGATCCCAAGCCAGTTTCTGGCATGACTCCAAGCAACAATCACCCAAATTATCAGAAATATGTATTCGCATGATCATTAAAAAATAATGCACAGGATTGACAGTTCAACAGTCAAATATTTTTGGAAGGACACTACTCAAAACCATTTCTACCTATGGAAAGAACCCACATAGTGGGGGCTAACAAAGAATAATGCACATATGGATAGCATATGGACAGAAATTCACAAGAGAAGGATAAAATTTTGAGAGGAAGAAGACATAATCATATGGGTACATAACACAAAAGGAACCTTCACTACCAAAGAATCCTACTTACCCCATTATTATGGGAAAATGGAACCTCCTAACCCCTTCTGGAGGAAAATATGGGACTCCAATTTTTGGCCAAAAATCTCCACTTTCCTTTGGCTACTCACTCATCACAAGATCCTAACCTAGGACAATCTATTAAGGAAATGTTTCCATAGCACATCCTTATGTATCACATGCAGGGAACATTCAGAAACAATAGACCACCTCTTAGATTATTGTGTACTGGCTAACACCATCTGGAATCTAGTGGAGGAGAAGTGCAAAAAAACCAAGAGAATTAAAAGTGATGTTATCAGAACTCTCCAACCTTAGGGTGAGTATCCCTATCAGATAAAAATTTAAATCGTCTATGGTTGCTCATCCCAATATTCGTGGTCTAGAACATTTGGAAAGAAATAAATGAACACATATTCAAGGGGAAACAACACAATGCCACGGAGGTTTGGATGGGAATCCAGAAAAATATTCAAGAAACGCTTCAAAATGATGAATGGAACAACAATGATCTTCCCAGTGCTTAATCAAAATGGGACATTCTTCTTGGGTGGGGGATGGATCCAAAATTCTTTACTCTTCACCCCTACCCCCCAAATATACGCATATCCAGCCCAAAAAACTAGGAGACACCACCATTAGGATTCTTCAAACTTAATTTTGATGGTGCATCCAAAGGAAACCCCGTAGAGGTGGGATTTGGGGGAGAAATCTGGGGTTGTAAAGGGGCCATTCAACATGTCTACTAGGGATACTTGGTTCATGATATAAACAATGCAGAAGAATTATTTTGGCTTACAAAAGGAATTTGAACGGTCGTGTATCTAAACCTCCTCCCTATTATTGTTGAAGGAGATTCACAAATTGTCCTATCACTCACCATATTCCTACAGAATGGGACACACAGAGAAAATATCCCCCAGTTGGAAAATGGAATATGGAATCATCCAGCTCAACCAAATTCTCGGCTCCTACAAATCCATCACCTTACACCACGTCAAAATAAAATCCAACTCATTAGCTAATTGACTGTTCAATGAGGGAGTCTGCTGTAAATTTTCTTTGATTCACGGTAATATCACCTCTCTCAATTTGGTGGCTCTACTCAAATACTGTAGACATATAGCAAGACAATATTTTCCAATCTTGAATGTGGGTGACACATAGTCCATCCACAAGGGACACCTGGTGCGCCAGCCACATGGTGAAGGCGTGGTTAATGAGGTGAGTGACGGCGGGTTTGAATTGAATGCGAAGGAAGGAGGCATGCTTTCCAACCATGCAAGTAGCTGCTAGGTCATTTCCCATATGAACCATAGCGCTACATATTTATTGCATGTACATGCCAATATTCAACACCATGAAGGCAGCACTTTGAACTATGAGACACGCTAGCCTCAGCCCTGTGGGAATTTACATTCTCTTGCATCTACTTGATGCTCACTCTGTTGCAAGCCTGCATATCAATTTGAAGAAGAAAATGCCCCAGAAACATGGTACCTCATGCAAAGGTAGCACAGGAAGAGCCAAAATTCATCGAAAGGATACCATTGGGGACATTGATGGGTTTGTTGAGCAAGTTTCCATGATGGTCAAATGCTTGATCGATGAATGGGAGTCCAAGGTGGTCTCATACCATCTTGCTTCTGGGTAAAGTGGAGAAAGAATAAACCATTACTAGATTATTAAGAATATGTTGGGACTATTTTTGGAATACATGACAATAAAATGGAACAGAGCCAGGGTCATATCCCAGTGTATGTGCACCTGTATCACCCAGGAGGACACGCATCTTAAACCCATGGAGGCCAATTTCAATATGAGGAATTATTCGGTGTTTCTTAGCATAGGAAACATGGATGATATTGGAGCCAAGAACTAGTGCAAGAAATATGGTGTGTCCTATGCTGCTGCTGCAAATTCTCCAGGACCATTGCATGAACATAGGGATTTTGTGAGGAATACTACACCTCTTAAGTGTGGTCGCGAGACTCCAACAAATTCCTTAGCCGCCATGCCGATACAAGAAATGAAACCTCATGAACATATGGAGGAATATGGACCTTGTCAAATTCTAGAAGAGACACCTGAGGACCATGTGGAATATGAAACACTATAGATTCGATGTCATCATCTCTGGTTCCCTCTATGATTTCCAGCTTCTTTGGGTTTCTCTAGTTTTAAATTGTGTTGTTTTCACGGCTGTCTATAGTCAGTTTATATGTTGTAATATGTTTGTTAATGTTTCTAGCTACAGAAAGAGAAGACATTTTTACTTCTATAAAAACCCCAACTCCGGTATTTTTTATAGATTGGGTGGGTGGTCTCTTAGTTTAAGACCCTCGTAGCAATTTTTTTGTTGCTCTATACTCTTCTTTGTTACTATGAATATAAATTTTCTTTGTTGCTTACAAAAAAATACAATATATGACATTATGAAATATATTACAATATATAACATTATATAGTAATATTATAATATATGGACTATATTAATATGTTACATAAAAACAACAAAATATTAAATATAAAAAAAAGACTATATTACATTATCCCAACATTAACTGTAAAATAGGTTATGTTTTGCTTTGTGAACAAAGAGGTGGTCATTTTTATTTTTCTTTGTGATCAAACTGGTGGTCAATATTCTGTTTCACACCAGCAAATTACCCCAACATTGCTTTGTTCCACTCCAATGGCAATGACTTCCACTCCGATGGTAGTGAATGCTAGTTTTCCTCTGTAAGGAGATGGCTCCAAACTTCCATTGTGAGGAGAGGGTTTGGCTCATTCAACTTGGAATGTTGGTGCCAAGGGTTTTGTTTGGAGGGAATGGATGCATTTTTGGGTTTGAGAGTTGAATTCACAGTGATGTTTTGATGTGGCTTGATGACTTCCCCACCTTGTCTGTGGTAAATGTTTCATTTTGGCAGTACAAGGGTTCATCTAAAGGGTTTATATAGGTATTTAGTAATTAATGGAAGGGTTGGAAGGCCTTACTATATGTTGATAGCGGTGAATTAAAGTAGTATTCATACACATCAATGAGGTTCCAGAAACCAGTGAGAGAACCCGGAGGTTTCTAAAAATATAGTTGAAGGCAAAGAAATTGGTTGAGAAAAATATTGTTCCTGGGAATTCGAAGAAGGAATCATTGAAGAAGACTCCTCCTAAGAATTCGCAGAAGGAATTGTTGAAGAAGACTACTCTTGCTCCTAGGAATTTGCAGAAAAAGGAATCCACTACAGTGAAATCATAGTCATATTTGGAGGTTATTGAACTACGATTTTTAATTGTTGCATTTCCTTTTTCTCATTTTCATGCAGTGGCTCTAGATTGTGATGGTAAAGGTTTTCTCACATATTAGGAAAGCATGGAAATTTATATGTGGGTAGATATTTTCTCATGATTTAGATAACCAAGGGAAATTATATGAGGGAATAGGGTTTCTCATATGTTCATCGTAACCCATCTACGATTTTTACTTTTACCTATTGAACCTACAGATAATTATCATAGGGTTTTCCATGCAAGGTTTTCGATGTATAATTCTTACAGGGTTTGGAAACTCATAGGGTTTTCCATGTATGATTCTTGCAGGGTTTGGAAACTCATAGGGTTTTCCATGTAGAATTCTAACAATGTTCTCCATGTGTATTAATGTAGATTAATGTATATCGGTGATTGCATGACAATGCAAGGAATGTATATACTTAGACTACATTCACATATATGTTTGAAAATCCATCTAAAACCATGGGAATCTATTTCTATGGACTAATTGATGGAATATCCTACTACTAAACATCAACATGGAATGATCTTAGTAGTATTTGATAGATTTTCTAAGATGACTATACTCACACCATGCAAGAAGAATACGACAACAAAAACAGAATTCTCATCTCTTCTTCGAACATGTTTGGAAACATTATGGCCTCTTGACGACCATTATTTCCGATAGAGATGCTAGATTTGTCAGCACCTTTTGGAAAAATATCTGGAAATAGATAAACATGAGACTTTTTATGTCGACGAACTTCCATCCACAGATAGACGAACAGAAGAAAGTTGTAAATCGCTTGGTAGTACAATTACTTCGCATGTACAACCACAAGAATCATCGAACATGAGATGACAGCCTTCCATACATACAACACATCTACAATCATGCTCAACAAAGTTCTATGGACAAGATCCCATTTGATATTTGTTATGGATTTCAACCCTCAATGCATATTAACTTGATCAATTCCTTGACACAATCAAGTGACACTGACTTCGAAGGACGAGAAGTTGAGAAAGCATTAAATTTCAAATATCAAATCTACACCATCTAGAAGCAAGCATGGGAAATGTTGCAATGAGCTTATGAAAAATCTAAGGCCTAACACGATAAGAATCATGTTCCTCATTCATTCCATATTAGGGACAGGTCTAGTTACATCTAAAGAAGGAGAACTTCACTGGCACATAGAGAAGGATGAAATCTTTACAATATGGTCCATACATTATCCTTAAACAGATTGGAGAAAACACTTTTCAGTTCAACATTCTTGTATACCTTGGCCTACATCTAGTCTTTAATGTAGATCTACTTTGACCATACCATGCACCATTGTTGGAATAGAATGACTTGGAGAGAGAAGAACCTAAAGACATCCATTCATATGTTCAGGAACCTCTCCTTAGTGACACCATTGTGGTATGACTCATAGGCTATACAAGGACTAAATCCATTCCCTTGTTTCAAGTGGCTAAAGCTGTACATCTCCCCGCACAAGGAAAATGGTACTCTACAACTGAAATAGCAAACAAGTTTCCTCACCTAAACAAATACATAATGGAGACCATTGTTTCTTAAGGAACAAGGAATGATCCAACCAGTAGTTGGCATGTTGATGAACTTAGACAAAGTATAGCACTTTGACTGCTTCAACTACTTCGATAGGTTTAGCATCAGCTTCGACAGGTTCATCATCAGCTTCGACAAGTTTGAACATCGACACAAATGACTTCAACAACCTCAACAGGTTTCATGCTCAACATATATCATATTCACATGTTTTGTCGACATCGACGACTTTCGAACATCGATAGTGTATCCCTCTATCTTCCAGTCATCTATGACAATTAAACTTCCTAACCATTATAACTTCATTTGTAACTGAACGTAACTGGTAGTCACCTAAGCGTCTCAGCATTCTATATAACTATGTACACTATTGTAGTATACATCATTCAATCGATCAATTCAATCAATCATATTGATCCATCTTTCATTGAAAAGAAGTATTTGGTTCGAATTCTTGCATATTGTTTGTGCACATACTTTCTGTCGACATAGTGTATTTCTTTCTTTACTTGTTCTTTTTTTATGCTTCTGTCATAACAATGCTTGAATCATTCAGTCTATTCTTGTCCCCAACGTGCACCTAGGAATGACCTAGATCACAATACCAACACACATTCCGTCGATATCGATCAACTCATGGTACAGGGAATAAATGACCCACGCAGCCAAGGAGAGATTAGGATACCATCTACTTGCACCATTAGTGAAACCAACATAGGAGGGCAAGGTAGGATCCATATGGAATGACCAAGGAAACAAAATGTGAGTCTCCCAATAAAAATGATGAAAAAAAAGAAGGAAAAACTATGATACAGGGGTATGTAAGTTGGTCAAATTAGGCATAGAATCTCTTGAGGTAGATCTCATTGCGGGGGTTATTCAAGAGGCGACCGTCAGATCAGCGAAGAGATTATCCCCCTTTCTAAGACATCGATGGATGACATAAGGGCCATACCACATGGATTCAAACTTTTGTTTTCCAATATTATCATGGGATTGGTCATAGACAAGGAAAATTTCCCCCTCACTAAAGGTGTGTGGGTGGGCATGGGAGTCATAATGGGACTTAGATCGGGCCTTAGTCTCTTCTATCATTTGGAGAGTAGCGTGACTGTCCTCATCAATTTATTCAAGCATAAGTAGGATTTTTTCTAATAGTGAAGTATCAGGTAGAAGTTCGATGGCAAGGCGGAGTGATGGAATCTAGAATTCAATGGGAAGAACTGACTCAAAACTATGGAGTAAATGAAATGGGTAAAACCAGTGGTAGTTTTAGTTGATGTCTCGTAGGACCAGAGGGAAGAAAAGATAAAGTGGTGCCAGTTGGAATTATGATTTTCCACCATTCATTGGGAGCATGGTTTTGAGTATATTGTTGACAGCCTCAACTTGGTCATTTCCCTGAGGTTGATAAGTGGAGGGATACTGGTTTTCAAAATTCTACATGGAAAAAATATTTGTCGATATATCATTCTCAAATTCAGAACCATGATTTGATACTAACTAGAGGGGGACACCAAAACGAGCGATAACGTGGCTAAAAGACAATACTGTTGTAGTAACAACCTTACAATTGAAGGTAGGCATGGATTTGACCCACCTTGTAAAGTAATCAATGACCACAATGATGTATTTATGGTCATCGACCAAAGGAGGGTTACAGGTCATGAAGTCAATTTCCCATTTGTTGAAGGGACCAACTATGATGATAGGATGTAGAGGCGCGGGAGGTGTCCTTTCCTTTGGGTCAAAGAGTTGGCAATTGAAGCAGTTTTTCACTGCATGGATGCAATTAGCAAATATGGTAGGCCAAAAATAGACAGCGTGGAGGATATTTTGAGTGGTAGAAAAACTAGATAGGTGGCCAGCAAATTCTCCATTATGACAATTATTTAATACTTGTTCGGATTCCTCATGGGTGAGGCAACGATGTAGTATGGTGTCCACACTGAGATGGTACAAGACATCACCGATAAGGAGGTATCTATAATCTTTGTGTCGGATGTGATGGCGATCTTCTCAGCTTAAACGGGGCTCAAATTTCTGTGTGTGCAAGCAAAGGAGGATACCCCATACCACGAGTCCTCCATAGAGATGACGAATAATAATTCATTAGGATGATTGATTTTGATAGGGGGTGAGGTAGACGATGAGGGGAATATTTCCATCATGGAAGCTAATGCCAAATGATTAGTGCTTGTAGGTGTGATGAATTCCAAGTCGTACTCTTAGTGAATGACAATTCACTTGTTAGCACAACCTTGAACAAGGTGACGGCACAAGAGATAACCTATGGGGTTGGAATCGGCCATGACATGAGTTCGAATCATGAGGATGTAATGACGTAAATTCTATAATGAAAAGACAATGGCAAGGGCCATCTTCTCTTCTTGGGAGTAATGTAAGGGTGTTCTGGAAAGTTTCTAACTCATGTAATAGATCACATGCTCTTGACAAGCATAATATTCTTGAACTAAGAGTCCAGTGATGGAATTTTCATATGCCAAGACATAGAGGATAAAATCCTTGGTGAAGTCAGGAGGAGACAACAATGCAGCGGAATTTAGAGATTCTTTCAATGCATCAAAAGTGGATTGTGTGTGCTCGTCCCATATAAAAGGAATGTTGGTATGAAGGAAGTGTAAGAATCCATGGAATTTTGTTGCATAGTCTGGAATAAAATGATGAATAAAATTGGCCTTGCCTTGAAGGATCTTCAATTGGCTTAGACTATGTGGGACCTGGGGAGAAGATTCAAGATGTATTGAACCTTTAAAGGATCCACAGTAATGCATTTTTTAGACACGATGAATCCTAATAAGAAACTGGTTGGGACACATAACACACACTTGAAGGTGTTCAAGTGGACGTTATATTTGTGACATTGCATAAATACTTATCGTAAGTCATCCAAATGTTGGGAACACTTCCAAGATCGAGCTGGGAGGTTTTCTAAATAGAACAGGATAATCTGAATGAGGTCATGAAACCAAAAGGACATGGCCCATTGAAAAGTGGCTCCAACATTTTTTAGGCCAAACGGCATGACATGATATGAAAATTTTCCCTAGGGGTAGTAAAAGCAGTTTTGTACTAATATTTTTTGTGGATATGGATTTGGTTATAACCAAAAAAAACCTCTATGAAGGAAAAGACTTCCTAACCAGCACAAGAGTCAATAATTTAATGAATAAATGGAGTGGTGAAGTTGCCTTTGGGACAATCCAAATTCAAGTCATGGAAGTAAGTATAGACACGAATGGTATCCTATTTTTTATTGATGGGAACAGGATTGGAAACCCACGTGGTTTGCATGATGGGGTATATGAAACTTGTTTTGCACAATTTTTTGATCTCAGCCTTAAAAGAAGGGGTCTTTGATGGGTGAATGGGGATTTTATTTTAGTGTTAATGGGAGAAACATGGGGCCATGTGTCGATCCGATGTTCAATGATATATGGATCAATACCAGACATCTCAGTATAGGAACAAGGGAAAATATCATGAAATTCATGAAAAAGGGTTTTGTAGGAAGCGACTTCTTTAGGGGAGTGAGAAGCATTGAGCATAATATCCTCAACTATCCTAGGTGTGGTTTAGATATCAAATTTAATAGTTGGTGAAATGTTGGCCATGTTACCTTCTTCAAAGGCATCGGGTTTTGGGATTGGGTTTTTAAACCAATCGACACTTCCATGGATGAAGTATTTAGCTTCAACAAAGAATTAGTCTGACGATGAAGAAGGTAAATAGGGGATGAAGAAGGAATGATGGTGAAACTCATCCCAAGGATATTTAGGAGTCAAAAGAGCTTTGAGGATCTCTGCATAATCACAAAAGTGGTGTCGAGATAGATCGGAGGGATCTTGCCTGGTCGAGGAGGGGGGAGGATTACTACAATCAGAGATCATATAAATGGTGTTTTTGGTGTCTGAGGAAAAGCATGGAGGGTGGGTCCCCTCAAGGACATTGATTTCAGACTCATGGGAATACTTGTGAAGGTCAATGAGGAGAGACCTGTACCTAGGAAAGTTTGGGAAATGGTGGGAATAATGACCATATAGGCCACAAACTGCACACGGGTGGTTGGTTCGTAGCGATTCATTTTAACCATGGGTATGGTTGGTATGTAGACAATTGTAGCATCATCGGTCTCGAATACTATGTGCATGTGGGTGTGAAGGATTGGAAAATCTAGACAATTTTGTGTCGCATGGCCTTGGACATCGCATAAAGCACACGTAGAAGGAAGACGTGGTCCTACTAGGGGTTTGGGTGCTTTCCCCTAGTCTTTATAGGAGGGGGGTAAACAGTAGTGGGAGAATCAATTGGCTTTGTATCAAAATGTGGGTGTGACATCGTCTCAATAGGTTGGACCAGTGTCAATATGATCTATGGTGTCAAGGGAAGGGTGGGGGGGTCAAGGTACCACATGGGAATACCCAAAGTGAATCCTGAAAGGTTGAGTGTAGAAATGAATGGCTTAATCACAATTTGTTGGCTGAATTTTCCTCACTCTCATGACCCAGGTTCAACAACAACACAATACTAACAAAATTCCCAAAGACATTGGCCAGACAAATCAAGCTCAGTCAGCAACACCTGCAAGGCAGGCACAGTCTCACTAGAGATATCTTAATGTGTAACTACCAGAACCATATTTCCGCAGTCGGCAAGGGATTACAGTCCCTTAGCGCATAGCCAAGGTGTTTGATAGAGTCAGAAGGATGGAGTCTTTTACTATTCGACAGTGACGCAACAGTGCGACATAGCCGACATGTGACACAACCTTGTCCTTATCAACTTAATATCTGGTGCAACTATGCGATGTAGCTAATTCCTTGAATGTAAATTACAGTGACATGATTTTATTGTAATATTAATAGTATTTTAACATGAGATAATACCAAGTGCTCAACAATGCTTTAGTCATTCATTCATTCACTGCTTTTATCAATATTGTGACATTCATTCAAGCAATAACCATAAACAATGCAAGATAATCAAACATTCAACATTAACCATTAAAAATTCAACAATCAACATTCATTCGACATAAGATGTAACGTGGAAACCCAACTGGGAAAAACCACCAAGGTTCTCTTCATCTAGAATGAGAAATCTATGGCACCTTGTAGTATGCAACCTGCAAACTATTTTGAGATATGTCTATTTAGCTTAGACTCTTTCTTGCTCTCATGCTCTTTGTTTTTATGCTTTTCTTCTAACTACTCCTATTGAAGTGCACACATTCTAGATCGATACTTCTACTCTACTATCTGCACACTTAGTTGCAGATCGACTCTTACAAAATAGTTTGTGCACACAGCTACATATTCGCAGCTCAACGACCTTCTACTATTAAACTTCTTTCTGGTCTCCTCAAAATACTTCTACTATTACCAACTAAAATAAAAAAACTACAATCTTTCTGAAGCTAACTCCTGAATCTAACCCTTATACAGAATGGGTTCCTCTTATTTATAGATATTACAAGAACGTCCAGGGTCGACTGAGTACAGCTCAATTTTTACAATCATAACTAGCCACAAAATATCTTCTATTACATTAATGATAGACCATAACTAGCCGCAAAACATATTTTAGTCTTCTGTCAACTCAAATTCCTACAGTCTTCCTGACCTATCGCTTTCCATCCTTTACTCTTCTACCTTCCAATCTTCCACTGACTCTAGGTTTGCTTTTCCTTCTCGCACCATTCCTCATCACAGCTTTCTCTGTTATGTGGTTCCTTTTCTTCCTTTACCTTCTTTTCCTTCGTTGTGTGCCTGATTTTCCTCTTACACTTCGATTTCCTCCTTATGCTCTATCTTATCCCAACAGGCCCCAACACTCACATGTGGATCGTCCCAAGCCACTAAGCAGGTCTCATGGTTCTGGCACTGGCTGTGCCATGGGACCAACCTTGTCCCAAAATTCCTTCAAAATTTATTCTACACAAGAAACCTCTTTCCCTACTTCCTCTGCTTGATTCACCAATTGTTCAACACGGTCGAAACTAATGTGTTCCAACCGTACTTCTTCCAACAATTGAGTTATAAGCATAAACTTATGTTGTACAAGCTAAAGGATCCATGTAACTCATTCTGCTTCCAACTGGTGTGCTACAACTTTGTCATTTATTTTCTGCTCTTGGTCATGGAGAGTTTTTAATTCTTGTTGTAGATTCTTCAGCTTAGTGACCTTTGCAATCTGCTCTTTGATTGGTAGCTTCTTCATGTCTTCCTTAACCACTCTTATATTTAAATCAGTTTGGTGCACATCCTCCTTGATTTTCTCCACGGTTTCATCGTCTAGGAGCAATGTCCATGCCTCATATGCTATGTCGATTTATTCCTTGCATCATTTTTATCCTTGATTTATTGTCTTAACAGCCTCAAATGTTGTTTTCTTGTGCTCTTCAATCACCTCAGGATGTGTACTTGGTATTTGCTGCACCTTAAGCTCTTAGACCTGTTTCCTTAGGTCTGTGGAAATCCTGGATAGTCGTGCTACCTTTGAGACTGTATTTGCATCTTCTTGGACTTCTTCCAAAAGGAACTCTATGACTGTGTCTTTGATGGATTTAGTTAGTGCAAGCCTGCTCTATTTGTGTGCTTCAATCTCTTGCTCTTTTTCGTAAAGGATGGCCTTGAAAATTTTCTCCTTCCTTGCTTGCTTTATAGCCTAGTATGCAAGAGCATTCTCCTGGATCCTTATTTCAGTTGTGGTCACATTCTGAATAGCATAGACCTTAGACAATGAAAGTTTATAGAAATCTAGAAACCATGTACCAAACTCATGGGAAACGTAATCATACTCATGTGTCCCTGTCTCCATTGCTTGTGATTGGAATTCTATCTTCATGGGAGGCAATAGCAGTGGTGTTACTAATGCATCATTAGGATCAATGCCATAATTCTCGACTTTGACTATGTGTTGCACTTCATTTATGGCCTCAGTGAGCATATTGATATGCTCCTCTAGTTTATCGGTCAATCGCAACTTCTTTTTACTTATGCCTTTAATACTGGACTTCACAACCTCTATGATTGCATCGAAAAGCAGGATCATGTCTTCTTCATCTAGGATGACCATGTTAGTCATTTTATCGGCTTTACGCTTATTTTGCTGCAGCTGAGGCTACTCTTTCTCCTATTATCTGTGTATTTTTTGCACATCCTCATCAGTAAGTGTGTCTTCTCCATTATCCTAATCAGATCCCTGATCACTGTCGTCATCGTTGTCATTCATCTCTTGTTACTGGTTTCCTTACCCCTTTCCCCCATCATTACCTTAGCCATCATCTTGGCCAGTGCCTTGGCTATTTCCTTAGTTTCCTGCTTGCTTATCTCCCTGTTCCATTTCCACGTTGACCAGGACACACCATTCCTCAGGCCAATCCTGGATGGACACTTCCACATCTGATTCAGTAATCATGAAAAGCGTCGGCTACACTTGCTTCTACGGGTCCTTCCACGGCTCTGGAATAATGTCATGGACACCAGCCTTGAAAATTATGAAAGATGAATACTTTTATACTATCACAGCTTGCATTCTATGGTGGTGTTTTATTACTTCGTGCAGTGCTTCCACATGCAGAAAGAACTCTATGTTATTGTCCTTCTGTTGGATGTTTTCTTCCTTACCCTCTCATATATTCAGATACTTTTACGCCATGGAAAAGTATTGGTACATCCAGCAGCTGATAATCTAGTGGGTTGGACCAACCAATAAAATAAATTAAAACAAGCAACCAGGAGTAGTGGAATTTGGCCTTACTTTCCTCTTGTGCTTGTTTGGCATCCTCTATCAGCTCATTCAATAAATATTGTGACCAATTGAACGGTACTCCTTCCGCACACTATTTCTCCAATTCCATCGTCCCAACGATGCATTGAGTGGGACACATCTTGCACAGAAGCTTGCAAGATAAAATATTTGTGACGAACCTCAATGTGTTTTCAATTATAGAGGAAATTAAGAATCCTCTATTCGTGTGCTGGAGGTCATATTTTTCTCTTATCTTCGATGTATCTTTGTTTGGGCACAGATATGGAGCTGGGTTGTGTCCTTGACGCGGAAGACCCATTATCATTGAAATGAGCTCGACATCGATAGGATAGGGTCTGTCAATCCATAAATAACATCCATGCAAGCATACCATAAGTTGTTTCACATATGTGCTAGCCTACTTTTTTATAATAAAGTGCAGCATGAGCAGTAAGTTAAGTAGGCCCACGCTTTCTATACCTCGATCCCATTTCATTGGAAATACCAACTGTGGCTCAGGAAGGATGGTCGAAAGCATGATCATGTATTTCTTTCTCTCCAGGTCCACTTGCTTCCTTGTATCATTATCTTAAAATTGCAACTTCACCAATTTTGGGATTATGTTCATCAACAGTGGCACTCTCACGGGGATCTAAGTTACAACAAAGGAGGAGTGTGCTTTCATTGGAAGATTTACTTCAAGTGCCTCTATTGTCCTTATCCAAACATATGGTGCCAGTGGGTTCCTCTCCTCTAGAGTGTCATGTTCCACTTCTCTTCGCGGTGGTGAAGCTAGTGCATCCTCGACAAGTATGTCCTCAGTGGCCTTACGCTTCTTTGATAACTTTGGCACCCTTACCCAAGGAGATGATTTTTCTAGGATGTCCTCTCTGACACAAATAGTCACAAACTTGCAACTGGTATATCAACTAGTGGATTCTGAATCGGGGCTGACACAGAGCCTGAACCAGAGGCCGAAGCAGGGGTCGAACCGGCCATAGGAATTGTCTATGGGTATTTTCACACCATCGTTTCTAGTTTTTCATATTGTTATTGTACTTCTGGTGACATAATCTCTTCTACTATCAGGAAAGGTGAGGTGATGGTAATGTCGGACTGCTCACTGGTGCTGGAAATCGAAATGACCATTAGCTTCAGCTCTCTCAGTCATAAACTCTGGTTTGCTCTTCTTCTCTCTGTGTAAGTAAAAGTATTATTGTCGATGAAGGCTCATATTTATAGGGATGTGATCGTCCTACATGTGATAATTCAATGGAAAATCAGCATCTTGTCGACCACATGGGCTTCCCATTCGATGCATTCCAACATTAACTCACGTACTTGAGTTCTGATCTGTACCTGTCATGCCACTTATGGCGAGGATGACAAATGGGACCAAAAAGCATGCCGTCATTCTCCTCAAACTCGTCATATTAATGACACCTCGCTATCATAACTGCCTAAATATTTTTGAGTATACAGGATTTAATGACGTCCAGATGTCATTCCCACTCTTACCGTGATTTTCATGTTCCTGTCACAGACGTGTGACAGAACAGTTTCCTTTCCTATTTTATCTTTTTCTCTCTCTCTTTTTCATATATTCCTTCCTTACCCATGCATGTCATAGCCATCATATTAAGGTTTTAGGAAGCTTCCATTTATCATTCTTGTGACTAGCGTTCCATCCATCTTATGCAATTTCACTACACCTTCGCCAGTGTATGTGCGACAATATATGGCCCTAGCCAATGTGTCTTCATTTTCCCTGGATGCTTCAAAAAATTGTTGTCATACAACAAAACAAGTCCTCCGAATTTGAAATGCTTAGTTCTAATATGGAAATCATGCCATGCTTTCTTCCTTTGCTTCTCTATGTTTTGATAAAATCCCATGATGGAGTGTTCTTCTTCCATCTGAACTAGTTGCGACAACCTTTGCTCGACGGCATCCACATATGTCATTTTTCGTCAGCGCGACAATTCTTAAGATCAGCACAATATACTCTATTGGCACAATAGATTCTTTTCCATACACCAGTTTAAATGGAGTGTGTCCTATCAGTCTCTTGCAAGTTGTGCGGTGCTCCCATAGCACAGCTGAAACTTTCTAATCCCAATCATCTTTGTGTACATTGCATACTTTGGTTATTGCATTTTCTATAATCTTATTGAATGCTTCAACCGTTCCATTTTCCTGAGGGTGATAGGGTGTCATCTTTATATGTTGAATCTGGAACTCTATGGTAAGATCATCAATCATTTTAATAACAAAATGCATACCTTGGTCGCTTAGCATAATTTTTGTGCAGCCGAATCTAGTCACCACATTTTCAAATAAAAACTTCGCCATGGTGGCAGCAATGCAATATTTAATAGGAATGGCTTCATCCCATATTGTTAAGTAGTTTGTCGCAGTGATAATGTAGCACACACCAGTCCTTTTCCATGGTGTACTGATAGGACCCACAAAATCAATGGCCCACTTATCGAATGCTTGAAGGGTTATCTGTGGTGCAAGCGGCATCTCGTCGTCTCTTGATGGTTTTCCTATCCTCTAGAAAACATTATAGCACTGGTAGAAGCTCTTAGTGTCCATATGTATGGTTGGCCACCATAATCCATCTTACAATATCTTGCACACAGTTTCCTTTCCAGCATAGTGTCCTCCTACAACACCGGCATGTGATTCACTCATTATGCAATGTTGTTCATGGTCAAAAACACACCCTCTCCATATTTCATCAAGTCCCATCTTGTATAGGTGTCCCACAATCAATGTATAATCAATGGAGTTGATGATCAAATGTTTCTTCTATGCAGTGGTGAACCCTTCGAGCACATAGCTTGTACTCAGGAGGTGAATTATACCTTCAAACTTTTTATCAACCACGGTGACCGAAAATAGTTCCACATCAGGAAATTTGTCCTCCAAGCTGATCTGTTCTTCACCACTTTCTATTCTCGACAAATGATCAGGTCCCACATTCCATCGACCAAGTTTCAAAGTCAAATTCTTGAAACAAGAGAAGCCATCGATAGATCTTCCCCCCCAAAACTGGTTTGTTGACCAGGTATTTTAATTTCGAATCATCAGTGTACATTTTAAAATGTCCACCCAAAAAGTAATGTCAAAAATTCTGCAATGCATAGACCATGGTGAGGCCTTCTCTTTCTGTCGTCATGTAATTTTTCTCCACCTTCGATAGTTTTCTTCTAGAAAAAGAAATAGGGTGGTCAAGCGCACCCTCAACTGGTTGCGACAAGACTATGCTGAGCACGATAGACGACACGTCGACATGGACATGGAACTTCTTCTTCCAGTCAGTAAATACCAGTATTGGCACAGTGTTCATATTGTTTTTTAATTTGTCTAAGATTTCATGACAAGCTTCCATCCACTGTAACTTCGCATCTTTCTTCAACGGTTTCTCTATAGGTGCAGTTATCTCTACATACCCTCTGATTAATTTTCTATAGTAGCCTGTGTGTCCTAAAACTGATCTGAGTTACGTGACTGATGTAGGTGGTAGTAAGCTAAGGATGATCACAACTTTCTCTAGGTCAACCAAAATTATGTCGCGACACAAGACATGTCCCAATAGTACACCAAATGGTGTGCAAAAAATACATTTCTTTGAATTAAGCTCAATCTAATACGGGCGACAGTGGCCCAGCATCATGCGCAGAATATCAATATGGTATCTTACTACACCAAACATAGTCCAATAATCAAAGTAGACCTTAAGATAATTATGTATGAAATATTTAAAAGCGGAAACTACTATCTTAGAAAAAATAGCAGGCGCATTCTTGAGTCCAAAGGGAATTACCGTATACTAGTAGCATCCCCATTTTGTGATGAAGGTCATTTTATGTCGATCCTCCTTCGTGATTCTTACTTGGTGATAGATAAAGAATCTTTCAGTGAATGAATACATCTCTTGTACGTTGAATCTTTCCAGTACTTCATCTATGAATGGTGTTGGGAATGGATCGTGTAGGCATGCATCGTTCAGCTTCCTCAGGTCAACACATATCCTGACTTCACCTGTTGTATTCTTATCCTGGATCACTATAGGGATGATCCATTATGATTCCTCAATAGGTTCAATGATTATTGCATAGAGCATGCAATCCAATTCATCTTTTACCTTCTCTTTATACCTTGGATTCAATCTATAAGGTCACTGCTTGAATGGTTTAGCATCTGGTTTTAGGGGTATTTTCATCTCCCTTAAATATCCTACTATTCCCTTCATCTCTTAGAAGTTGGTAGGGGATAGGTCATGAAACTCATGCAGTAGATCTGTGATCTTCGATACTCTCTCATCATCCCAATAATCTTCTATATTGGTGAACTTCGGGTTTTCTAGAAATCCAATGTTAACTTTCTTTATTTATAGTGGCTTGAGGAACTTGTCTCTCAAAATACAACTTCCTTCGACTTCACGCATTCCCTCCAACTCTGGTATGTTTATGTTAGTCGGATCATCATCAGGTTCTCCATCCAAATTATAACAAGCCATCCATTACTGGATCGTCACGCTGCATTGGTGGGAACTCGCCACTTCAATAGGGATTTCAACAAATATCTTCTACTTAATTGCTTGAAGCGCAACATCAACTATCAATTGCTCATCTGCAAATACAAAGGTGTGCATGAATTTTTTAACCACCTCGTCCCAATCCTAAGTTCCTTGTTGCAACTCCATGGATGTATACTAGCTTTTCGGTGTCATTTCCAATGTATGAATGAAATGATGAACCCATTCCTGTTGCAAGTATTCTGCAAATGCTATGCGACACTGATTGATGTGTTCGATAGGGCTTGATAGCCATGTATACTTCTTACTCGCAATGGTTAGTTCTTCACCGAATCTAACTTCTAGCAATCTTCTGCACTGTGGCCATTCTGATATGGATTGCTTATGCATACCCCACCATCTAACGGGAATATCCTTCAATACATAGTCTAACGCAAACAAGCGGTGTGGTTTTGTCACCAGTCCTTCAAAATCACTGAGGAAGGTGTTACGGAGAGAAATTTCTATGGCTTGGGATACCACAACAGACAACTTGACTCCAGAAATTAATCCTTTCCAATATGCAATAGACATTAAACATTTAACACTAAAGGATCAGACCTCGTACCTTATTCCGAACGGTTGAAGTAGATCCCCGTCGAGCTTTCCAACTTCAGCTTGAATTGATAGATTACTTCCTCAACAACAAGTAAACAATACAAGCATACTATATATATTGGTGTTAGATCTATTCTAGCATATATAATCAAAAATGTATAAACATTTGAAATCATCCAATGGATAAAATATTCATTCAAACATACATTATTGGACAAGAAAAGATATTTCTATTATTATAAAATCAGATATTACAATGGATACAACCTCTGTCGGCACGTCTATGAGTCGGAGAAACTGAATCCCCCACTTGGGCCTCCACCACTTCAATCCTCCATCTCTCGACAGCAAGCTCACAAGCAAAAGTCAAGCTTGGGAAGAACACAAAAGTGCTCCAAGGGACAAAGGGATGCAGACTCAAGCATAAGTTCCGGCAATAATGGACTATAGTTTCTTTGCTCTCAATTCTCTCTTATGCCTTCAATGTACCAAAGAGTTCCTTTTATAGCTTTTCAAAGGGGTAATGAAAGGTCGAATCTGAGCGATCTCAAGGCATATGGAAGGCCAGGAGTCAAATGAGTCGAATCCATGTCAGGAAAAATCCAAAAGGATTTGGATTTTGTACACATCCCGATGTACGCGGTTTTAGTGGTCAAACCCACGTATATACGCAACTAGAGGTTTAAAAGTCGTGTGTATCATTTTTCACATGTTTTTAGGGATGGTCAAGGGAACATCAAAGGACAAAAAATGGTCCAAGGGGTCCAAGGAGTCTGCAGCAGGACAGGGGAAAGGCCATACAAGTGTGATTCACCTAGAGTGGTAAAATCAGCTATAACAGATGCCCCCTAATGTGTGAGGTTAGAGGGGTCATACGATGGCTGAAATACATTATAATTCCATCCCAGAAGTGAAGTGATGAAGAATCCCAAATGGAAGACCAGCCACCCAACTAGCATAGTACATTGATACAACTCTACATATTACTACAAATACATATAGCAATCTCGGATACATAAGAGTACAATGGCCATGAATAGACATGATACAAGATATCACATAAGTGTTCATCGCCACGTACAATATACATAGATAAGAATCTCCATGATGAAGATATACAAAGGACCATGATCTCCATAATTGCTGAAGATATAAAATGGATCAAGATCTCCATAATAGTTGGAAATGTCTGACATATACTGGAATCAAGTCACGAGAGCTGAAATCTCATGACCACTGGCACGATCAAGTAGGTAGCATATAAGAGATGCCGCCAATCTGGAAGGTTTTCTACACAAACCACTACGAGTACATGTCCTACTATGCGAATAGAGGTTTCAAGGTCGAACATAGTAGTCCATCGTCTGATTACCGGTCATTGATGTATACCATTAACAGACGTGAGATCACCCACCGATAATGAAAATGGGAATCAAGGTACTAGAGTGCAAACTAACAAGTGTGAATAAATGTGTTTAGGTTGAACACTTGATAGGATCCATCGATCAGAGGACATTGATGTATTCCCAAATACTATCGATGGCGAGAGAACCTACCACTAATGACTGCAAGTCTCAAGGCACTCAAAATGACTCTAGATTCCAATCCCAGAATAAATGATCTGAAGTCGATGGGATGAAATCCGCTGGAAGGAGGGAATTAAGGCATCCCCCATCATCCAACATGAGGTACTCAACAAAGCTGTATGATGTGGAAGGACTCGATCATAAGGTGCACGAACCAGTAACTGTACCAGGAATGGCCGACATGCAAAGTCAAGATAACTGAGGAATGGCCAACTCAGGTTTCAACTTCCTTCAAACAAGAGCATAACGGCGAATGGTGACTGAATAAAGGTAGCATAGACTCGATATATAAACTGGGACATCTCTGTGACACAGGAGGCATCGACAGAGGCTCCATAGGGACTGGAAGCTTAACCAGTCGGTGGAGATAAACTCAGATAAACGAGTACAGATCCTAAAGTCAAACTATAAACCCAACCAATGGATGTGATATACAATGCTCTGTTAGAAGGCAACATGACTCGACAGCTACCAAAGATAACATCTTTTCTTGTCTGGATTTTTGGTTTTTTGGTTTTTTTTTGCACTTTTTCAATTATTTAAAAAGCTTGAAAAGAATAAAATGGCTTTATAGTTACAGACTAGGAGGAGACGAGTGTCATAGGGGTATACAAACTAGTTCCAAGCAGTGGAACATACCTATGCTCAATGCAAGGACACATGTGTAGGATATCGACACTCGGGGGGAAATCCCCTCCTGGTAAAAAGGGAATCAAGCTGCAAAGGATATATAAAATGGCTCTGCATGGCTAGACATGAGACAAGCTTGGGCTATATAAATGCAATGTTAGGGAAGCTGGCATAAAGCTCAATAAGGAAGGAAAATCTCATGATAATGCAATTACAACTTGACATATGGGAGTCCTGAGGGACATAGGCTAGCAAAAATATCAAGAGGAGAATGAGGCTCTTGTTAAATGTCATGGCAATACTATACAATGGACTCCCACACCCTAAAAGACAAAAAGTTGGCATGGGCACCAAATGCAAATAAGGCGCTAACTAGTGTACCCATGTAAGGTCAATCTCTACCACTCATATCACGCCACTTCTAAAACAACAAGAAGGTTCTGTGATATAATAGAGTGGGTTCGTACCTAAGGCTATGATGAAATGGTCATAAAGTCATGCAAAATGCAAACGATGATGAAACCTAACCTATATGCTAGTTTAGACATGATACCTGAAATCGACACGAACGGGTCAATCCAACGGCTGAAACGGCACTCAGAAAGGTCTCCTACATCATAAATTAGGTCAAAAACGGTCCAAAATGATTAAAAATAGTCCAAACTATAGGAAAAAGGGTAAAAATTTGAAAAAAATTGAAAATTTTCTAGAAATAGTAAATATTTGAAAACATTATAAAACATTTGAAATTTTTACCCAGTTGAGCTCATATTTTAGACAGCGAATTCTAGGAGATCCAGCCGGCGGAATCCACTACCGTTTCTTTCAGGTACTTACCCATGCTCTTTTCTTCCATTTCAATGCAATTTTTATGAAATTCCATGGTCATTTGAGGTTCCTAGGCCAAACTAAAAAAGGCGTTGTGGCCCACATGAAAATCGAGGGTTTTCCCGCGTATAGGGCTGGCTATACGCATAAAATGCCCCTAAACCCGTGTACATACGCGGCTGTTTGTAAAACAATCGCGTATTCAGCCGTGCATAAGGTTTTTTGAGTAATCTAATGGGCACACTTGCAATTTTTGTGCAGGATGGTCGTAGAGTGGAGAGAGCATGAACATGGTGATGTAGAGGAGGCAGTAAGGGCCAATCTAATAGCTCAACAAGCGTTACGTGCATCTGGACTCTACAAGTTTTGGTGTCTTGGTGGCTTGAGGGCCAAACCAAGACTATTGCATATGCTGGTGGATTATTGGGATCTAGACTTTGAGTCCTTCCAGATAGATGGGATGTACCTCACCATAGAGGTGGAAGACATATACTTTATTACTGGACTTTCCAGATGGGGGGAAGTAGTGAACCTTCGTTCTCGTGGTGGGCCCGGAGGTGGCCTGACTATCGACGAGTACATTGCAGTGTACTGCTATCCAGACATAAAGAAGGTGGGGAGTCAGGTCCCAACCAACTCTATACAAGTGCCAGGCCTAAATTCCATTCTATTGACATTGGGCAGGATAGCAGGCTTGGCTTCACTCCACCAGGCCTCACGACCTCTGATGTTCTATGCAGTGGAGTGCATGCGACCCACGGTCTATAACTGGAGCACTACACTACTGAGCAACATGAAACATCAGCTTAGTGAGTGTAAGGTGGGCAGAGTGTGGAACTTCGGGTTCAATAGCATATTGAGCACATTTTTCTTCGATCGTGTTCCAGGATTGAGCCCCAGAGTTGAAGTTCCTCTTCACAGGGTTCGAGATCCAGCCCAACGGCGTTGGGCGGATGCTATGCATAGACAGGGGGGAGGTAGGGTGGCCAACCCCTATCCAGCTGATTTCTTTTCGTGGTGGCAACGACAGATAGTTACCATCGATGACTACCCCTATGCGGGGATAGATTTTTGGGGGGACCTGGACATTCCACTACCACCAGGATCGGCATGATATGGTGACATAGGTAACGAATCTCGTCCCTGTTTTTTAAAAAAATTTAGTTATTTAATTTTTTTGTGTTTTCTAATTATATGAAATCAAAAGACATATTTTTGGGTGACAATACATAGTGACATCTACCATTTGCATGCAGATGTGGGACCATGGCGGACTGAAGGCTTCCCTCGTCACAGACAGAGGGGAAGAGGAGATGATATCATAGGTGTGGATGCGGAACGGATGCTCCAGAGCATTCATATCAACTTTGTTAGGATGACACATAGAGCTCCCATGGCACAAATCGAGGACTTGCCTCAGGCTATGCAGCGCTAGGTGGTGGGTCTACCACGAGCATGGGTTCGATTATTCCGACGGCTAGCTAGAGTCGTAGTGACCTTCCATGATCACAACCCCCCTCCTCATCCACAGGCTTAGAGACCTGGGAGTGACACATTTTGTATTACCGTGTATTATATTATGGTGGCTCGAGAGCCCCATTTTTGTATCATGACACTATGTATTATCACATTTCGGATGTTTATAAAAACGCTTACGATGATCGGTTTATTTATTTACATGTGTAAAAATTTGTGTTTGTGATGAATTTATTGTGTATGAAACAAATGCCAATCTAACACGTAGTTAGTATATGAGTCAGCAACTTGATTATTACTTCTTGGAATATGTATGTATGTTACATTGTCAAATTTCCGTTCTAATAATCTCACACGTAAGAATCTTCTCAATAACGTCGGATCTCTAACATGGTACAAACCATTAAGCTGTGACACTACTAACTCCGAATCAAGATGTACCTCAAGAGAAAGAACACCATGTGAAATGGCATCCCGTAAAAGCTCGATAACAGCACTATATTCAGCAACATTGTTGGAAGATGTCCATAGACATATGCCTCCTAAAGACAGTACCTGACCCATAGGAGTATAAATCACTCAAGTAGCAAAGGTTGAGTGTTGAGTGTGACGGCTCGCACCATCCACGAATCCTATGTAGGTGGAATATTCCATTGACATCTGCCAAAAGAAACGAAACTAATCACAAACCCGATCACGATAAGGAAAAAGACCTAACTATGCAAACTGTACAATAATATACAATAACCAGCCTTGGCTGAAAATCATGCATAGTACTTCTTGAGATAGAGCCCATTTCTAGGCTCCGCCAAGGCCGTTCCCTCGTAATCCACTAACTCATAAGCACCCTTCTCTAACACACGTTTGACAACGTAAGGACCACGCCACACGGTGTTAAACTTTCCCGCCCCCAAGGGTTCTTATGGTTGATCCCACAAAAGGACCAAGTCTCCCTCACTAAACCTCCTTGGATGGACAGACTTATCGTACTGGACCTTTATGTGACGTTTATTTACCTCTGGAGCCACCAAGGCATCTCGACGTTGTTCATCAAGTTGCTCAAGGTGGACCAAATGCTCCTCCAATGGTGAAGTGTCTGGTAAGATTTCTATGGCTAGCTTCAAAGAAGGAATCTCGCATTCAATCGGCAATATCGAATCCACTCCATGTACAAGTTGATATGGAGAAAAAACCGTGGCAGTCTTAACCGCGGTTCCATACGCCCACAAAGCAGGATATAACATGATGTGCCAATTATTCTTGCTTTGTGTGATGGTTCGTTGGAGAATGGATTTGAGTGATTTCTTCACTGCTTCCACCTATCCATTCGCTTGAGGGTAGTAAGAGAAGGAATTCTCTTGCTTGTACACTAACTTTGATGCCAACTCTTCCATCATATGATTCTGAAAGTGCGAGCCATGGTCAGTGACAAGATCTTTCGGAATCCCGAACCGAGTAATCTGGTTGAATACGAAGTGCACGGCTGTCTCACCGTTGGATTTAACTGTAGGCATAGCCTCAGCCCATTTCGTGAATTAATCAACAGCCACTATGACATGATGATGCCCCCCTGCCGAAGCTGGGTTGCAATCCATAAAATCAAGCCCCCACTTAGTGAAGGGACCAGCGATGATGATGGGATGTAACAGGGCAGGTTTCGAGTGCTTATTACGTGCGAACACCTGGCAAGGGTGGTACCTCTTGACCACATCTACACAATCCTTAAAGATCAACAGCCAGAAATAACCTGCTCTTAATATTTTTTAGGTTGTAGAAATCCCAGATAAATGACCACCACACGCCCCTCCATGGAAATCATTTAGCACTACCTCAGCCTCTTCATGGGTTAAACAACGTCATAAAATGGAATCTACCCCACGGCGGTATAAAGTGTTATCCACTATGAGGTAATTCTTAGACACATGACGTAATCGCCATCGTTCATCCCATGAGAGGTGAGTAGGGACCTTCAATGTTTGTAGATATATAATGATATCCCCATGCCATGGGTCTAAAGTTTAGATTAAGAAGATGTGCTCATCGACAAACGTATCTTCACAAACCAACTCCTCGGCCTCACTTGGGAAATCTAATATAAGCTCTGCAAAAATTAACGATTTCTTTGACTTTGCTGAAACAAATTCAAGATCAAATTCTTGTAGGATGACAATCCATTTATTATATTTTCCCCCAATCATCCTTCTTGTGAGGATGAATTGAAACGGATTCACATGGGCTACAACCAAGGTCTGGTGAAGGAGAATATAATGTCTCAACCATTGAACCGCATGTACATTGGCTAAGGCAAGCTTCTCAACATGAGAATAATGAATCTCTGCGTCAATAAGGTTCCGGCTCAGATATTATATGACCTGCTCTTGGAGCTCCTCATGCTCTTGAACCAAAACCATCCCAATCGTCTCCATGGACACAGCCACATAAAGTAGAAAATCATGGCTATAGTCTGGGGGACTAATCACCGGGGCCAATGCTAGGGCTCGCTTGAGCGCATCAAAGGACTCTTGGGCTCGCTCATCCCAACAAAAGGTGGTGTCCTTCTTCAAAACATGCATGAAGCCTCTAGTCAAATTGGCAAAGTTGACAACAAATCTCCATAAGAAGTTTTCCATGCCTTGCAAACATTGAAGCTGACAAATATTTTTTGGGGGAGACAACTGAAGTATTGCCTCAACCTTCAAAGGGTCGACTCTTATACCCTCTTTAGAAACGATGAATCCTAACAAGCGACCTGACTTCACACAAAAGATGCACTTATGAGGATTTAGCCTAACCAAATAATGGCAGCATCTTTCGAATACCAATCTCAAGTGATAGGAATGATGCATTCTCATACGAGAATGAGCAGCAAGGTCATCCAAAAATGCTTCGATAATTGACTTGAGATCATGGAAGATCAAGGTCATTGCCCACTGAAAAGTAGCTCCGGTGTTCTTAAGGCTGAAAGGCATTTTCTGATATGCAAAAGTTACCCAAGGACAAATAAATGCAATCTTATGTTGGTCCTTAGGTTTAATTTGTATCTGATTATATCCAGAAAATCCGTCCATAAAGGAAAAAACCTCGCTACCTGCACACTCATCCAAAATCTGATCAATAAATGGTGTGGGGAAATTGTCCTTAGGACAGGCACGATTCAAATCATGGAAATCAGTACATATGCGGATCGCTCCCTGCTTCTTATCCACCGAAATGGAGTTTGAAACCCACTTCATCAAGGGAACGGGATAGATGAAACCAGCTTTCAACAGTTTCTCTATCTCTGCCTTAATCGTGGGTGTTTTCCTAGGATTCATAGCACGTAAACGTTGTCGAATAGGATTAGCATTGGGATAAGTCTTAATCTCGTGTTTGACAATCCGAGGGTCGATTCCTGGAATTTCGTCATAAGACCAAGCAAAGATATCACAGAATTCTTTGAATGGCTCGGTGTATTCTAGAATCTCAGCATGGGAACATTCTGCCCCAATATAGACATTCTCTATCCTGCCAGGATCGTGAGAGATATTGATAGGAATCATTGAAGATATGTTAGCCATGTTTCCATCAGCCATCGGACCAAGAGAGCTTAATGGAACCATAGGACTACCAATTCTCTCACTAAGAACCGCCCTAAATTCCTCATGCTCCAAGCGGTCAAGATCAGGAAGAAAGTAAGATCTATGATGAAGTTCCTCCCATGGTGGCTCGACTCCTGACATGGCCTCAATAATCGCTTCATTTGAAGGGAAAATAGTATCAAGGCAGTCGTGTGTGTGAGAAGACTGCACTGCCCATGCCGGCAGCACATAAGGGTCCTCCTCCTCCGTCCATGAAGAGGAAGGACTAGGCTCTGCAACAAACTCAAGATTGGCTTGATAAGCTATCATAGTTGCAGGAAACGACACGTTCATCATGATGGGCTCACTCAGAGTACTCGGTGTAGGAAGAACACAAGGGTCTTCCATATGACTCATGCGAAAAGACACCGATCTCATAGATGTCGAAGCCTCACCGGGACTAGACCCTATCATAAGGACCGGTGCAAGACAACTAAAGCTTCCCATGAGGGATGGATACATGCCTACACCCACACTCCCAGTTGTTGGCTGAGAGTGTTCAACGATCGGGATTGAAGCTCCCAAATATATGGTAACAGACGGATTCTTGAATGTCGTTTGATCAATCGTGACTATCTTCCCGTTCAATGGAAAACATACAACGTGAAATAGGGAAGAAGCAATGGCTTGCTTACTGTACATCCAATTCCTACCCAGCAAGAGATTATAGTCAAGGGGCGCATCAACCACCTCGACCTTTATCGCAACAGTCTTCCCTCCCAAATGGACCTTAAGGGAATGAAGTATCCCATGCAGCCTAAACGATCTCCCATCAAACGCAGTTAACATGGTCGTCGATTTAGATAGCTCAGGGGAACCTAAACCCTTCCAACATGATAAAGACATCATAGAAGTGGCAATGCCTTCGTCAATCACAGTGTGCTTGACGATCATGTTAAGACATTCTACGTGAATCAAAAGAGACACATAGTAAGGCAAGCAAGGCTAAAGTCCTGCGGATTCAAATTTAATCACGGAGGAAGAATCATCATCATTCACACCAAGGGTAGAAAGAAAAGCCTTCCTTTGCAAAGGATAACTCTGAAGCACTTCCAACGCAGACATCGCACAAGGAGTGTGGCCCAAATCCTTGACAACTGAATAGCTCTGGGATGCTCAGGCATTAGGATTGTGCCCCGAACCCTTAAGGACTCCCTTAGGAATGTGAGGTGTAGCTTCAGGTTTATCCACAGGTTTCTCAATATGCAAAGGAGACCCTGGTGGATCAGGTTCCTTTCCTGGGCTGGGTTGTGATGAACCATAGTCCTTCGCACAGGTCACAACTTTTGCAACACGTACCATGTTAATGCAACCATGACCACTACCCTCCGGTGGATCTTGATCGCCACCAGATTGATCATGGGTCCTTGAGTTCATATTTTTATTGTGAGGTAAAGGGTTAGTTAGCACAGTTGGGCCCTGTGCCAAGAATCTCGAGGCTTCATCGATATGAGGGCACAAGTAAGTGAGGTGATCATCCTTACACAACTTGCAAGGGAATTTAACCTTACGTTTAGCTTGCTTGTCCCCCCCAACATCACGGGCATTCTTGCCATTATTGTTAGCATTCTTGTTCTTATTCACACCCTTATGGTTATTCTTACCCTTGTTTTTATTCCATCCGGGCTGCTGGTTACCCTTCTGGTCCGACGATTGTACTGAAAGAACACTTGCCATTTGGGCAGGTTGAGACGAAGCCATGGCTTGTCCTGAAGCAGATTGGTTGATTAACAATTGACTAACTTGTTTTGCAACTGAATCTGCAGGTTTAGTACTAGCACAACCCACAATGCCATCGGCATGTGGTCCAGGTTTAACTTTGGGGTCGAAACTAGAATGTGAAGCATTGGGAATGATCTCATATAACAAAATGGACTGAGCATAAATCAAGTTCAGTTCCTATGCCCTAAAAAACACTTGTTCCTCATTCTGCACTCCGGATGGAGAGACATCCTTCGCTATATACAGCAATAATGACCTAAGGAACCATTCGAGGAGGAATTCTAGCGGTATAAAGGCTTTAATTAACCTCTTTCATCTACGCCACTCTTGGATGTGATCCAAGATATGTGTGGCTTTATCCTACCGAAATGTCAACAAGAGTTCAGTACCAACATCATAACGCACTGGTAGCTGGAAGTGGTTAAGAAAATTCATCGCTAGGTCATCGAACAAAGTGAATGCCCCCCTAGGTAGCTCTATATACCATTTCACGGCAGGCCCTGTAAGGGTGCATTGAAATAGTATCAAACAGATTGAGTCCTGATGTAAGGAATTTGAAGAGCACCATAGGTGAAAAGTAGTAACGTGTTTGCTCGAATCCTCTCCCGGTTTGCCCTCGAACTTGGCTATGTCCGAGGGAATCTTAGTAGGGACAGTCGGCCAATCCAGGTCATGAGCTACAGGATAGTTCGTCAATCTCGACAAGTCAGGAAGATTCAGCATTGTGAGGAAAGGGAGCCTAGGATGATGAGGTCGATGGACTGCTCCCTGATAGTTCGGATTCACATAGGTCTGATTACCACCATGGCCTTGGCCATAGTGCCCTCCTCCCGTTTGACCCATATAGGGTGGCATGGAAGCACCATAATGTGGTGGACCTTGACTAGTCGGAGCTACAAAGCCGTAATTTGTAGAGTAAGCAGGTTATTGATACCCACCCCCATAAGGTGAAGAACCCTATCCATACTGCGTCCCATAATAGGGTCCATAATTCATTGCATGCGATGTCCCATGAGACACTCTGTAGGTAGGAACATACGTTCCAGAAGTAGGAATATACATTCCGGAAGTAGGAATGTGACCTCTAGAAGTATGAGCATGACTTATCGAAACAATGGGTGGTGCATGGAGCTGAGACACTACTGGTCTAGTAACCGTAGAACAGACATGACTCGTAGCAACGTTTCAGCCTGAAGGACCATGTGAATGAGGTGGAGGGTGAACATTCGAATAACTAGGGACAAAGGACGAAGGGATATGTGTAATTAAGTACATACTATTCCCTATATTCACTCGTCTCATATCCAGTATCCTAATAGGATCACTAACCCTAGACCTAGGAGGAATATGTGATGTAGCTTCCACCACCGGGATGGAAGGTGCAATGTGACTAGTGCTCCCAAACCTCTCCGCATGGTAAGTAATGAGAGTGCCCCCAGGAATAGTGTTAGGCTCGAACTCAGATTCGACATGCAATGCCAAATCATGTGTGTGAAAAATAGGCATACCATAACTACCATAACTAGTGTTCGCGGGTTCGAAATGAGTCTCGGCATCCTCCGGCATTCCATGCCGGTAATGCGTCAATGGGGAATAAACCCTAGAGTGAGTAGGTATATCATGAAAGGTTCCTATCTCAGAAATCATAGGACCTAACTCAATCAAGTCATGTGAAGGATCATAGGTAGGAGTAAACTCCCCATCTTCCACATGAATGGGAGAAGGTGGTTAAGGAATACCTTCTATATGGTCTCCCATGGTGTGTGAATCAATGTGCAAAGTAGTTCGCCTCTATGTCTCTCTCCCAAAGGAGGAGGAGATGTAGAAGGCTGAAGCCTTGCTAAATGACGAGAATGGCGAGGAGCCGCACCCGAATCCATAATGACTCAAAAAATAGAAAAGACTCTCTATCTATGCAAACCCTAGGCAAGCTATCATGCACAGAGCAATCACCAATACAATCTAAAGCCAAATGCAAGCAATCAAGGGTAGGATAAGTGAGCTCCTGAATGTACGTATGTCTCGCTTAGGAGAGGCTTAAGACTCCCATACACAACAAGTGGAGGTACGTAACCAATTATTGTGGCCCTCAGCGTCAACGCGTAAAGCAACTGTGTTGTCCGACCCCAACCTGGTCGGGACACCTACAGAATAACCCCTGCAAAATACCCCCTCGATATCCTAGGTAAGGCCACTAAGGGCACCTCAATATAATCAATGCTCAAGTGGACAATCGCAGGCAAGATTGACCATATGGGCAGGGTAGCAAAGCCTGAAACTCTCGAAAGAGCCCCCAGATACTAATACAATCCTGGAAATATCTCCGATGCTACTCAGTTATGACTAAAGGTCATCCCAATCAATAACCACTCACACTGCCTCGTGCTTAAATCCCTTTTGAGAGGAGGATCCCGAGAAACATTGGTTATACCAAGTATTTCACACACTCACCTGGACAGACACATACATGTTGTTGTTTAGTGGTCTTGGTGAATTTACTCACAATGAACTATTCCAAAACCCTAAAACATAAGCTTGTTGGTGAACCCTATCAAATAAAATAGTGTAGTTCATTTTAATTAAGCGTTCATTTTAATTGGCTTTATTACTCAAAAGAGGGATATGGCCATGCAACTAATGGTGTTATGACACAACATGAAGTAAAATACACACCTAACAATCAATGTAAATGCATTGTGTCCATGAAAACAGGGTATGCTACTACATGAAATGCACAATTTTTCTTCAAATGATGAATGCAAGCTTTTCTATATGAAATCCTAACTAATACTCCAAAGCAAATCTAGTGCAAGTACTATGCAAAATGCAAAATGCAATGCATGATGATAAGCAAATATTTTTGGATTTTTAAAATAAAATGAGATATAAAAAGCAAAAGAATGATTCTACAACCCCCAGACTCTGCAAACACACTCAAGCAGCACTCAAGCAAAACAATAAGGTAAAATAAATCTAATGCACTAATCCCAAACAAAAAATCAAAAATGGCATGACAAGAACCTTCTTTAAAAAAATTTACCCTAAAAAAACGTCTCTGGTCAGAAATAGATGTGTATACAGACTCAACAAGTATCAAAGGAGACTCAGCAATCATCAAACTTCACCCAGCAACCTTTTAATTTCCACTAAAAAGGCAAAACTAAGGGCATACACGACTGTTCGCAGTAAACCCACGTGTATACGTGGAAATCGCAGAGAAACCCGCGTGTATACACGACTGTGAGCTCGAAACTCGCGTACAGGAAGAAAAGTGCATAACAATCAAGGCAAACAGACAAGCTGAGACAAACTTCACACCAATCAGACACTACTAGGAAAACATGCCCCTAGACCTGACACAAAAACAAGAGAGAAAGAGCAATTCAAAGTCATTGAATGCCGATAGAAAACCCCCAAAGGAAAACTACTAGGAACTCCCCAGCAGAGTCTCCAATTCTGCTACGAAGAGAAATTCCTATGGCTTGGGGTACCACAACAGACAAATTGACTCCAGAAATCAATCCTTTCTAATATGCAATAGAAATTAAACATCTAACACTAAAGGATCAGGCCTCGTACCTTATTCCGGACGGTTGAAGTAGATCCCCGTTGAGCTTTCTAACTTCAGCTTGAATTGATAGATTAGTTCCTCAAAAACAAGTAAACAATACAAGCATATTATATATATTGGTGTTAGATCTATTCTACGATATATAATCAACAATGTATAAACATTTGAAATCATCCAATGGATAAAATATTCATTCAAACATATATTATTGGACAGGAAAAAATATTTCTATTATTATAAAATTAGATATTACAATGGATACAACCTCTATTGGCATGTCTGCAAATCAGAGAAACTGAATCCCCCACTTGGGCCTCCGCCACTTCAATCCTCCATCTCTCGATAGCAAGCTCAAAAGCAAAAGGAAAGCTTGGGAAGAACACAAAAGTGCTCCAAGGGACAAAGGGATGTAGACTCAAGCATAAGTTCCGGCAACAATGGACTATAGTTTCTTTGCTCTCAATTCTCTCTTATGCCTTCAATGTACCAAAGAGTTCCTTATATAGCTTTTCAAAGGGGTAATGAAAGGTCGAATCCAAGCAATCTCAAGGCATATGGAAGGCCAAGAGTCAAATGAGTCGGATCCATGTCAAGGAAAACTCCAAAAGGATTTGGATTTTGTACACATCCTGATGTACGCGGTTTTAGTGGTCAAACCCGCGTATATACGCGACTAGAGGTTTAAAATTCACGTGTATCATTTTTCACATGCTTTTAGGGATGTTCAAGGGAACATCAAAGGAAAAAAAATGGTCCAAGGGGTCCAAGGAGTCTGCAGCGGGACAGGGGAAAGGCCATACAAGTGTGATTCATTTGGAGTGGTAAAATCAGCTCTAACAGAAGGTCTCAAGATTAGGTAATCCCTCGTATGTGGGTAGATCCCTCGACTGATTCTCCACTCATCGCACAGACCTGGTAATCATGGCACATATCCTCATAGATACTTCATGTAGTCTATTTTTCTAGTTTTACAATGCCTCTCCTTAATCTAATGTGCATGAACTAGAACTTCTCCAGCTTAGGTTTACATCTATTGTAGGATTTATGTAATCATATTCCAAGGTAGTGACATTATAAATCTAGTCTAGATAGTCACCCTGTCCTTCACTATTGACTGGTTCGACATGTCTCTGTCCCTCCAGTGGATCAATGGGTGAAACTACCCTCGTCTCATCATCCTCAAATGAGAGGATTAATTTCTTAAAAGTTATGATCGTTTGATTATCTATGGCCCAATATATCCCCAAAAGTGTGGGATAGGGGTCTATGTCATTGACAATGTTGATGACTTCAAAGTCTACGAATGTGCGAAACCCTCAATTTTGACAGGGACTTGACTTAACCTACCAATTGGTAGGACCTTCTCCTGATTTGCAAGCCTCAACTGGATAGGGGACCAGTCTAAGTGTGATTTCCCATACTTTTCCAAGTCTGTCATGTCATAATATTGACATCTGACCCTAGGTCTAGAATAATGTAATCCATGTCATAATCCCTTATCTGTGCAGTTATTCTTAACTCACACCATGTTTTAAATTTATTTTTGACATGGTTAAACCTCTTTCTAGGTTGCAACTCTACTAAGGTTTCTTCTATCAGTGCTTGTAGTTTTGTGACGGCATCTTTATCTTGAATTAGTGCTAAGAAACTTGAAAGAAACGACTTGAGCTTACTAACCTTTTTCGAAATATTCTTCTGGAATATCTGTTGGAAGCGTTTAGGCATCTCCTTGACATCAGTTGAGGTCGATAGTTGTTTTGTATCTATAGACTCTAGTCGCACATCCAAAAATACCTGCTTCTATTTTTTAATGTCAAATGGTACTTTCTTTTGCATCATGGGTCGCACCGGAAGTTGTGCATGCAGTTGTTCTTGTGGTATATTTTGATCGGCTCCAATCGCATCACCTCCTCGTGTTACAACATAAACGCTTGGATCTCTTGGCTCAGCAGCAATCATCTGAACATTAGGGTTAGGATTTGGATCTGGATTCTGCACGGGGTTAGGACTTGCGATGGTCTGATCTTGCCACTTTGCAATCAACTGGGAACATTTCTCCACATTATGGTCCTGTGTTTTGCAATATGAACATGTCTTTACAAGCTCTTAGCAATATCTGGCATAATAGCCTAGTTGTCCACTATTATAGTATACAACTTGACCTCTTCCTCTGCCAAATTCTCCTCCTCCTCTGCCTCTAAAGTTTCCACCCCTCTTCCATGAGGCCGTGGTTGTTGCGATGGGTACTGATTATGCGGTGCATACTAAGGCTAATAGTGATTTTTTCTGAAACGCACATCCTGGTAGTGCACTTACACCTATTCATCCTAAGCTTGCCCCTCGTTCTTCATCAAATAGGTGTCGACTATATTCTCCTTCAGGATCTCATATGCTTTACAATCCTTCTCATAATGCCCCATTGATTTGCAAAATTTACAAAAAAGGATGACTGGGGTACTTACAATCTTCTGCAAGTACAAAAATTCCTCATCACGATGCCCTCTAGTCTAGCATATTCAGCACCAGGGTAGTTTGTGGGTACTCAATGGATTAGGTGCACCCAATGAGATATAGTTCATGTACGACGAACAATTATCCTTGGTGTGTCCATCCATTCGACATACTGTGCACCACAAGTCCTCTTGGGATTATTTTCCCTTCTTGAAGCCCTGAAGCTGTGCTGTCATATTATGGAACTGTGATTGAATATGCATCATTCCTATGCCACCATCTCCAATCAGAGAGGATTCTAGATTCATTGGTAGTTCTAGCGCTTTTTTTTGTGACACAATCTTCTCTTACATCAAAGGAGCTTGAATGTGTGGTAATAGCGTAGCAATAAACCACTCTTTATGTTGCAAATGTGACACCTAGAAACCAACTTTGGCCATTAAAGTTTTAAACTACTGATCGAAATCTGATATCGATTCCGTCGGTAACTACTTTATCTCAGTGATGCATTGGGACTTGGATTTAGGTTTTTTTAACTCACAAATCATCGTGGGTCGGATATTATCAAGGGTATTTTGTGGGGTTCCTACTGGTACTATGCAGAACTTCACAAACCATTCCAGTGCGCAACCCCGCATAGTCATGATCATTTACACTTTTCTTATGTCCACATTGTGAACTTGGCAAACCATCCAAATAGCTTCGCAAAGGAACCGATGCTGCTCTGGATCTTTCGCTCCATTCCCGTTGAATGTGGGTAATCTAATATCTACCCTAGCCATTGAGTTGGTGTCGGGATTGTCTAATGAATAATTTGATGAAGGAAGACTCCCTTGCATGTTATTTGCAGTAGTAACACTATCAGTATTAACAGTTTTTTTAGGAGATGAGGCTCTAGACCTTACCTCTGGCGATACTCCTGGCATGGTGTAGTTGTATCTTGATCTTGGTGTCTCCACAGATTCTTCAGATTCTTCTGCTCTTTCAGAAATTGGGCTACAGTTTTCCTCTTCATCACAAGACCCTTCGTCTAGATATGAATCAACTTCATACTCACTTTCTTTAAACAGATTAGGAGTTCATCTACCTCCTACTGTCTTTCTTCTTTTTCCTGACCTGAATCTCCTTCCACTCCTTAGGAATCCAGTCTCTAGTTCAGGTTATGTACTTCCTTGGAACATTTCAGCTCACTATTTACCATTTTCTTTATAGGTCGTGTGTGACATATCCCCTCCTCTCAATATGCGACTCAACTTCTCAACTGCAAAATACCCTTCTCATAGACGAGCATATTTATCCATGTTCTTATAAACAACAAGTATCTTCTTTGGGGTCCTTGGAAAAAAATTATTTCAGCCTCACTATATGAGGTTATCATCTCTACTGCAAACTCAGTAATATACCCTTGCAAAATACTATCGAAACAAAAATCAAAATCCCTAGAGATTGGGTTACTTACACTGGTTATCTCGCGAATCAGCTGAGCACTCCACTCAACCGCTTCTCTTCTCTGTAAATTTGTCTACCGAGTTTCCAATATTGAAAACCACTCATGCAGCACAATAGGAAACTCTATGAAGAATATCTCATGAATATTAGTGTATATGTACCAGTCTATCCAGTTTTTTTTGCTCAACCATGATCCTGCGCTCTCTTCTTGCGCAAATTCTAACATCCTAGACTCCATCCAATCGTCTATTTCCTTCTTTGTCGGATGCCACAACATTTTCCTTGACTTAAATGACTAAAGGTCCCAACAATGGAACCATTTTTTGGCCTACTTTTCCTCACTCTCACAACCCAAGTTCAAAAACAACACAATACCAATAAAACACCCAAAGACAACGGCCCGACAGAGCAAGCTTAGTCGGAAACACCTGCAAGGCAGGCATAGTCTCACCCGAGATATCTTAATGTGTAACTACCAGAACCACGTTTCTGCAGTCAACAATGGATTATAGTCCCTTGATGCATGGCCAAGGTGCTCGATAGACTCGAAAGGATGGAGTTGTTTACTATTCGAAAGTGGTGCAATAGTGTGACACACCTGGCGTGCGACACAACCTTGTCCTTAACAACTAGTGCAACTATGTGACACAAATGATTCCTTGAATGTAAATGACAATTGTTGATGTAATTGTAAATTCAGAATGTATTCACTTGTATATCTTATGTATTGTACCCTGATGTTTATTTTGAAAAATGTTTGAGTCATGTCATGCCCCGATGTTCTGACCGAGAGTTTCTATAATGTGAACAAGTCATGTCAAGTCATTGTGGGTAACCCTCCTATTGTTCAAGGGTTAAATTCCCCGTAGTTGTGGGGCCCTAGGGTTATTAGACTCTCCTAGTGAAGTCATCCCTAGTGTGTTATTGTCAAGTCGAGAATTAGTATAAATAGAGAGTGAGCCTCTCTATTTATCTCACACTCAGTTGTAGCGCATAGATGAGGGAGAAGAAGTTGTTGGGGCTAGAAAGAAAGAGACTACTACTGTCGGGAGATCATCTTACTTTTTTGGGGTTTTACTTTTGGTGTTGATTCTATATCTAAGGAAGTTGCGGGGTTTTCTCCATTTATGGTTTCCCCGAGGAAAAACATTGTGTTCATTGTCTCTTGTGTTTGATTGCTGCGCTTGTCATTCTCTCAGTTAAAGATCCTAATATAATGCTAGCTTGAATGATAAAAATCTAACATGGTATCAGAGCTAACCTAAGAAGAAGACACTATGCAGCTACAGAAACTAGGGATTCCTACTTTTTGGAGCTCTCTCCACAGATTTTCAGTAAAATAAGGTTGGGCTGACTCTCCTCTCCAAGGCACATCTTTCTATCGAAGCAGAATCTGATTCTAAGCATTTTCAGTTTTTGACACGACACTACTGCCGAAAATTAGGGCTTTCCACAAAAGTGGAATTTTTGAGTGAGCCCATGCCTGGATTGATCTCCTCCTCAAAATCAAATTTTAGAGATCAATCTCAAATCTTTTGGTTGGACAGTACTATGGGAAAGTCAAACCCTAATCTGCTCCTGAACCAGCACTGCAGAATTTCAGCTCCAAATCCAGATGCGACATCTTAACTTGGTAAGATATAAATCTTTTGTATTTCCATTTGAGGTTCTCAGTTAATATGTCTCATCATACCAAGCTTGATGAAAAGCTTAAGGGAGATGATAACTTTCAAGCCTAGAAGTATAGGATCTCCCTGGTCCTGGAAGAAAATTAGCTGGACTCCTATATCAATGAGGAGGTTCCAATTCCAGAAGGAGATGAGGCTAAGGCCTTACACAAGAATAAATTGATCATGGCTAAGAGGATTATTGTTGATTCAATCAAGGATCACCTCATACCACAGGTGTCCTTCCTAAAGACACCTAAAGCTATGTTTGATGCCCTGACCAAACTGTTTGAAGGGAAGAACATAAATCGGAAGATGACTCTGAGAAACCAATTGAATAATGTAAAGATCCGGAATGTGGAAACCATCCAATCCTACTTTACAAGAGTCTCTCAGATCAAAGAAAAACTTGAAGCAGTGAATGAAGAAGTGGATAATGTAAATATTGTGATGACCACCTTGAACGGTATCCCTAGGACATGGGACTATTTCATTCAAGGGATCTATGCCAGAAAGAAGCTAGTCAAGTTCAGCAGACTATGGGAAGAATGCTCTCAAGAAGAAGCTCGGACAGCAGCCCAAGATGAAAATATGGGAAGTGAAGATCAAGCTCTCACAGTTCACTCCAAGAAAAGCAGAAGAATCTCTCATCACTCTAGAGGTAAGAACTTCCACCAGAAAGATAACACTAGAAAAGATTTATCTAAATTAAGATGCTATACATGTGATGAAAGAGGACACTTTGCCAAAGACGGTCCTAGAAACAAGAGAAGACATCATGCTCATGTTGCAGAGGATGATGAACCTTCCACAAAGAGAATCAGACAAGAAAGTGATGATTCTTCAAGTGATGAAGAATATGTGCTGATCTCTGATCTCACGGGAACTATCTCACATGGAAGCAAAGATTGGCTTATAGACAGTGGTGCTTCCAAACATATGACTGGATTCAAAGAATCCTTTGTGAAACTATCTAAACATGACTCACCTCACAAGGTGAAACTTGGGGATGACTACCAGTATCCAATAAAAGGTAGTGGGGAATCCTCCTATAAGCTAGACTCTGGAAAGTCTATGAAGATATAATATGTATTGTTTGTACCAAAACTAAAGAAGAACCTCCTCTCCATATCTGCATTAGATGCAAAAGGCATGAGGGTTGCATTTGTAGATGGCCAAATTCTCATGTGGCCAAAGGGAAAGACTTTTGATAATGTAGTTGTGATTGGGGAACAAGAGGGAGGTCTATACAAATTGAAGGGCCATCCAGAACAAGCTTTAGTCCATGACACAGTAGATCCAAATGAACCTCGGCATAGAAGGCTTGCACATGTGCACTACATAGCACTACAACTTGCAAGCAAATTTGTTGAAGGTCTTCCATAAATTCAGGAAAAACATGATGGAATCTGCAAAGGATGTGTGAAAGGAAAGAACACAAAGAAGGCATTTCCAAGTAGCGAGAGCAAGGCAAAAGGAATCTTGGAAATAATTCACTCTGATGTATGTGTTCCAATGTCATCAAGTTCATTAAGAGGGTATGTATACTATGTTTCTTTTATTGATGATTTTTCTAGGAAGACATGGATATAATTCATGAAGAACAAAGATGAAGTATTCAGTAAGTTCAAGGAATTCAAATCCTTGATCGAGAACCACACAAAAAAGAAGATCAAGACCTTTCAATCAGATAATGGTGGAGAATTCACTTCAAATGAATTCAAAGCATTATGCAAAGATTCAGGGATTAGGAGGGAGTTAACTACTCCATATAATCCACAACAGAATGGGGTTGCAGAAAGGAAGAATAGAACGATCATGGAAGCTGCAAGGGATATGCTTCATGATCAAGATCTTCCCATGCATCTATGGGAAGAAGCTACCAAAAAAGCGGTGTATGTACAGAACCATACTCCACACAGAGTACTCGAGAACAAGACACCTGAAGAAGTATTTTCTGGCAAGAAACCAGAAGTCACCCATCTTAGCATATTCGGTTGTCCAGTGTACATACACATTCCGAAAGAAAAGAGGAAAAATTTAGATCCTTCAGGAAAGAAGAGTGTATTTGTGGGATACTCTGAAATCTATAAGGCTTACAGAATATACTTCCCAAGATTCAAGAAGATCGATATCAGTAGGGATGTAACATTTGACAAAGACTTGGCTTAGAACAAATCCAAAAAGAGACCTGCTGAAGATCCTGAAGAAACAGAAGCACCCAGAATTCATGACACAACCATGAACAAAGAATATCAAGAAGAAGATCGAGAAATAGAAGAACCTCAAGAACCTGTAGATCCACCTCAGGAGAAGAATCCTCATAAGAGGAAACCTACTTGGGTACGAGAAGCTATCCAAGGTGCATAAAGATATGGGGCTATAGAAGAAAATCACAGAGAAAGGAAAAGAACCAGATCCTATTCCGGTTATGTAGCCCTACTATGTGACATTATGGATAAATAACCTTCCAACTATGAAGAAGCGGTAGAGAAGAAAGAATGGAAGAATGCTATGATCGAAGAGTATCAATCGATCATGAAGAATGATGTTTGGGATGTTGTTCCAAGACCAAAAGGGAAGTCTATTGTAACTTCCAAATGGATCTACAAGATCAAGCATGCTGCAAACGATAGCATAGAAAAATATAAAGCAAGATTTGTGGCTCGTGGCTTCTCCCAGAAGGAAGGAATAGATTATGAAGAAACCTTTGCACCTGTAGCTAGATACACTTCCATCAGATCAGTACTTGCTCTGGCTACAGTGATGAAATGGAAGATACACTAGATGGATGTCAATATTGCTTTCTTGAATGTTTTAATAGAAGAGGAAGTGTATGTGGAGCAGCCACTTGGTTTTGAGACACATGACAGGGAGACTCATGTGTGTAAATTGAAGAAATCCCTATACGGTTTGAAACAGGCACCTAGGACATGGTACGGCAGAATTGATGGATTTCTATCCAGTTTGGACTTTACCAAAAGTAAAGCAGATTCCAACCTTTACTACAATATTAAAGAAGGTAACCCAGTGATACTCCTACTATATGTAGATGACCTATTTGTAATAGGTATGGATGGGTTGATTGTTGATATGAAGAGAAAGCTTGCTGCCGAGTTCAAAATGAAGGACTTGGGTATGATGCATTATTTTCTAGGCATGGAGGTGTGGCAGAATGCGGATGGAATCTTCCCTAGATAAGGGAAGTATGCAGTAGAGATCCTGAAGAGATTTGGGATGATGGACTGCAAGGCCATAACCACACCTATGGCATCGAACCTGAAGCTATTGAGTGATGCTTATCAGAAGCGGTTGATGCTATGATGTATCGTCATATGATTGGGTCCTTGATGTACCTAACGAACACGAGACCAGATATTTGCTTTGCTGTGAACACCTTGAGCCAGTTCCTGACAGATCCAATACATGTTCACTTGATTACTGCAAAGCATATTCTGAGGTATCTAAAGGGTACAGTTGATTATGGGCTCAAGTATGAGGCAAATAAAAAGATTAACCTGGAAGGTTATGTTGATTTAGATTGGACAGGCAGTTCCATCGATAGGAAGAGCACTTCAGGGTGTTGGCCACCTCCTTAAGGTTGGTTGTTTCCCCGATTCCTATCTCTCTGTCGTCTTCCCTGACCTTGTTGGTTATTGGGGGTGAGTTGATTAGGGAGGTTCTTCTAAGTGTAGACCTTTCCTTGGGGAACATGGGGAGTCGAAGATAGAGAAGGTTTAGGTTTCATGGGTGGTGGGTAGTAGGAAGGAGCAGCTAGAGGGGTTATGAATCCTATAGTTTGGCCATTACACGCAGGTGCCAAGTAGTTTGGTCCATGAATGTGAGGAACTAGTGCAAGAGACACATATGAAGGTGTGGCTCTAGACTAAGCCGCTACGTGTGAAAATTCAGGGGCGAAGCAAGGTTGGGAAACACTAAGGGTGTTACTGGAGTGAGGCGACATCAAAGGGGAGGTCATGTATAGGTAAAGATATTGAGTAATAGATCTGAAGACTCCATCAGCAGCATGGGATTCCCTCAACGTATATCAACATGAGGATCCAACATGGATAGCATCAGGTATGTTGGTGTACAGATAACCCGATAGAAAATAGATAAGATTGAACTATTGTGCTTCGAGGATGGTTTCTTCCTCGATTTGTGGAAACTCGGATGCAACATCCTTAGCGATAGGGGGAAGTAAGGTTTTGAGAAACCAATCCAACAAAATCCTATCAACTAACTATATTTTACACAAGCTACAGTGATGACGCCACTCATGGATATGATCTGTGATATGGGTAGCAGTGTTCTATCAACATGATAATAGGATTTCCATGCCATTATCGTAACAGAAGGGTAACTGGAAATAATGGAGAAACATCGAGGCCAATGAGGAAAAATCTGGGTAAGTGGCATGAGGCAGTTCAATGTATCATTTGGTTACAACACTAGTGAGTGTGTGTTGGAATAGCCACAATTAGATAGAATCGTCCACTATGCTATTAGAGGAAAACCATAAGTGGAATGACGTAATGTGGTTTTGAGGGTCTTCTCCCGCCTGTCCTTTGAACTTAGGGATTTCAGATGGGAGTTTTGTAGGCATGGGAGGAAATAATGGGTCATGACGGATCGGTTCATTTGTTAACCGTGCCAAATCAGGCAGGTTGACATTAGCCATAAATGGTAGACTAGGACCGGGACTAGATCGAGGAGGGCCAGCAATGGTGTTGAGACCGGTGGGCATGTAGTTGTTGTGTGAAAATGGGGGTTGGTATGGATAACTTTTGATAGTAGGAGTAGTCACTGGAATGGCATGAATAGTCGGAATGGTGGTAGAAGGGCCAATGCCCCTATGCATAAATGAAGGTACGGTATGAACCATGGTGGAAGGGGTGGGGGAACCACTAGTGGGTAGTGGACCAGTAGCAGTGTGTGTAGTGGAGAGGGTCCCACTAGGACTAGGACTTGTAGGTCTGGAAGAAGGGATACCTGATATGACGGGTGGAGTGGTCAGGAGTCCACTATCAACCATACCCTATGAAAGGGGTTGGGAGGTGCACTTGCCATGGGGCTAGATGGGGAGGTGAAAAAGGTAGGTTTGGATTGATAGGAATATGAATTAGGTTCAAATGGATTGTATCGCTCTAAAGGTGGTGAACAACATCAAATATGGATTCGATGGTGGCAATTCAAGGAACCGAACTGAGGGGTATTCCCACTAAGTCTACGCGAGTAGTGTGGTGGAGAAATGATGTCGTGATGGTGTGTCGTATGACGAATGAAGGCTCAAGGGTTTCAAATGTAAGCTCAAAAGTCCAACTATAGTCGAGTGTGCAGAAGGAGAGATGGTAAAAGGTGTCACATATGTGAAAAAGAAATCTCTAAAATTGAACTGCAACAATGTGTCAAGTAGGTGAGTCCATAACAAAGCGGCTAGAAATCCAACAAGGAGTACTACCTATAAAGAAAATGACGCACTAACCTATGGGGTATAAGTGCAAGAAAACTCCTAGATAGAAGATGGAAGCCCCTCACAAATCGTATCCTCTACTAGGTGATCAAATCCACAGTCAAAAAATACGAAAAAAGAACAATAGGCTAAGAGAATCCCACTATCGAGTGGGACCTAGGCTACAAGATCCCTAAGAGACTAGAAACTAGGCTACCTAGTTCATGACTCATCCGAAGTGGTTTCCTGACACTTCATCCCTTTGGTCCTCAACACCCGATATGGTCCTCGGCATGCACGAGGAGGACTATGAAGGGTTAGCCTTCGATACATAATGGAGTGCGGTATTCCACCCTAACTTTCGGAACCCCTTCATTGTGGCTTACTTCCACAAAGCAGGAGGCCCTCCAATAGACTACTTTTGACCATGTCAACAAGTACTAGAGGATTTTGGTACCCTAATGGACAACAGCTATATATCATATGTAAGTGACAAAGGGGTGATATTTGGATGCCTATCCCCAGTGTCCTAACTTAACTACAATATTGTTTTAGTCCTCAAATGAGGTTACACTGTTGGTTGAGTTAAGTTAATTTGTACGCTCATCTTAGGGTCATGAACCAAGCATTTTTACTTTAGGGTGTGAGCTATGTACACAAGAGATTTATAATCTCTAAACCTCATTGATATCACAGTCGAGATGCAAATGCAAAAAAATAAATAATAGTAAATGACAATAAATATTTTTCAAACAACTAATTCTTCCAAAAATAAAACGTACGCAAGTAAATGAGTGCATAAGGAACTTAACGGGATGTAGGAAACACACAGGGGGTCTCAACTACCAATCTCGACTAAGGGGGCTCACATACAAGGAAAATAGGACCACAAAAAACCCAGGGGGTTGTAAGCGATCATATATGGAAGGAAACAATCAGAGAAGGGGTCGAACACATACATGGGGTCTAGAAAAGGGTCTCAAACACCGAAAAGGACTAAAAAAATTGTTGGTCACACCTATCAGTAGAACAGTGTGATCGAGGTCTCACAGAACTATAAAACAGTCGCGATCGAGACAAAAAAAAACCGACAGAAAAACTCAGCTTGCACGAAACAGGGGTTTCTATGATATTAAGTCCTAGGCCTAGGAAAAGAGCTATCAGTGAGAACCCAGAGGAGGTGTTAGTCTCTTAAGCAGAAATGCCAAAGAGCACCGAGGTGAGGTGTAAGGTTCTGTAGTGATATCTTTTATGATGTTAAGATTTCAGTATCAGAGATATGTGGGCTTTCAGGTTCTGTGTAGGAGATACGCCTAAGAGATGTAAAAATTCAATGAATAGTATTGTCCTTGTATCGAATGAATATAATATATATACAGGTTGAGGACGCCTACACGTGAACTTATGTTATCATGAGGAGATGACCCTCATGTATATATACATGTCAGAACTTTTAAAAGAATATTTCAGCCAAGAAATGCTTGGAACATCAAAGATATCAAATAAGTATGTGTGTGAATGTTATACATCATGGTATGATCAAGTGTTGGTTGCAAAGTTATTTATGTAGTGAATCTTTTTGTGATAAATGTGATTAACAGGTTGTTTTTATATGCATTGGTAATGTTTTTAATTAATGATCCTGAATATGTGAGAACGTTATGCTTATGTTATGTTAATTTAATATAATTACTAATGTTGTGAATCAAGTGAAAATTATTCAAGGTACTTAAGAAGAAGTGCCTCTATACGAGAGGTATGAAGGTAAGGGTTGAATATGGAAAACTTGTGTTTCATGAGATACGAATGTAGGGATGATTCTCCTTTAGAGCATAAATTTTATATTGACAAATGTTGTCCAGTTGCAAGGATACTATGTCATTATTTTGAGGTAAAGCTTTCCAAGAAAAGCTAATTTCTATGGTATTGTTATAAAAGATAGAAAAATGAAAACGCATGAATGATTTTTCCATAGATTATGGTTTTTAAATATGTTATGTGTCATTGACATATGATGCAGGTGCTTCTTGAAAACAAGATTAAGAGCTAAAGATATGTTATGAAAAGTAGGAACAATATGTTTAGAAAGAAGTTGTTATTTATGCTTCTTTTGATTTAATGGGGATCATAACTATGCATATGTTTTATCATAAATTGTGGAAATAGCTTGTAGTGTTTGTTTTTAAACTAGAGGTTATGAAAGGAAAAGCATATTAGAGACATTTCGAAGAAATTCCAAAGCAAGAAAAGAATGGTAAAGCTTTATATTTACAAGGGGGAAACGTATTTGAAGATCAAAACTTAAAATATACCAACATTGAGGATGGTGTACCTTTAAGAGAGGGAGGATGTAACATCTCCTTAATATGACCGTTATTAATAACTATCTCTATATAAAAATATATGTATATTTTAAAGGAAATTATTTAATTTCTTAACTTGAGAAGTCATTAGGGTTGTTCCTCATTGAGTCGTACTCGAATTTGGGAGAATTTAGGTTAGTTACATGGAGGGTTGGTATTCGGTTAATGTCGTCATTTTCTTTCTTTGAAGGGGGGTCACCAAAGGTAAAAAGGGGGGATTTGTTTTGTTTTGAAAATAGTTTCTCTCAAGAAAGGGGAAGAGAGCCGAGTTCAGCGAGGGGGATATCACAATTGTTTTGAACTGCAACCCTTATGGATGAGTTCTCTTAATTCATATAACTCGTTGGAATGGAAGATCAAGCCGGAGAGTGTGCATCCCTTGTATTTTATGTTTTATTTTGTCTATGTTGAGGAAGAGAGAAATGAAGCTCTCGAGGGGCTTCTTTGAGTTCTCTTGTCTGCACATTGCTAAACCCCAAGGGATGCTCCTTATTTTCTTTATATGTTCATCTTATCTTGTGCTCACCCGTGAAAGGAAGAGAATGTTTCTCTGCCAAGCCAAAAGGACCCATTTTCTTCCCTTGCCCTGTAATGATATTTTGGTATTTTGGTCACCACTCAAGATGAAGAGGAGAAGCGATCCACAGAGAGGTTTTATTTGGTCTAGCTATAAATCCATTTTTATGAAATGATATGCCATTGAGAGGATAATCAATCATTTCTAGCTTCAATCACATCGGGAGATGAACCAGTTGGACACATAAATGGCATTGATTATGGAGAAGAGTGGAGGATAACTTCCCTTTGTACCACGCGTAAAATATCTGGCTCTATGGATTGGAATAAATTCAATTTTATCTGCAAAACAAGTGTATGGGGAAGGTATGTTTATTTACTTTTAAGGATAAATGTTACAAGTCGTCTTTATGGAAGAAGAGCCCAAACGTAGGGCCTTTGCTTGGCATACCAATATTCTTTCTTTTATTATACATGAGGTGGATGTATTAATTAAGGTTAATATATATAGTGTGTGCAAATGTCAAGTTTTATGTGGTTTCCTTCTTACCAAGAGTAGGTGAGGCCCGTGTTGTTTATCTTAGTATATGAAATATTAGAGAAGGATATTTCCAATTCTTGATAAAGATAGTGTTCAGTTACATAATGGTATGTTATATTTCACTTTGGGTGTAGACACTTGAGATTAGATAATATTCTCACTTCAATTGCTGATCTTATAGACACTTTTGATTCATTCTCTTGTAGCATGTCTATCGGGAGAATAACAAGGAGGCGGACTTGGCCTCAAAGGAGGGTCTACTATTGATGGAGGGACAATGGAATATTTGGGAGATGCATGATGACTCGGAACATACTTATTATCATCTTCCTTTCATTGAGGGGGTGGCTCCTCAATGAACCTCAGTGATGTTGTGTATCTCACTATATTTGGGACTGTTTTTCTCATATGACCCTCTATGTTTCTATTATATTCCTGTATTTTGATCTCTGTCACACTCTGACACTGCTTTTGGACCCACATGGTCGAAACTATATGCCCTTTATTGCTCGGTACTTATATGTTGTTTTGGTAGTAATTGATACTTGAGACTTATGTGTCTGCTTGGAATTGCTCTTTCATCCTGATATCCATTGTATATGTATAACTTTTGACCCTAGCAGGGTACTTATATGAATACACAATGATGTGTATCTGAAAAGTGTAATTTTGTTACTCGAAAGATGAAATAAAATTATGCTTTTTTTCCAAGGAAAAAAAAAGTATGTTATATTTCACTTTTATATGTGGGTGTGTGTGTGTGTGTGTGTGCGTGTGTGTGTGTGTGTGTGTGTGTGTGGAGGAAGGTGACACCTTTGGGTGACTGTTCATGAAAACTTGTTCTTCCAATTGAAAAACTTAACCTTTCCTTTTATTTACATATTTTTTCTTTTCTTAACCAAATGGAAGTAATAAATACCTTTGAGAAGTCTTGGTAGATCATTTTTATTGATAGTATTTTTACTCATGTCTAAAATAGGTTAAATGATCATAATGATAATGAGTAAAAGTTGAATAGAAGGCAATTGTAATGTTATATTATTATATACAATTGTTTATATACTTGTAGGAAGTAAATTAACAAAGGGCAAGACTCCTTAGATCCTTCCTTATGCAATTAGGTAGATAATAATTATATTGAAGCAAGTTCATGAGCTTAAAATCCTAGATTTAGTTGTTTGATGTTTATGGAGCATATCCTTTTCCTATATGTGTAAGTGTAAACTATGATGAAGTTTAAACCTTAGTTTAATCTCCTTTTATAAATTGAGGAGAGAATATAATCTATGTAAGCAAGATGAAAGAATAATTATATGTCAAACACCCATGTATGGTAGAGGTGTTTGAAGAGGTGATGGAAAACTAACCTAATTCATAATTTTAGTATTTTATTATATTCACTTGGAATAGCTTAAGACAAAAGATTTTAAATTGTTCTAGATGATAGCTACCACCTTTTAAAAGAAGTCCTTGCAATAAGGCTAATGAGTGATCGGCAACATTCTCTATGGAAGAGATTTTAATGAAAGAATAATGAATTGCAACACTTGTGTTGCAAATTTGTAACCTTCTTTGTTGGTTAATTAATAGAAGGATTAACAGTTTTGGTGGACGTAACCCCTATATTAGGGGTGAACCACGTATATTGGTGTCTCTTTCTTCCAAATGTTTCTTAAATGTTTTATTTCCGCAATTTGACTCAAGATAATGCTCCCCAATTCTAACTTTTTAACAGAATACCTATTTCTTTATTTGTAACTATTGAATGGGTTATGGACCATGTTAGTTGAAAATTTTGTTACTAAATTTGTAGCCTCCTCCTCTAAATATAATTGCAAGTATTTGCACACAAGAATCATATGTTTGTATGAACATGAAGGTGTACTTATTAATGATCTTGTAAGAATAGTTTGTGACTTTCAAGACGTTAAGCTTTCCTTTAAGAATATGTAACCTTGCACTCTTATTAGGTTAAGGTGGTGAATGGTATTTATATAAGCATGGGTCTCAATTAAAATAAATTGTTGTGTAATAATAGACATGTGAAGGTCTTCCTTCACATTTATATAGAGAAAGATGTTATGTTGGGTCTATGCTTGAGAATTATAAAGATATCAAATTAATTATTATTATAGTTATAAAATAAGTGTTTATTTTTGTAAATGATAAGTAATCTTTTTTTCCAAAGAAAAAAAGCGTAAATATATTTATTTACATACTGCAGACAGTCCTTAAGACCATTACAAACAAAATACTCAACCAAAAAGCTGATACTACATATAGGATAGCCATCATAGAACTAATAAGTTCCAGCAATAAAGTTCAATAGCATAAAGCCATATAAACAATAAAAACAGGTCCCCAAAGAAACCAACTATCATCTCAAAAGAGATCCAAAGATTACATGTTCATCAATAGAGTCCAAAAAAATCCATAAACCATCCCAGACTGATTTATATCCATAACTGATCAAATGTATAGCCAAACATTTATCTCCAAGAGATCCAAAACAAACCCAGCAACCAAGAAATTGTCATCTCCCATATCTGGTTCTGAGCATATAGCTTATGTCAAAGCATAAAAACTGATATTATAAACAGTACAAAAACTGGTCAAGAGTAAATCCATACACTTATCATCAACATAGCCATATCATATGGTCAAAATAGGAACAGTGAAATCATCATTCTAGAAGTCTGACAAGAAAAACAGGGACAAATATAATACTGTTATAACCCATGTCCCAAATTCTATGAGAGATTTTTAGAAGACCTGAAAGGTTTCCACGACAGAATCCACCCGATGATCCTTGATAGCCCAATAACCTTCCAGCATTCTACCTCCAGCTGTTTCCAAAGCATCTGCAGCAGAATTCCTTTCCCAATAGATATGTTTGAATGAAACAAGTTCGAAACAGTCAGAGAACCTATTGATATCCTTAAGAATCATGGCTAATTCTATATTCAGTAATCGGTACTTACCAGATTCCCAATTAATGACTAACTGGGAATCTCCAAAAATCTAAATTTTATCGACAGATTTCCTTCGAGCCAAAGTAAGAAGAAGCTTGAGGGCATACAATTCTGCAAAATTATTAGTACCCATACCAAGTCCAGCTTTAAAGGAAAAAAATGATCAACTGATAGATAAAGCATACCTCCAGCTCCACAAATATTAGGATCTCCGATAGTTGATCCATCAAAAAGCCCCCATGCATAGGTTTTTTCAATAACTTCCACAAAGACATTTCTAATAGCATCCACAGAATGTTTCTGCAGAATATTTCTCAACATACCCAAACTAAAGCTAGATACCTGAGCAAAAGATAAGGAAATATATTAGAAACAAGACAAATCCCTGGCTCTCCAGATGAACCATAAAACAATAATAGCTAATGATTTAATATTAGCCACTTCCACATTCAAAACCCAATTTTTGAAGCATGCTGTCACAAATTCTCCATGCCAAATATTATTGAATTTCAGATTATCCTCAATGATAAGCCAAACAGACTGTGTAAAAGGACATTCCACTCCAATATGGAAATTAGATTCTTCTGCCTGTTTGCACAAATAGAAAATGCCAGGTCCCTCTCTTCCTTTCAAGATAAGTACATCCCAGGTCAATGCTTTACCTGAAAGGAGGAACCAACAAAATATTTTTGTCTTAAGAGGACAATTCAACTTCCATAAGACTTTCCACCACCAAAGTTGATTCAAATCCATGTTCAGAAGCTGAGCATATCCTTCTCTAAGAGTGTACCTGCCAGATTTTGATAAAATCCAAACAAAAGCATCATCAACTTCTGAAATCCTAACATGACTATATTTAAGTATGGCAACATAACCATTCCAATCATCTATCTCTTGAGGATTAGTAAAACCAAGAGTTTCAGCAGAGAACCAAAGTTGAGTCAAAACTTCACTCAAACCATGATATCCAATATCAGATAAGAGATGCAACCCAGCCAAATGAAGTTTTTCTATCATGGAGGATGGAAAAGCATGTCTCCAATTGCATCCTAACCAAGGATCAATACCTATATGAACAGCAGAACCTTTACCAATGTTCCATACCAAAAAATCCCCATTAAAATCAAAGGCCCATAAAACAGCCTTCCAACAAATTGATATATTTTTCTTTTTTTTACAGGAGATCTTATCCACTCAAGAATATTCAAAGGCTGAATATACTTCTGAAAAGCAATCTTAACCCATATACCCGAACCCTAAATAATATTCCAAAACATTCTTTGCTGCTAGGGCCTTGGCAAAAACAATAGGAACTTTAAGCCCCCAACCACCTGAAGACTTTGGATTAGCCAAAATCTTCCAAGATGTCCAAGGAATGCTAGAAGAATTCAGTTTACCAGACCAAAGGAACTTAAAATAGAGTTTATGAATTTTTTCAATGATCCCCTTCGAGATCCAAAAGTGCATCCAATAAACCAATAAAGCCTCTAAAACAGCTTTGATCAATATCAGCTTACGCCCCTTTGAAAGCCAACGAAATCTCCAATTATTAATCCTTTTTTCAACCTTGATAATCAACCAATCCCAGTCTTTTAAGAGATATCTACAGGGTTTTAAATGGAACCCAAGGTACTTCATACCCTATCCAATTCTGTCAATAGGAAAAGTAAATATATTCTGTAAAGATATAACTTCATATTCTTCCAGACAGGAATAATATAAAGAGGATTTATTATCATTTATCTTCATCCCTGAATCTTTACAGAATATCAACAAAATCTCATATAAAGTGGAAAGTGATTGTTCAAATCCATCATTAACCATAACTATATCATCCACAAATAGAACATGAGTTAAAACTATATCATTACCAAAAGACAAACCATGATAAGTCTCATATTCTTTGGCAAACGGAATCGCCCTTCCTAATCCTTCAACCACAACAAGAAATAATAAAAGTGCCAAAGGACATCCTTGTCTAAGGCCCCTTCTATCCTTAATGAAAGTAGATGCAACTCCATTAATAAGCAGAGAGAAGGACACAGATGAAAGGCTACTCATGACCTAGGAAATAAAACTACCAACAAACCCCAATTTCGAGAGTATGACCCGAAGGTAGGTCTAGCTCACACGGTCATATGCTTTATATAAATCTAACTTAATCATGACCGCCTTCAAGGATTTACAGTGCATAGTATGCATACCTTCCTGAATGACTCCAACTGCATCATGAATATGCCTTCCTGGCAGAAACCCAAACTGTTCACCAGATATACACCTTCCCAAAACATTTCTAATGCGAGTAGAAATGATCTTACCTATAATTTTGTAAACAAAATTACACAGAGAGATCGGTCGAAAGTCTTCAAAGGATAAGGGATGGTCAATCTTGGGTATAAGAGCAAGAAAAGTGGAATTGAAGACTGTGGGTATCTTACCACTTATTGGAGAGATTTCAATGACTCTTAACAGGTCCTCTCCCAAAATGTCGAAAAGACACCTGTACACCTCAACAGGAATACCATCAGGTCCCGGGCTCTTATCATTTTTACTGATAGAAAGTAAATGCTTGATATCTTGAAGTGTAACAGGTTTCATAAGTTCAATGTTATCCTCCTCTGTAACAGATGAAGGAAAAAAACCTGCACTTTGCACAATCTCAGGAAGATGCAAATCATCTTCTTCCTTAAACAGCTGCTCAAAATGTTTGATCCCAGCCCCAGTAATATTCTCAGTACCTTCAACAAGTACACTAGAATCATCATGAATTTTCCAGATAGAATTAATATTTTTCCTATGGGCAGCAAATTTATGGAAAAATGGAGTATTGTCATCACCACAGATCAACCATAAAGCCCTAATTATTTGGCGAGCCTCCTTTTCCCTGAATACTAAAATGTTCCTCTTGTGGGTTTCTAGCTCAATCAAATACCTTCTATCCTCCTCCAAGGAAAAACCAATAATAGTCCTCTCATAAAAACTCTTCATCTCATTTTCAATATCAACAATATCCTTTATGTCCTGAGCTTTTTTCTTCAAAGACCACTGAATGGATAAGTGTTTAATTCTCTTAAGATTAGAAGCAAACTGGGAAGCAGGGGAAAGCTCAAACAGAACATCATAAATCACCCAACAACCTTTTAATAGATCAACCAGCTCATCATATTTTAACCAACAAGCATTAAAATTGAATGGACTATGAGCCTTAGATAAATTTGAAGATAATTGTAAATAAACTGGTTGATGATCAGAATCACCTCCACAACCAATCCATTGTTTAAAGCAAAAATCCCTATCCAGAAAATCAGCTGATAATAGTAGTATATCCAATCTTTTAGAAATACACTCAGCACCCACTCAACGATTAGACCAGGTAGGAATGGAAACCAAAGGGGTTATGTCAACAATCCCTAGCCCTTCCAGAAGATTAAAAAAGAAGTCAGTTAAGACATCCACACGAGCTCTGTCCCCCCAAATCTCAGAAAGACCCAAAGAGAAATTAAGATCTCCCTCGAGAATCAAATAAGAAGACTTAAAACACTCCATACTCGAGAGATTAGTCTAGAATAATTCCCTATCTGAGTAAGGACCATAAAGATTGATGAAAGACAACTCCATCTATAATTCAATAGAATGCAGAATAGCACATAGACCTGAAGGAAATGCCCAAGCATTTACTAAAAGAAAATTACGAGTCCTCCAACCCACAAGAAGTCCCCCAGATCTACCCTTGGAGTCCACAGAGATAAACTACCATTCTTTAAACATAGATTCCAGTTATTTGACCAAAACACATCCATCACACATAGTTTCTTGCAGATAAAAAACATCTAAAGATTGTTCCTCAATCAGCTTTTTTAAAGCTAGTTTTTTAGGATAACTAGCCAAACCCCTGCAGTTTAAAGTCATAAGAATCATTAGGGTAACTTCAAGGAGGCAGACAATGCTCTAAGTGCCCCAGTACCAGTATTCCCAGAAAGATTATTTTTTACCATAATTCCAAGCCCCCCCTTAACAAGAAAATTCCCAAAAGGATCTCGTTCAGGTCCAAACCCTCCAACAGAAGATTTCAAACAAGAGAGAAGAAAGTATGCCTTACTTACTGCTAGGTAAAACTTAAGGGGAGATATAAACCCAAAATCCATTAAAGCCCCATTAAAAATAGTTTCAAACAATGAATCCAGAACCAGTTCCTTCTCAAGCGAATTCCCCCTAAGCCCCGCGGACAGAGTATTAATACTCAAGGGTTTAAGGACAAGTAGAGGAGATAAAGAATCAGTAACCTTTTCATCAAGAATAATATTCAATTCCCCTAAATCTGAACAAACCAAATCATCCTTAGCATCCAATCTAGGCTCACAATTCTTAACCCTCCATACTTTATGGGCAAATCCAGAAGATCCTTTCTTATTAAAAGGAAGCATACAATCATTCATCAGATGACCATAAGCATGACATCTATAGCACCTAAAGGGGATACCTAGGTAATCCAATGGCTGATTGAAAATTGAGTTTCCATTATGAATGACCAATTTAGCAGGCAATCCATTACGATAATCAATCAAAACTAAAACCCACCCAATACAGCAAACCCCGGTATGCAAATAAGAAAAATCTGTTTCCAAATGGGTACCCAATTTGTTTCCCACTAATTTGAAAAAATCAACATACCAAAACTCAAAGGGCAAGTTGGGTAGTTTTACCCAAATTGGAATTTGATCATACCGTTCAATACGTGGATCGAAGAGTGGCGTCCACCTCTTAATCAGGAGTCCAGCTTTATCCCAGCGCCAAGTCCCAGCCAAAACCCGATCCGCATCTTCCACAGCTAGAATTTTAAAAGCTATCCAGCCTCTCGGGAGGAGAAAAATCGTCGAAAGAATTGAACTATCACCCACCAAACCGTCCAAACCTTTTGAACTATCAGAATTGAACTTACACCCACCAAACCGTCCAACCAGAGTCATCTCGTTTGTGAGAACAATATCATTTAAGGCCACATCTACTCCCACAGTCATCAATACAGGGTTTATAAATTTCTTGATAGGCTTGTGAGCACGTTTCGGTTTCACTGCAGAATCTAACAACACCGGAATGTCAGCAGACTGATCACCCGAACCATAATCCCGAAAGGTTTTCCCAATAGGAGCCAGACCTTGATCATAGGAGGATTCACAACAAGCATCAATGCCCCCAGACAGAGTACCATCCCCAAAAGAATCCACTATAACAGGGTTCCCTGATCCATTTGCATCTTCAAACACAGAAGATTCAAAACCAACCTTCAATGATAAACCCAATTCAGCATGAGCGCCTACATTAATATGGTCTGATACCGAGCTAGGAATATCAAGAACCTTGGAAAAATCCCCAAAATCCACACACTGCCAAGAAACTCCAAATTCTCCTTCCTGAGCCATTGCTCCAAAAAAGGTCGAGGACTCCACTGGGGCACCTACTGAAATGCCTACCACCCGCAACAGTTCCATTCAAGACTGGATTAATACCGGTCGGCTCAAGGATTACCAAAGAGTCATCCAAGAGCCCCAACTCACCAGAGTGAGTCGTCGACACCCTTAATAACCCACCATTACCAGAAAAATTCAAAGAATCCGACCTAGGTAAACCATGACCCCTAGAAAAAACAGCAGAATCCAAAACTGACAGAGGGCGCCCCATACCTTCCACAGCTGCGACAGCACCAGATAAACAGGCATTCACTGAAGGACAACAAAAACTACTCCGCTCATCCCCAACAACTCCATTCACACATGAAAAACTAGGGGATAACTCATCATCTTCAACCTGCGCCAGAGATGAATCCAGGATCTCCAGCTCACTTTCATCAGATCGAAGAGCAAAAACCCTCGATAAGTCTTCCACACCAAAATAAAAAGGATTCAATGATCCCGGTGGAGAACGTGATTGCCTCTTCGTCACTCGTAACGACATCCCAGAATACAAGCCAACGTATTGCCCCGACAGGATGAAAATAAAGAGGTAAAACGATAACCTGACAAGCGTCAAAAAAAATCACCTAAACTCGCCCAATGTTGTACGCTCCGGTCAGATCAATTTACAGATACCATAAAAGCAAAATCGACAAGAAGATCCTCCCAGCCAAGTGTCCAAGAGCTGATTTACCAGAACGATCCAAAATTATGGCATATCACAAGGTAGTACATACAGTACTCTTCAAAATCATGGAAATCAAATAGAAGCCTAAAATCAGACCGCCAAGTGTCAACCGTGTCAACCACAAATTGCATGAAGGACAATCAAAACCGATCAAAGAAGTACGTTCTGAGTAAAAGAAGTATTTTCTGAGAATTAAAGAAGTACGTTGTCGGACTCCTAACCGTGTGTAAGAAATGCTACGCACTATGTATGCAAGAGAATCATGGTTGTTCGGATTGATGGATTGGATAACATAACGTCTCTATTTAAGATCCCATATTATCAACTCCACCCAGCTTAACAAAGAGATGGTTGACAATAAATTGATTTACATATCTATGTGAAAAGAATGTATCCTCCTTATGATGACAATTATTCATTAATACTAACATTTTGACTCATTAAAATTAAGTGTTTTTAAAACTAAAGTTTTACCACATTTCCCTAAAATCATCATATAAAAATTGGGTATGTTACACCCACCTTTAAAATTATTCACATATTTCCAAGATCAAATAAATATTACTCGGATATTTTCTATAATTATTTTTATCAATATTATTATAATAACTATAACTTCGTTAACAATTTTAAAAAATAAATAGAAATTAAATAAACATAAAATAAAATAAAATCAAACAAATTATTTCTATCAATATTACTATAATGGCTATAACTTCTTTATTAAACTTAACTTCTTTGAGAAATATCTGAATTCTTTGGATTTTGAGAAATATGTGAACTATATTGATTGAAGACTTTTATTTTCTTTGGAGTTTGGGAAATATCTGAAGTATATTGATTGGGGACTTTTATTTTCGCAGAGTTATTCTACATATCTATTGACCTTTTGGGAAAAAAGAAATTCCAGTTCTTTGTGTAACTTGCCAAATGTTTGAAAGTGTACCCTTGAATTTAGTCGATCGAATACTCTTACTTTCATAAAGTTATTTAAGATTTATATTTGACTTTTAAGAATAATTTAATAAATAAAATAATTTTTTTTAATAATTTTTTTAATAAAATAAATTTTATTTTATTTAATATAAATTAATTTATATTTAGTTATTTAAAATTTTATATTTTAATAAGTAAATGAAAAATTGAAATTTAGATAAGCAGAGGCCGACGACCTCCACGAGCGGAAATTCACGACCTGCACGAGCTGAAACTTCAAGCCTGGCGACCTGCTCGAGCTGTCCAACCTTGGAGCGACCTGCACGAGGATTTGGAGGAGACCCGCACGCTGTCAGAGGATGCTGGGCTCGATCTGAGATCGTGAACCTGATCTGGATCATGGTCTGCCAAAGATTGTTGTCTGAGGCCACTCTGGCAAAGCTGGAGGGCAAAGATGGGCTCTCCGATCCCTGAGGATCGAGATCCGTCCCAGGCTCCTCACCTGGATGAATTTGATCGCCTAATCTCATCTTACAACAAGAGATCCGGCAAATCTGAACCCCCGAAATTTGTCAAAAGGCTTGAAGATGTGCCGGAGGTTTCCCTCCCTCCAGAGGAAACCATCCGGGTAGCTCTTTCCCTTGCAGATCGAGCCCTGATTGGCCAATTTACGGGGCTCTAGCCTTCGCCCAAATCAACGGACAGCTGGGTTCAAAGAAACTGGAGACCCCTAATCACCAACCATGTTGCTTCCTACTCCGTCGGGCGAGGCTTTTTCCTCTTCGACTTCGAATCCAAGGATGATAAAGAGCTGATCTTCCGAAATGGGCCCTACTTCATGGGGCCGCAAGG
>LPNX010273294.1:0-11261 GCA_001517045.1 Pseudotsuga menziesii
TATATATATATATATATATATATACATATATTATATTATTCATAATTAATAAGCTTTACATATTATTCTTAATATTTATTCATGCATCATATATCATATTTTATTTATTTTGACGGTTCCCTTAGCTTACACTATTTTTTTATCAAGGCCTCATCTAGGGTTTGGTTGGTCAACTAAGTTAGGTTGCTCTAAATCCTTCTTGCATGTTGGATTACCTCGTGTATCATGGTAGTTCTTCGAGTCCCTGATGAGAAGTAGATTTGAAAATTTCATTTAATCAACTTTAAAATAAGTATGATAAGGGTCGATGTTATTTAGAGTCGTTCCTACTCAACACAATTAAGTTCAGTAACACCTAGCGCTATTCAGAGCCTAAGCTCAACTCTATTAATTTGGGAGTTACACTAGTGCAATTCTAGAGCCTCTCGCTTAACACTAATATTGAGATGTACTTGTATAATACACTTAGGGATACAATGGCCAAGGATCTGATGCTCTAGAGCTTATACTCAACATCAATTTGGAATGTTGCATGGCTTATGCCCAACACTTCCAATATTATAACTCATGTGTTGTGAAGCTTATACTCAACACAAAATCTCATGACTCGTGTGCTTCAGGGTTTACACCCAAAACATTATAGAAATCAATCATTATTTCAATATTTTGCACATTTCACAACAATAATCATCTCAGTATATGTATTAAGGCTAATCACATAATAATAAATCCAGTACATCGTACCACGAAAATATTTCTTCTCCATCAGGGTCCATGCCCAACATATATAATCATTTACAATATAATAAAACATATTCATTGGCTTACACCCAATATATCTAACTAATCAACATAACTCATGTGCAGTGAGGCATATGACATCATACTACATTGAAACTCATGCCCAGTATAGTTAAGGTCAAAATTCAGGATATTACATCCCTCCCTTCTTAGAAAAACATCGTCCTAGTGTTCTAGGGACAAGAAATGAAGTCATGATGTAGTTCTTTTGATGAGTTACTTGTTTTGCAACTTATACGGGGAAATATATGTCATAGAAAAAAATATATGAAGACTTTAAGTAAGATAGAAAACCAAAAATTTGTTGAGAATATAGATAAACTGCAACATATTTTAAGGTCCAAGAATAGTATTTTAAAGGTGTAGTTAATGATAATGCAATATTACAGTGTTGTGATGAGAAATAAACCAATTGCATTATCATGACTGAGCACCGCAAGCTCTTTTCTGTAATATAGATTTTCGCAAAATTGCTTCTGCAACCTTAGTCTTTTTACAACTCTATCTTCCTGCGAGATCCTTTCCAGAATTGTGGATTGCAGGTTGCGGTGATTTGCATTTCTCAGTTTTCCTAAAAAAAACTAACTTCCACAATCATTCAGCGACAGTGGTCCTTTCCACAATCGGATTGCAGATATACCTTCCCACTTTTCCCAAAATTGGGCTTCTAAAATTTTCCTTTTACAAGTCTCTTTCTACATTCAGGTTGTGGATTTTGGATGTTCATTCAACTTGAAATGGGATTCCACAATTTCCTTTCACAAATATATTTCTGCAAATTCTGAGAGTCGTTGATTTCTTGTGGGATCCTTCCTAACCTTTGATCTATGATCAAATATGTATCTCACCTTAATGTTGAATATCTTCATTGTTCTTTTGTGGATCGCTTTTCTTCCATACAAGTTCACCTCATGAATCCTTTCCCACCACATATCCATCTTTCCTCCTTTAATTTGGTTCATCCAATCTTTGTCTAATGAATTGAATGTACTCTCTAGATCGTCCAATATTTGTCGAATGAATTGAATAGACATCATGTCTCAGCTTCTTGATTTTTGATATTGAAGGTATTCATCCAGGATGAGCCATAGTTTGATTCCTCAGGGTAACTATTTTTCTTGCATAGATGAGCAGAGAGCCTGATTACACTCTGATCTCTGTTTAACTTTCCTGTTTGTTTTTGGATCATATGCTTAGAACTTATGTGTTTCCATCAATTACAACCACATCACAATATGATATGTTTCCATACGATTTCAATACCTATCATAATTCCAACAATATTTATAGTAGTAAACCTGTATAGAAATCAACATGTTTACTACAAATATTATAGAAAGTTTTAAATTATTTTTAGAATTATCAGAGTATAAATATGTTAGAAATGGGACCACTAAACTTATATCTATTGATGGTTAGTATTATTGTCACAACCCCAAAAATAATATATATGTGTGTGTATCTTAGTTTCATAAGCATAATCTAATTTAATAAGTTCTACTCTCTTGATTTTGTTTTCAAGTTATTTAAGTTACTTTGTTGCACGTTGGTAGTGTATCTATCTTCAACTTGGGATCTTTGATCGACTAAGGTAAAATGATTTGTATACACTTGCCAACTCTTAGTAAGGCATTTGATGTTAAGGTTCGAGTTTGTTTTTACAAGTTAAGGTTAGGACCCTAGGGATTATCCTTAGTCCTAAGTCTTCGGTCAAAGAAAATATTAAAAGAATACAGTTTATAAGCATAAGGATTTGTTTATGATTAAGGTTTATATGCTAATATTAAAATAAACTTTTGAATAAAGTTTAAACCTACCTTTAGCAACCCTTTGGTTTTAACTTGTTTAATGTTTAAAGATTGTAAACCAACGATGCGATGGTATGTATTATGGTATTGAATTTAGGTTTATAGTCATGAGGCATGAAGATCGCAATCATGCGATGATGTTTATATGGTTCAAAATTTAGCAAGGAACTTGGTTAAAAATTATTGATACAATGCTTAACAACTTGAAAAGTTTAATAGCCATGTGGAGGGTTTTAAAGCTGCACTTGTATGTTCAAACATGTGGCATATGAGTTGATAGCATAGCCAGGGTGGTTTAAATTCTTTGTTGCAGTGCCTTAACTACACTTTCAGGCCTCTATTTTGGAAACAACATCTCAATCTTCCATGTGTATCTTTCGTTAGCTCTACATCATTGGATAAGATTATAAGTACTTTGGTTAATTTTAGAAAGTGTATTTCATAACTTTGTCATCAAACTTGATTTTTGGGCTTCTGTGAAGGTTATTTGTTTGTTGTTGTTTCACAGACTACCTCATCGAGCATTTTTTTCCTTATTGTGGTTGTTTAAGCTTCTCCCTGGTGTGCATACTAGGATTTATTCTATGGACATGAAGCTCATGCTACTCATTTGAGCTCTGCAACAAACATTTCGTGGATGGGTTTGATTTTGAAGAGTATAAGTGTGTGGATTTAACCAAGATGATATATATCTCTCCTTATTTATATATTTTTTTTAAGTAAGTCCTTTTCTTCTTTCTTTGTGTGGAAGGGTTGATGGTTTGGATTTTGAATTCACTACTCATGATGGAGATTTCTTCAACGAAGAGGAAGCTATCATTTTCTCAAGGTAATATACTTACTCTAAATAGTTTTTAGATGGATAAATAATTTATCACTGACTTTTATAAACCAAAACGGGAATTATTTTATAGAGTATTTTTGTATGGTTCACTTGTTTGAGAAGAGGGAACCTGGGTACTCTCAAATGTTCACACCGCAAGGGTTCTTGGTCCTCCATCGACCTTATATTTCACTTTAGTACTACGTGATAAGGATTCTTAAAAAATTCTTGTATGCTACAGCTAAAGAAGAGGAAGAGGCAAGGTAAAGACAACTATTTTTTTAAATAGTTTAGTTTTGTTTGAACTCACAAATTGGACAAGAAATAACTTCAAGTTCTCATTGAAGTCTTTGTAATAGTGACTCTGTTTTGAACCTTTTGACCTTCCTTATGGCATAGATTTTGATTTAAAAACTGTAAGTATTTATTCCTTTATAGGTTTAGGGATTTATCCTTCAAGATATCAGTTTACAAACATAATGTGAATTTTAAGTTTCTTGTAGGGATATTGAGGGATTGAGCATTTATCTTCCTAGGTTTCTTTTGACTGCACAAGCTAGTAGTTTCCACAGCTTAAGTTTGGAAAGGAAAAAAATGATTCAAGCTTGTTATTATTCGCTAGCGAGTATAAAGTATTTGAAGAGTAAAGAAGTTTATTCTTCCCCCAGAGCATTCAATTGCTCTGTAATTGATAAGTATTAAACCTATAACTATATTTCTAAACATTATTTCACTTTGTTTTATGATTTCAAACCTAACTCCATTTTTTTATATGCATGGGATCAAATGATGTCATGGACCAGCTGTTATTTGCGTGAACATGTTTCTCTTGCTGCATATATAAGGTATTTGTGTATGAGTCAACCCCCGGTTGGAAATGTTAACCAAGGTGTTCAGTTTTTGTAACACACCGAATAGGTGAAAACTATTATTCTTTGCATATTTTATTATTTTTAAATATTTTGACTATAAAGTCAAAATAGATGTAATGAATTATTTGTTTTTAATAAACTAAAAATACTAAGAGGAATCATAATTGAAATAGTTGTTGAAAGAGTCTTTGGTGACCCATAAGGGGAAAAGAAAAGCGAAAAAATCTACTGAGTGAGAACGCAAGTGATGTAGGAGCCATCTTCTCGAAAATCAGGTCAAGACTCCTTGTGGAGTGCTAAAGAGAAGGAGGCTCATAAATGACGAAGTTCTAGGAGAAATACTATATAATCATATGTCCATTAAGTAAGAAGGAGGCTAGCAATAGATGGGGAATTGATTTGTCAATGCTATATATGGCGCATTGATTGGAATTTTTCCTTGTGGTTCACCAAACGAGATCAGGTGTTTTGGAGAAAGTGAGACTTGGTTTCTCTAAGAGTTTGTTGGGAGGAACAACCGTTTCAGTTCTATTTTCTCGACAGTGGTGTTAGGTCCCCTATTCTACTTCTTATCTATTTCAGTCTTGTTAAAGTAAAATTCAAGTTTATATATGAATCATAATTACATTTTCACAGTAAATGGTACTATGCATCTGTTCACATTATCTTCCTTATTTTATGTTATGATTTAATGTATACTAATCTCAATTAGTAGTCGTAGATATATGGTCTTAATATAACATAACGAATCTATGTTTGGGCTTCCATACCTGAATCATAGTTATGTATAAGAATGGTTGTAGTGTTAGTGTAACTAGGAAATCTAAATGAAAAACTATCATAGATCTCATTAAATTTTTTAACTTATGTTTGCATATGTTGTATTAATGTATTTTAAATGTAATTGTTCAACTAACCATTTTTGTAGAAATCGATGTTTCTTACAAAGATAGTTTCTATCCTTTTTTTAATTGTATCAACTTAAAAAAATTGTTCCAAATTAAATCCTACTACCAGAGATCCCATGGCTATGACTGGTTCCTTCAATTTTATGCCGAATAACCTCATTCTAGAAAGAAAAAATCCGTTATATAAACAATAAACAAAAAGAGTGTAAACCGGTGCTCATAACTCTGTAGGATGAACATAGTAAATCAAAAAATCATCTCATCTAACCCCCGAATCATCCAAACATATATCGAGAATAACACCAATCACATTAATAAATATTATATAATAAAACTATAATATCCATATCTAATTACTAAGTCAATTAAATAACAGTTATACAACTGAAGTCGGATGGGCTACCCATCTTATATAAATAGAGTTTAGGCTCATTATAAATCTATTAAAACAACTCACATATCTAGTTAATAACTACAAAATCAGATTCAACAAGATCAAAACAGATTTTGATACAGTTACTAAATACATACACACAATATCAAATCACCCGACACATGCCTCTATCCAAAATATCTTTCAACAAACCCAAATTACCAAGGATAACAAACAATCAAACTTTCATCAACTGCGATCAAATCTAATAAATAATGTGTGGTTGTAAGCCCATTAATTATGGAATCCATTGCTAAAAAAAAATTAACAACATTCTACATCCAAATGGATAGTGAAAATGATGCTCTAAAACATAGAGGTTGTGAAGCCACTTTTACAAACATACAAACCCAATAGGGATTAACAAAAATAGATCCAACTTATCTTTGAGTAGTGGAGAAAAACCTTCTTCTGGTGGTATTCCAAACCCAATGGAGAACCAATGTAACCTTCTTCATAATATAAACCTTATCATTGGTTGCAAACAAATCCAGGGATGCAGACCAAGCACAACCACGCCATGAAATACATGCATATCATAAAACATAACTGAGAAAGGTTAGGATGTCTACTAGTAATGATAGCTTCTGTACATTGAAAATGAAGTAGGGTCTTTATTTTCTCAGCTTATTTTATAAAATAAAAAATCCTGAGAGGAGGTGACCCTATCACCACTCTCATCGACCAACTCACAACCTACATTACACATATTTCATAGTTAAGATTATTTATATTTTTCTGAACACAAATTGTAAACAACTAAGGATTCGTAACCGGGTAAAGAAGTGTCCTTACGTGACATGAGATGTAGGGGTGGTGAACTGGGATTCTTGGGAGATTCCATAGCTACCAAAACTCCACCTACACATCCAAACTAAGAAAATATATTTTCTTCATGAATCGAAATTGCATAGAGTTTTAAACCCCGAGTTTTAATAACTTATCATAATTGATTGCATAGAGGGCCAGGGGTCGGCTCCTCTTGAGCACCATTATCCCTACTCTTCCTCCAACGATGGTAAAAACCCTATTTCATAATTTTAACATGCCTTTAATAAAAAAAGAAAAGTAAAATACCAAATATGGAATTGAAGGAAATATTTAAGAAATCACACTATCTAGTAATAGGCTTGAAAATCTCCACAAGGTTTTTGTTCTCGGGTGATTCCATGAAGGTGGGTAACACTTTTTGGCCAAGTTTTGCGATGAAAGCTTAATTTTTTACTCATGTGCTAGATAGATGCCCTCAAAACGCATATATTCCATGTGAATTTTGACTTGCAGTAAAAAAACAAATTGTAGAATATTATGTTGGCTTCCCAATGATATTTTTTTAAAATATTATGATGTCATTTAATGTGTGAAATTTTTCATTTAATGAAGTGTGTGACCTTAAAAATTGAAGAAGTTAATAAGTGGCTCGTGTCCAAACCTAATAATTCAATCTCATATATATATACATACACACACACACACGCACACACACACACACACACACACACACACACACACACACACACACACACANTGTTTGCATATTTTTATTTTTATTTTTTTCGCAATATGCAATTATTTATTATTTTTCGAAAGTGATCACATTTGATTTCAGCATCGATTTATACGCGTGTGTCCATCCCAGATTTTTTTCACTCTTTTCAAAAATTGAAAAACCAAAGATACCCTTTTGAAGAGGACACGTCGATGTGTGGGATGTGCATTTTTAACAAATTTTTGGATGTGTATATTTTACCCTGCGGATTTTTCTTTGAGCTGCTTCGAAGTTGTTGTCTCATTTTCTAAGTGTAAGTTTTAGAACTAGTTAAAAAAAACCAATATGAATTCCAAAACGCATGCATGATATCTCAATGGATAGAGGATTCAATGACGAATCTATTGGTATGAACTCCACTCAGTTGTGTGCAATGAATGTGTTAGGTCATGATTTTGTCTTCCTTAGTTTTATGCATTTATTTATGTTTTTGAAACTTGCTAGTATTTTTGCTTCTAGGAAATTTTGTTTATAAAGGATATTTTGAGTTCAAACTTTTAATTTTCATGATTTTTATTTTTCTTATTTTTAAACCTGCTTTTATAATTTTTGCTTAGATTTCATTCTTGAAGGGTTTTACAAGGTATATATGGATTAAATGGCTTTATAAATGACACTAAGGTTGAGATTAAGCACATAAACCAAGTCTTAAACTTTATTAGTGGCCTAATGATGTGAAATTATGTCATTGGACTTTCTTGTAGCGCAAGAGCAAAATTAATACACTAGAGCGCTACAAGAAAGTCACGAATGCTAAAATCATCATTTTTTAAGTCCAATTTTTTAGGTGTCTTGTCTCTAAGGTGTTAATCACATCATTTGATGCATTTGATATGTTTCTTTCATAGTTTATCATTGAAACAGGTGGATGGTCATCATATGATGTAGATCGTGGCAATTGCATGCAGTGCAGGGTGAATGATGACAGGGAGTAGAATGAGGCAGATTTTTTCAGGAGTATGTTCCTTATATGAAGGATACGAAGGATTTTGAAAGTCATGGTGAGAACACATTATTGAGAAATCAGAGTTTTTACAACTGAATGAGGAATTGGGCATTTCCAGCAGCGACTGTTGAAGTGGTATGGATAGTTAGAGACAGGTGAAATGTGAAATTTGACACCTAACCATTGAAGTGATTGCATTCTAGTGTTTGTATTTTTCTTTTGAGTAGGTAACCTATTTTTCATTTGCTACGGTTTGCTTAATTTGGGGATTTTCTGATAAAATCCTTAATGTTGAAATTCGAAGGAAGGATATGATTTTTTCACCTAATAGACTATGAATGATGAACTATTAACAAATATATCGAAGTATTCATCATTTAAAATAGTTAAATTCAAAGCAGAACTATTGGAGTTCCCTGAACTCTGTGATTAGGTCAGACTGTTGCAATTTGGTATAAAATATTCCCTTAACTATGTGTTAGGGAAGAGTGTTATGATTTGAAGATAGATAGACTGTGGGATAATCGACAGGTGCTGTTAAACCATAGTGAATATGAAGAAAAGTGGAAAAACAAATAGAGTTGATCCCACAGACCTAAGTTGGATAGATAATTTTCTAGAATGTGCAGAGTTATTTTCTAATGTAGGATGGTTGACATTTTTCGAAAAGATTGATGGATATCATGCAGAGGTCTGCCATAAATTTGATCAGTGCTATGATAAAGACATTGTGTCTTTTGATACTTTACAATTCAAAATGACCAAGGAGTTGGTGGTTGAGGAAACATGCATCAAGAATGAATTATTGTTTAAGAAGGTTCCATTCACCTTCAATGCGTAAAAGTACTTAATTCCTGGTGTAATTACAGATTGGGGTAAAGGTGTACTCATTCATAACTTCAAGCCTAAATGGATAGAGCCCATTAAATTTTTACAGAGTTATATTACTTGTGACGGTAGATATGGCTTCGTTTTCAAATACCACTTCATATTTATGCAGCATCTCAGTAATGAGTCCAAGATGAACTTACCCTTTTTCTTTCTGAAGAGTCTGCAGAAGATGTCATGCAGAGTTAAGGAGCACCAAAATCATACTAAACAGTCTATTTTCCATTATGGACTTATGAAAATCATAACAAGCACTCTTTTGCAGAGTAGGGGAAAGACTTGGTAGTATTTGCTTTTCTGGTCAGGTTTTCAAAATTGTCAAGAAGGAGAGTCTCATAGAAGACAAGCTGATAAAGGGCAGACTTTGATCAGAAAGATTAGGCAAAAGGTAAAGGTCAAAGATGAAGACAGGGTTAAATTAGAGAAAGTTTTAGATCATGCAAATGAATACTTTGAATCTAAACAACACCTTAATGACAATGAGAGCAAAAATTTACAGTCAGATATTAAGGAGGCCAACTCTGTTGAAAATGATGTACCTGTAGAGACAATTTCTGTTGAAAATGCTATACCTGTAGAGAAAATTTCAGATGAGAAAGAGGATATTGAAGTTCAATGACAAAGTCCTATCACAGTTCTGTCAGAAGATGAGAAATGCCTATGCGATGATGATAAAGTCCTTGTTGCTGATGCAACTAGGGTTTGTACTAAGAAGGAATTTCACAGCCAGGGTGATGAGGTAGCATTACCAAAAAGAAAGAAACTAAAATTTGTTGAGTTTGCCTCAGTTACCCATCAGGGTAAGACTTTAAAAATGTTGAGGGAGATTGCTCCTATGTGGAGACCCAAAACAAGACCTAGAAATAAACTGAGACTGAATATGAAGAAGTTGTTGAATCCTAAATTGAACAAAGAAAGAGTAACAATGATAGATGATTCTTCATCTGAGGAAAAATTGAATGATGATAAGAGTGACTGTAAGGGTAAAAGGCCAACGGAATCAGAAAGAGAGTCTTTCCTGACTAATACTAAAATATCTGATATATTTCTAGAGGTACGAAGTCATATGTTGCAGGAACAACAAGAAGGTGAGATAAAGGCTTCTTACTTAGAAAAAGAAGGTGATGGTTGAGGAAAAGGTTCCATGTGAAGATGAGACTGAAGAACACCTAGGTTTTCCTAAAACTCCTACAGAATTGTTGCCAGAAGATGAAGAAATTTATAAGAGATTAAATATTCCATGGCTTCCAAATGAGATGCAAACCATAGAAGGAAATGAAACCTTTGATTTAGAAAAAGAGAATTTACAGAGAAGTGTAAACAATATAAGTATCAGGTGGAATACATGCAGGAGACAAATGATGGCTTGGTCATGGCAAACAGAAGACTCAAAGATGATTTGGAGGAGGTGAATAGCCACTATTAGGAGCTGATTGCAGTTTCAAGAGAGGCATTGAAAAGGAAGAGGAATACAGAAGGTCAATTTACAATGTTGAAGCAAACCATCTAGGATCTATAGCAGCAAAATGAAGAATGAACTAGAAATATTGTGTAATGTCACTCTTATACCTGGGTTCCAATATGTGTGGAAAAAAAAAATTTGTTTACACTATTACTGCAAAGGAGACCAATCTGTTAGCAGCAACCTTTATCAAATTTCATATCAAATATGTCAAAACCCATGCGCATTGTAAAACAGTCATTTGAGAATTGTTGTTAATGTAATTCACAACATGTCATCATCATAGTGCCCTGGAAACGACTTACTATGCATACCATAAAATAGTAAGATAATAGTACATCTTTCATTATCTTTTTACAGTATTACCTTCCTGTACAAAATAGAAATATGGCTTTTCTTCCGTGTTAGACTATCTGTCGTCTTTATAAGGATTAAGGAGCAATCTTCCCTAAACAATCCTTCTTAGATTCAATTCCTTCATAAGAAGACTTTCGACAATATCCTCACCATGAGAACAAATGAAAAGGTAATATACCAAAAGCGCCTAAGATAACAACATCAAGGACACTCAAATTGTGACATCCCAAATGAACTGAAATTCATTCTTAGAAGGAATACAAAACTATTTTTCTCTACATCACGAAGACTTAGTTACACCCATTGGATTAAGCTCATTCTTACGTTGTTTGACCATAAAAACATCCTTAAGGAATACCAAAAGATAACATTCATATTCTTTATTTTTCCATGTGATCCTCATGTTACTTGCAG
>LPNX010273294.1:12444-72692 GCA_001517045.1 Pseudotsuga menziesii
CATGTAGGTGAGGAAGATCAGATCCAAAATATAAGTTTCATATATATATAGGAATGGCATCTTCATAGAAAAATAAAGGAACCATGCTAGTGATTAAATACTACTCCTTATTCTCTTAGTATTTACAAGCACACATCGATTTATTCATTGAGTTTATCGGTTCCCCTTTTTCGGAAAGCCCTTTCCCCCTAGTGGGTTCATTGCCAAATGTCGTTTTAGTCGTTCGAAGCTTTCAGTCGTTAACCCTATCAATTATAACCACAACTTGACAAAATGTTATAGTTGATACTTACAGTGATTTTCACTTACACTGTGATTTCTCGGTCGGGGTGGTGAGGGACATTACATCCTCTCCCCCTTGATTTAACACCGTCCTCGGTGTTACCTGTTTTCCCAGCCTTGTCTCCATTTCTTCTTCAGGTTCTTAATGATGGATTTTATATTTCTTAACCCCTCTTGACATGTGGGGTTAGGTCACCAAACCTGCATGTTAAGCATATATATGCATGTCTACTACATCGACATTGTTAACAATGTAAAACTCAGGAATCTAACACCATACAATTTTCATAACATGTCAGTTATATTGCCAATAAAGAAACATATAGGTACCATTTTACCTGTATTGCACATACCTTTCCTATCATTTTCCTTTCTTTGGATGTCCTCCATCCCAACACACGAAGTGCCAACAGTACTCCAAGTACCAATTCAAGCCACCCAACACAAGGACGATACCAACCCTTCGTGTATCTCCTTTTGTGCTATTTAGGGTGCTTTATCATTATTCTTTTCTCTGGATGTTCCTCCATCCCAGCACTCCAAGTGCTAGCAGTAATTCCAGTACCAACTCAAGCCACCCAACACAAGGACGATACCCTATACCCTTCTGTAGGCGTATCTCCTTTTTGGGCTCTTCAGGGTGCTTCACCAAGCTGAGGCACCTCCGTTCTCGCACACCTCCACAGTGCCTAGAGGTTATTCTCTTCACAGAGTCCCCCACTCATGTGACATTTCTCTAATGTGTGCGGAACGAGTCTTAACCAAAATGTCTTACATTTGGGCGTCCCTAGAATGCACAGTGGTCCCTCGCTGGCTCGGGCGAAAACAAGGTAGCTTTCATCCACTACCTCCATCACCACTTCCTTGTGGTGACAATGTTTCATGCCTGCAATCACTCCATAGGTTGTCAGCTCATCATATCATTGATTCAAAGAACATCAAACTTTTTAATATAAGTCATGTCTTACTTCATTTCTCATTTATCAGATAAGAGTCTTTATACTAGTGCACTCTTTTTACCACTAAGGCATTCTAGTGATTTCCTAAGCACAACGTATTTTATTACTTACCTTGGCTTCACTGTAGCCCAAGTTCATAAGTAAATCTACTTTCATGTCTTTGGAAGATTTGTTTTCGTACCTTGCGATTATGTATGAAAGATCAGTAGTCTCTATGTTTGCACAGCCTGATTTCCTAGGATTCTCTTGCATGCCCGATATCACATTGCATCTAATCACAACTTTTTCATTCAGTTTCTGCATTCACTTAGCACTCATTTAGTAGTTAATGGAATCTAATTGGATATTCTTTAAGAAAACCATGTTCTACTTTATAACTGTTCGCAACATAGCATCTTATATCATCATTCACCACTATTTCCAAAGCAAATGATAGCAATTCTATGATAAATTTTTACCTCATGTTTATGTCCATTTAGGCCGCAAGGTCATATGCTATTGCTGTGTACTCCTATAGGGGGAGCATCAAGGTTCTGTTCCTGTTGTTTCTTTATGGACCCAAAACATGAGAACCGATAGTTCCTATGAATTGATTATCCCCAACTAGAAACAATTGTTCTTAGTTAACAACAATTTGTTCATAAAGGTGTTAGCATTTATGCAGTTGTGCCTTACTACTAACATTCATTTGGTATATTTTCGTATACCTGCATAATCCTAACAATATGCATTTTTAATATCGTCATCCTTTCAGCATCACTTATGTCCTCAGTTAGATTTGCACATAATGAATTTAGCTACACTTGCTAGGATTTTGGGGTAATATATTTACTCTTTTTGATGATGTATTCATCAAAATTCATTAATAGCTACCTTTTCATCTTACTCTCCTTTTCTAAAATGGTGTAAGGTCAGTTTTTTACTTACTTTACATGACATGATGGGACTTCTAGAAAGTGTGGAAACATTTCATTATGAGTCACCTTTTTCTTCATTGCTAATTAGCAAACAAAAAGGTACAGAACTTTTAAATTCCTATTCACCATTTCCTTACCAATACGTATCAGCTTGTTCATTAGCAGCCAGTCCAATCTATGAATGTAAGCCTTAAAGGTTGCTTCTCAAATAAATTTATTTGTCTTGTGCGCATTTATGAAGACTTCCATACCTTTACCAAAAATTTTGTGCAACTCAAAATGGGAGGATACACTTTTGTTAATCGTGGATAAAAAAAAACATCTTCAAAATAAACAAAATATCAACATACCTATGTACTTACCCTGTTGGGCCTCACCTTGAAGTGGAGAGGCCATTCCTGCATAACTACAAGGTCAACCAATAGAGAATTACTTGAAGTTGCTGCACTTTACGGCACTTGTGTTGTAGATCAACGTGAGTCCGTTTATTCCTGTTATCTTAAGCCAACTTGAAAAAAAAAACAAAATAGGTAGAGTCATTTTTGAGCCCAGATAGGCCCGAGTGTTTCGACCTTTGCTCTGATACCATATGTAATGCCCCTCTTATACCTGGGTGCCAATATGTGTGTAAAAAAAAAAGTTTTTTGTTTACACTATTACTGCAAAGGAGACCAATCTGTCAGCAGCAACCTTTATCAAATTTCATATCAAATATGTCAAAACCCATGTGCGTTGTAAAACAGTCATTTGAGAATTGTTGTTAATGTAATTCACAACATGTCATCATCATAGTTCCGTGGAAACGACTTACTATTCATACCATAAAATAGTAAGATAACAGTAACATTTTTTATTATCTTTTTACAGTATTACCTTCCTCTACAAAATATAAATCTGGCTTTTCTTCCGTGTTAGACTATTTGTCGTCTTTATAAGGATTAAGGAGCAATCTTCCCTAAATAATCCTTCTTATATTCAATTCCTTCATAAGAAGACTTTTGACAACATCCTCACCATGAGAACAGATGAAAAGGTAATATACCAAAAGCGCCTAAGATAACAACATCAAGGACACTCAAATTGTGACATCCCAAATGAACTGAAATTGATTCTTATAAGGAATACGAAACTATTTTTCTCTACATCATGAAGACTTAGTTACACCTGTTGGGTTAAGCTCATTCTTACGTTGTTTGACCATAAAAACATCCTTAAGGAATACCAAAAGATAACATTCATATTCTTTATTTTTCCATGTGATCCTCATGTTACTTGCAGACCTCTTAAACCAAACTAAGTCATAAGGAACATTTCATACTACACGCAAGGAATACTAGGAGGTTAATTTGACTGCCTCCATTTGTCACTTACTTTACAACCAGATTATATAGGAGACATACACAAGTACATGTAGATTATGTTCATTTATAATTTCCATGAGTTCATTTCTATTTACCTTGAGTTCTTGTCATTGCAAGATGATTCGACTACTTGTCCTGCAAGCACTTCAATAATTCTATACAATCACAATTAGGAGATCTTTCTCAATTCATAAGTTATTCAATAGACATAGTTAACATAGGCATGACAGATACAATGCTTTGTTCATGTAATAGTCCTTGGAATGATACTGATCTATATCAACAATTTTAGTTATGCATGAATAAAAACCATATCACCAATCTTATAGCAAGCATTTCTCTTCTAAGCACAAGCAACAGGTAAAGGGACAAGAATCCCCAAGGCGGCTGTTAAGATACAACAGGGTTAGACAGTTATAGTTTGATGAATAAAATAATCTATTGCATAATCGAATGCATATATACTGTATGGTGCCCTACCATTCTTTCATCATTCACATCCTCATTATGACTCCTTCCCTGCGTTTAACAACTTAGAATTAAAATATTCAACTATTCAAAGAGGAAAATATAAACTCATTTTATAAATGAAACTAGCCACTTTAACGACTAACACTAATAACTAGAAATTAAAACTAAATTAAAACTTCATTTTCTAGGTTAAAATATTGGACTGACTGAAAGCTCGACTTCGAATTTCCACCCAACCAACTAACTCTATCTGGCATGCGTTATTCCACCTAGAGTCACCCCCGGGGTTGGGCGACGAACCCACTAAGGTAAGGAGAAAACATTCCCAAGTGCTTTCAACAAGTTCCACATTTCGACCACACCGTTTATCAACAAAATGATAACCTACTACCTAATTGGGTGCCATTACTCTGGTCTGTACATTTAGAAATTTAGGCCAGCAGAAGATTAATTTTACTCACAACAATTATCAATTGATCATGCAAAATTGCTAACAATGGAGACTAAATATGGAGCTGTAACACAAAATTATATTAACTGAGTGTACAATAGCCAACCCTATAATAACATAGGTTGCTGAATATATAGAATACATCAAGTGTTCTAATGCATAAGGAGGCATCCAAAACTAGCATAAAGCAGGCTTACTCAAAATAGGCAAATCCCCCATAGGTGTAAAAAGCTGATCCCAAATCTGTCATGGAGCTCACGAATTGGTAAGGGCACATGGGAAAGCTAAAGAGTAGTGGAATGGCATCTCATACATGCTTTTGCATGGAGAAAAGAGTGGAGGATGAAGAGGACAAAAAACTAGTTCACCTCACCTAGTCTTGCTTTCCTATGTGCCTTAAAACATTGAAAAAGTAGGCAATAAAGCAGAAAAAGAAGAAGGGCCCCTAGGAGGCCAGGAATAAAGCAGATTTGATTCCTAAGGATTTCCCAAGTGCTACATGAGTCATATATGCCAATTTTGATCTCTGTGGATAGGCAATTAGCAACTTGCACAAGGTGGGACTCATGAACTAGGCAAATAAGACAAAAATAAATGAATTAATGTCTATGTGGGTAATACTATGGGTTGATTATTATAACACCCCCCCTTAAGCTTGAATTTATGAGTAATAAATCAAAAATATAGGGCCTAGCAACAAGGCTTAGTCACCCTTTACATACTGCATGTCCAAATAAACAAGGAAAGAGACAAAACCAACTTGGGAAAATCCTCCCTTAAACATGGACTGTAAAACAAAATTGTAGAATCTTGTCTCTACTCATGCCTTTACCGCATGATCAGAAATCCCCAACAATGATTTGATATTGCTGAAGGTCTTCTCACAAAATGCTTTGGTGAAGATATCAGCTACTTGTTCTGAAGATGAACAGAAGAGTAGGTGAATGGTGCCATCATGCACAAGCTCTATGATGTAGTGCATGTGAATCTCAATCTGTCTGGTTCTCTGCTTCTAAACTGGATCCTTGCAGATTCAGATGGTACTCTGGTTATCACAGTATATGGTATTTGAGTACTCAGGTTCGAAACCACATTCTCCAAGTAAACCCTGCAACCATAAACACTGAGTTGCTGCATTGACAACTCCTCTGTACTCAGCTTCTGTAGATGAGAGTGCAATGGCAGTATGTTTCTTGCTTGACCAGCGGATTGGCCCTTCTGCAAGCATGAACACATAACCTAAAGTGGACTTTCTATCTGTGCTATCACCTGCCCAATCACTGTCAGTAAATCCAATCAAATCAAGATCAGATTTTGCCTTATAGAAGATCCCATGTGTCCTTGTTCCCTGAACAAAGTTAAGGATCCTTTTGGTTGCTTTCCAATGGATCTCATGAGGCTGATCCATGAATCTAGAAGCCACACTTACTGCATAACAAAGATCAGGTCGAGTATTTGTCAGATACAATAAACATCCAATCAATTGCCTATACAGTGTATTGTTTACCATCGGTGAAGAATAATCTTCCTCCAGCTTCACTCCTGAAAGGAAAGGAGTTTTGCTTGCTTTGCAGTCTTGCATTCTGAGTTTGATCAGCAAATCCAAGGAATACTTGGACTGGTGCACCTTTATTCCAGCTTTGGTTTGAGCAATCTCAAGCCCCAGAAATTGACTTAAGAGCCCCAAATCTGTCATGGAGAAGGATTGGTTCATAGCTCCTTTTAAGGAAGCAATCTCAGCCTGTGAGCTTCCTGTAATGAGGAGGTCATCAACATATAACACAATGATCATTAATGAACCATTAATAGACTTCAAATAGACATTTGGATCTGATTTGCACCGAACAAAATTCAGAGATAGCAAGAAGCTATCTATCTTGGCATACCAAGCCCTGGGGGCTCGCTTTAGCCCATACAATGACTTTCTCAACATGCACACAAGAGAAGGGTTAGTAGCAAAACCTTGAGGCTGCTGCATATATATCTCCTCAGTGAGATATCCATTCAGAAAGGCACATTTTACATCCATATGATGTACCTCCCATTGCCTTGAGGCTGCAATGGCTAGAGCTAGCCTGATGGAATCCATCTTTGCCACTGGGGAAAGGTCTCATTGTAATCGATGCCATGAACCTATGAGTATCCTTTAGCTACCAATCTAGCCTTATACTTCAATGGTGAACCATCAGCAGCAAATTTGGTCTTATAGACCCACTTACACTGTACTAGTTTTCTCCCTGGGGGAAGATCCACTAGCTCCCATGTGTTGCTCTTCTGGAGTGAGCTAAACTCCTCCTTCATGGCAGCTTGCCATCTTGGATCTCTTTTTTCTTCTTCACATGTTTGAGGATCAGACTCCACCATCAAATAGCATTTTTCAGCAAACATAGGATCCTTCATGCACAGACCACTCTCAAATTGAGATCTAGTCCTCCTTGGGTCATTTGGATCCCCAACTAGCTCTCCTGCTGCATGTAGTGTCTTGGCTGCCCATTTAGGCCTTGTGGGGCTGTTTGGGTCTGCAATAAACTCATATCCATCAGACAAATCAGAATCAGCATGTTCAACAAACTCTTTACTTACTTCTTGAGGTTCAGGTGGTGAAGAGGCTTCACCAACTTCCACTTCTGCAAGGGGTTCTTCTTCAAACTGAACACACCTTTCAATGAAGGCTTTGTTTGTGCTCAAAATTATCAACTTGTACCCTTTTGAATATTCAGATTATCCAACAAAAAGACACTCTTGGCTTTGGGGCTACAAAGCCTTCCTCTTCTCTGTTGGAATCCTAGCCCAAGCCTTTGAGCCAAAAATCCTGAAATGGGTCACATCTGGCTTGTGCCCACTCCATGCTTCGAAGGGATTCATGCCATCAATATGTTTGTGAGGAACCCTATTCTGAATATAGGCTACATAGTTGATAGATTCAGCCCATTACTTTGGTGGAAAAGTTTTGGCCTCCATCATGCATGTTGCCATCTCCTTTAGTGATCTGTTCTTCCTCTCAACAACACCATTTTGCCATGGTGTGTAAGGGATAGAATGCTGCATCTGAATACCTGCATCTACACAATAGTTAATAAACTCAGACTTGACATACTCAAATCTGAGGACCTTGAGTTTCCTTCCACACTAGTTTTCAACCAAAGCCTTAAAGACTTTGAATAGGCCAAAAACTTCAGACTTGTGTTTCATGAAGTGAACCCAACAATACCTGGAAAAATCATCAATAAAGGTCAATGCATATTTGTCCCAACTCATGGATATATGAGGGAATGGGCCAGCAACATCATTGTGAATCAGCTCGAGGGGTGCAGAGGTTCTCTCATGACTATCTTTCTCAAATTTGTGCTTTGGGTGTTTTCCTAGGATACAACCTTGGAAGACTCCTTTGGAAAATTTTATCTTGGGAAACCCTATGACCATGTCTTTCTCACTAAGATCAGATAGATACTTGTAATTTAGATGGCCAAATATTTCATGCCACAGCTTGCTGGCTTCATTAGCATGAATGAGAAGAGCAGAGGGGTTTGAGTAAGGTAGGAAGTGTGAAAACATGTATACCTTTTGAGCATGATTCGCAACTCCTTTTGAAATGACTCTACCACTTGAGATTTCTGTGATCTCAACTTCATCGGGGGAGAATATGAACTTCTTAGGAGACCCAGTGTGGGTCATCTGGTACACTGACAAGAGGTTGGAGGCGAGACCAGGGACATATAGCACATTGCTAAACTTACCGTGATCAAGATCTATCCTTCCTTTGCCTTTACTTTCAGTGAGAGAGTCATCTCCCAGTACAATAGATGGTCCTTTCGACATATCCAGTGAGGAGAAAGCCTCCTTAGTCGAAACCATGTGTCTTGAAGCTCCAGAATCAATGATAAAACTGGGTTAGCTTGATGTGATAGCAACTAGAGCATGAACTCTCTCTCTGTCATCTGAACTTGATCCTCCTTCTCTCTTCTTTGAGTTTTCTGGAAGGGATATGACATTATTCTCTAGGATATTGGTCAGCATATCAATCTGCTTTTTCATACAAGAGCTTTCAGTGTGATTGCCCTTCGAACAGTATGAGCACTTGTTCATTTCACCTTTGTTTTTCTTCTTCTGGGTATTTTTCTTGGGACCTTGTTGATCCTCTGGAGACTGCTTCTTGTCTCTTCTTTTCTCAGGTGGCTTTTTAGCTTTCTTTTTTCTTTTTGAATCCACCCTCGAATCTCCAGCAATCAAAGCTTGATCTTTGGAAGGTTTGATGGTGCCCATCATCACCAGCTTGTCTTGTTCTTGTGTGAGAGATTCCATGAAATCTGCAAGGCTAGGCATCTTCCAGGTTTGAGCTGTGAGTTTTGTGGCATAGAAGGTCAAAGCAAAGACTAAGTAGTCAGGTCCTAGCTTTGAGAGGATGGCCAATACGAGCTGATCATATTTCTTTTCGATACCACACTGCTTCAGCTGCAAAACTAGTGCGTTGAACTTGGAGAAATATAGCTACAGGGATTCAAAGCTACTGGGACTCAGAGAAATCATCTCATTTTTGATCTGATGTCCCCTCATCTCATCTGTCTTTCCAAAAATATCAGAAAGCTTCTCCCATAATTGATCCGGTGAAGTTAATCCATCGAGATAGAAAAGGAGGTCTCAGGAAATACTGAGACATAGGAGGCCATAGGCCTCATCTCTCCGATTGTGCCATTTGATCTTCTCTGCAGCAGCATTGGGCTCTGCTTTTGTAGCCATAGTCACCCTATAGAGGCCTTTCACTCTCAACAAGATCTCCATCTCTGCTTTCCATTCAAAATAGTTGAAGGGAGTCAAGATAGTTTTCTGTGAATCCATAGCTTTAGAAAATATGTCCCGGCTGTCAGTAGAAGGCTCCCAGTCTTGATGTCGAACCTGCAAAACAATTTTTGAAGGAGAGTAACAACCTAAAATGGCTCTGATACCATGTAGAAACTTAGGCCAGCAGTAGATTAATTTTATCACAACAATTATCAATTGATCATGCAAAATTGCTAACAATGGAGACTAAATATGGAGCTGTAACACAAAATTATATTAACTGAGTGTACAATAGCCAACCCTGTAATAACATAGGTTGCTGAATATATAGAATACATCAAGAGGTTGAATGCATAAGGAGGCATCCAAAACTAGCATAAAGCAGGCTTACTCAAAATAGGCAAATCCCCCATAGGTGTAAAAAGCTGATCCCAAATCTGTCATGGAGCTCACGAATTGGAAAGGGTGCATGGGAAATCTAAATAGTATTGGAGTGGTAGCTCATACATGATTTTTCATGGAGAAAAGAGTGGAGGATTAAGAGGACAAAAAACTAGTTCACCTCACCTAGTCTTGCTTTCCTATGTGCCTTAAAACATTGAAAAAGCAGGCAATAAAGCAGAAAAAGCAGAAGGGCGCCTAGGAGGCCAGGAATAAACAAGATTTGATTCCTAAGGATTTCCCAAGTGCTACATGAGTCATATATGGAAAGTTTGACCTCTGTGGATAGGCAATTAGCAACTTGCACAAGGTGGGACTCATGAACTAGGAAAATAAGACAAAAATAAATGAATTAATGTCTAAGTGGGTAATACTATGGGTTGATTATTCTAACAGTACATAGTATAAAACTCCCTTATCTCACAGTATTTTTCCATTTCAGAACTGAATCTTAATAATCTCCAGAATCTTTTAGTTAACAGATTACTGTTTATAAATACCGTTGTGCAGATGATTTCACACTCAGAGAATACAAAATAGAAAGTGCAGAGTTATAATATATATATATTTGGCTTACAATCAGCAATGCACAATTCTGGATCTGTTCATTTTGGCATTTAACTGTTCAATTCACTTAAAAATGGGCATGTAAGTGAGGAAGATCAGATCCAAAAGATAAGTTTCATATATATATAGGAATGGTGTATTCATAGAAAAATAAAGGAACCCTCGCACGGAAAAGGGAGAAAGATAGAGCAACAACCACTTCATTTAAGAAAGATGAAGAAACTACCATTCAGAGGCTTCAAATTCGATTGGAAACCTATAATCAAAGAAAATCGACTACCTTTAGAACATTTCAAAACACAGAAGGCGAAAATCAGAAGCTGGAGGATGTGGATGCACTCAGATCAGAAAACCAAATCTCTTATAGTAATCATATTCTATGTTGTTAGATACGTTCTTAATGTAAATCAAAAACATATTACTGGTTCTTTATCAGGGTAATGATGTAGAAATGGTACCACAGTAATTATCCAAGGGAATAGCTAGGGAGCGAATTACATGCTCAAGGGGTAATGTACTTAAAAATATGTGAATGCCGTTAATGAAGTCCCCTTCGAGGAGTCTCGTAGCCTCTAGATGTGTGCAGGGAAATTGATTGAGGATTCAGGGCTTATTGTCGATCCAAGAGTATAGCTCTGATGAGCTGTGAGTGGAGGATAATCAAAAACCCGGTAACTGAGATCACTAACAGTAGTATTTTTATACCATATTTTTTTGAGGGATATGCGCTATGATCTCCATCCAATGCCTTTGAGCTCCATAGTCCCCATATCGTGGTGGGTTTTCCAGCACCTGAGTAGGGACACAGAGACACCAAGATGTGTACAAGGTAAGCAAAGGCAAAAGTTGAATTTATCGCAAATTTTTTACCCAAACACCACTGGGGCTATCCCCATGCGATCCCATTTTCATTAGTCAAAACTACAACCTGAACCTAAGACTTTGTGATCACCACACTGTCTGGAAGTGAACTGAAGTTACACGATACAGCCCAAAATACCACACATACAGGGAAAAAAAATACATCAGAGTTGATGTGAACGACATGATTGAAAGTTGTAACATGCACCCCGAAATTCTATAATAAGACAGTGAAGAAATCCATGCAAGAAATGGGGTTAATTAGAATCCATAGCGAGATAAGCTCTATTTGGAAACAAACGGCACAATAAGATGGGCACCCCATTTAAAATATCATATCTGACCCATTAAGAAATCTACGATTTTTATCTTAGCAAAAGAAAACATCCTATGCGAAGACTAGCGTACCCGGACGGTAACATAAGACTGCGATTTCATATGTAGTTGCTGGAAATGATAAAACATATACTGGCATACCAGGATGGGAATTTCCCCGAACCGCAATTTCACAAGTAGCTCCATAAAATAATAACAAGGACATGTGTTTTTGGATTTGACTCCTCGCCTTCGCCAGTGGCTCCTTGCAAGTATCGGCAATATCCAAGAGGCTTCCCCCTAAACAACTTGCATTTCACCTCCTTAAAAGGTCACAGAGTTCTTAATTTTCTTCTCTCCCCATGCATGTGGGATAAACGATATTGCCTTAAACAATGAATTCACAACTCAGCAACTAACTTCACTTTTAGTATATTTAACCTTTCTAATTATTCATCTTAGCTTTCACTTTTAGTATATTTGACCTTTCTAATTATTCATCTTAGCTTTTTCTTTATCTGCACTGCCCTTTCCATTTAACTATATTAACCCTTTTTAAATGTGGAAAGCACTTGGGAAAAAGTGGAACATTCCCATTTCTTTATAATATAAAGCTCCCATATGAAAACTACGCATTACCACATTATTCACACATTTAAAAAAAAATGCCAAATAATGTCCCATTCTATATATACATATAGCATAATATGATGCTCCACACCATATGAAGAGAAAATATTAAGATTTCTAAAGGTTTTTCCTTTAATAATGGTTCTGTATCAATATGTTGTTCTTACAATGGTATCCCACTGTGCTATCTTTTTAATATATATATAAATATATATCTGTTAAAGAGTAATTGTCATAAGAGCCTTGAATTATTTCAGCATATATAATGTGGTATAAAAGAGCTTTTCAACTATACATAAGGTATTATGTAAATTAATATTAGAGTTATCTCTCCATGCTTCAACCGTTGCATGGTTCCCTTGTTTTATTAATTAAAGCATTGTTTTTCTTAATCGACTCCACTTTATATACCAAAGACTGCCATGCTAGTGATTAAACACTACTCTTTATTCTCTTAGTATTTACAAGCACACAACGATTTATTCATTGAGTTTCTCGGTTCCCCTTTTTCAGAAAGCCCTTTCCCCCTAGTGGGTTCATTGCCAAATGTCGTTTTAGTCGTTCGAAGCTTTCAGTCGTTAACCCTATCAATTATAACCACAGCTTGACAAAGTTTTATAGTTGATACTTATAGTGATGTTCACTTACACTGTGATTTCTCGGTCGGGGTGGTGAGGGACGTTACAGATTGCAGATATGGAAGCAGATCAACTGAAGGCAAGAAGAAAGGCCCAATACTTGAAGGGAATAGCCTTGTTAGCTGAAGCAGCTAAGGATCTATAAAGTATGTTAAGATAATCAGTTATTAGTTAGGTTTTGAAAGTTACTTTATTTTTGTAATTATTATTTAAGATGAAACTATTTCGATTGGTAGGATAAAAAGCAGTTAAGGTTCAATTACTTAACCAATTTTGGAGGATAGTATTAATGTAAGTCACAAAGAGGATAGATGGTTCGATTTTTTGGCTGGAAAGAGGAGGTCTTCAGACTTTTTCATAAGCTAAGTAAATGACTCTTATGTATATTTGAAAGACTAATTATGAAATATATGCTCCATTTACCCTTTAGTTTGTTCTCTGGATTCATTTATAACCTATTTTACTTACTCATTTGGTAATTACATTACTGGTTTAAAGTTTTTATACTTGGAGTGCTTGCCATCTGTGGATGAACCTCGGTCTTGTTTTCTGTTGGATTATGGTTATTATGTTATGCATCTCAGCCTTTCTATGCTTATGATTTAGTGTTTATTTGGGTTTATGAATGTATTCCCTCTTGTCATCAAACTTCTCAACCAAAAAACCTTAAAAACCCTAAAAATCCTATTTTGTTTTATTGAAATTATTGAGATTGTGTTGGCTTGTTCTCTTGTAGTCTGGGAAGAATTTCTGGCATAAACATCTTTGGCGCCGTTGTCGTGGAACGAAGCTGAAAACATATTTTTTTCTGGAATACTTATCATTTCATTGGTTTTAAGAGGTGAACTTAAACCAACAAATCTTAATGACTACTTTTCACCATTTTGTCACAGTGGCTAATAGGGGAATTGGAACTAGAAACAGACCTATATCATTTTTGCAGTTGGGTGTTTCAGACCAAGAACAGATACTAAAAACAGCAAGGAAGATTAGAAGGTCTCAGTCATCACCAGCCCTATATAACCCTGATCAGTTGGATATTTCATCACCTTTATCTGTTTTGAGAAAAGAAGAAGAAACTTCACCTTGGTTGAAGCCTATAATTCCTGTCAGTAACTTTTAAGTTTTCACTGATATTCAATCCTTCAAAAAGGAAAAAACAGTATCTCCTGGTGAAATTCCTCTATTTCATCTGAAAGTTGGTAAAACCCCTTTTCAGCCAAGTTCCAGTCAAATATCTCCATCACTAAAGTCAGTCAGCCTTAAAATGGCAGCCCAAAATCAGCTAGTAGATATGATGGACCAAATGGTTGCAGCTAGGTATGCACCCTTAGTTTTGCCTCAACCTTTGAATGCACTTCCTGGAAGTGATTATCAGAAATACCTTCCTAGGTTTAATGGATAGGGTGAAACCATAGCTGAGGAACACTGGGAAGCCTTTCTTAGTTATGCTGATAACCAAAATATTGAAGCTAAGGATGTATGGATGAGGATGTTTGTGCAGAGCCTTAATGGAGATGTCAGAAAATGGTTTAGGGAGCTTCCTGCAAATTCTATAACCATCATAGAAGAGCTTCAAGACCTCTTCATGAGACAATGGGGTGACACCAAAGATCATACTTATTATATAACTGAGTTTGGATCCCTTAGGAGAAAGAAGGATGAAACCATTGCAGATTTTTCGAAAAGATTCAATAAAATGTATGGTAGAATTCCTGCAGAAATAAAACCTTCTAAAACTTCTGCAAAACTCACATATGCAAATGCTTCCGACCATGAATTTTCCTTACTACTAAGAGAAATAAGACCTGTTTCTTTACTAAACATGCAGGATGCAACATTACAGGTTGAGTCTAATATATTGGCTTCCAATGGATTGAAGAAGGCAACAACTCAGGAGATGTATGACAAGAAAGGTAAGAAGGAAGCATCTCCAGGGGTTTCAACATCCCATTCTACAGAAGGTAAAATTGATGAGATGGCCAAGTTAGTGAAAATTTTGACTGCAAAATTAAACAAGTTAGAACTAGAAAGAAATTCAAACAAGCCTGTTCAAGAAGGTGAAAGAAACCCTAACAATCAGAACCAATTCAGAAGACAGTTTGCTCCTCGCTTCATACCTAGAGAATGAAGAAATAATGATATACAGCGAGAAAGGAGAGAGACCGAGGATCAAAGGGTTCCCCCACCTCTTCAAAACAATGTTGTTGATGAAGAAGAGATTGACGAGGAAGTGTTATTTGAATACACAGATCAAGATTTGAACTAGTTTGGTGAACAGTTGACTGAGGGTTTTGTCACTAAAAAAGAATTTTTAAATGCAGAATACTATGATGCTGATATGTTTGAAACAGAAGATGATTTAAATCTGAAAATGACTACTGTAACTACTGATGTCTATCAGAATGAACCAAAGAAGATTTTGAATTTGAGGTTAGGCCCAAAACAGGTAGTACAAAACCCAAAGAAGAAGGTAGTTGTACCTACTAAACAACAATCTGATCCTGTGTCAGAGAAAAAACAAATTCAGGATAAGCAAAAGAAGAGTATGGAGGTTGAAGAGGTAAATAAAACTGTGCAGAATTTTAATATACAAAATGAATTAGGCAAAATAAAGATTCCTATGCCTTTTAGTGAATTAATGAAAAATCCTTCTTAGAAAGAATCAGTTCTTAAAATGATTGGTTCAGCAAACAGTCAGCCTCTTTCTGATACAGTGAATCTACAAGAAGAAAATCCTAAGATCTTTATTGGATCAACTTTGGCTGAAAAAACTTAGAATGAAGCAAGTGCTTCACCTCCATTTTACATTACACTGACTATCCATGAACAAATGATATATAACTGTCTTTTAGATTTAGGATCATCACATAACCTAATTCCAAAGGCTGTCATGGAAGCTTTAGGTCTGAGTATAACAAAACCCTACCATGATTTGTATGCTTTTGATTCATGAGCTGTAAAGTGTTTGGGTGTGATTAAAGATATGGTTGTCAGTTTGGCTCAGTTACCAATGAAAAGTGTGATCATGGATGTGGTAGTTCTCATTATTACACCTAAATTTGGATTACTTCTCTCTAGGTCTTGGGCAAAGAAAGTTGGTGGAACTTTACAAATGGATTTAACATATGCTACTATTCCTGTGTTTGGAGGAGAAAATAGAAGGCTGTACAGAGAGCTTCAATTTGCCTATATTGTGACAGATGACAAGAACCCTACAAACCATGCCTTTTATGTTGTTGATAAATATTTGGGTACTTACATGTTACATTTTAGTGATGATGATAATACTGCTGGTTTGTTATAGGTTGAAAAGGAACATCCTATTAAATGCAGTAAGGAACAAGAAGATGAGATTTGGCAATTATACTTTGATGGATCATCTTGTAAAGAAGGTGCTGGAGCAGGGGTTCTTCTCATATCCCCTGGTGGTGAAACAATAAAGCTGATGTATAAATTAGAATTTATTACTACAAATAATACTGTTGAATATGAATCTTTGCTATTAGTTTTGAAGGCTGCTAAAGATTTAGGCATTCAACAGATTTTTGCATATGGCGACTCTGAGTTGGTTGTTAAGCAAGTGAGGAAAAACTATCAAGTGAAACAAGATTTGCTGAAAGTATACCGAAATGAGGTATGGGACATGATCGGCAATTATTTTGTAGCTTTTAACATTACCTATATTCCAAGGGATCGTAATTAGACTACTGATTCATTGGCCTTAGCAGCTACACATTTTAGAATTCCCAAAACCACATAGTTGAAGTATCCCGTGGAGGTTAGGTGCAAATATTTTGTGCCTGATAATGTAAAGTAGTGGAGAGTGTTTGAAGATGACATTGAAATTAAAATAGTTTTGGAGCTTACACATGATTTTTCTAATTCCCTAATTGATCAAGAAGAAGATGATGAGGATGGAGATGTTGAAGAGATTGTTGAAAATGAAACTGCTGGCCACAAGATTATTGAACTAAAAGGTAATTTCATCCCAAAAGGTTTGGTACCTTTAGAAAGGATATTTTCAAAATATTATACACCTGTAAAACCTGTTGTACAGTCTTTAGAAGAGAATATGGTGGATTGTAACATTGGTACAGTAGAACATCCTAGAATGGTGAAGATTTCAAAAGCACTCACAGCAGAACAGAGAAATAGGTACATTAAATTGTTAAAGGAACATGTTGATGTATTTACATGGTCTTATGAAGAATTGAGAACATATGATACTAGGATTATACAACATAAAGTACCTTTAAAACTGAATGTTAAACCCTTTCGACAGAAATTAAGGAGGATTAATCCAGCCTTGTTTCCTGTTATTGAAAAAGAAGTTAAGAAGTTATTAGATGCCAACATCATTGTTCCTCTTGTTAGAATAATCAACCCATAGTTATCTACCTTAGACATTAATTTAACTATTTTTGTCTTATTTGCCTAGTTCATGTGTCCCGCCTTATGCAAGTTGTCAATTACCTATCCATAGTGTTCCAACTTGCCTAATTTGACCCATGTAGCACTTGGGAAACCTCAAAGAATCAATTCTGCTTTATTCCTCGTCTCCTAGGTGCCCTTCTGCTTTTTCTGCTTTATTGCCTACTTTTTTAGTGATTTAAGGCAATAGGGAAAGTTTGACTAGGTGAAGTGAACTAGTTTTTTGTCCTCTTCATCCTCCACTCTTTTATCCTTGGAAAAGCATTTATGAGTTGTCATTCCATCACTCTTTAGCTTGCCTAAGAACTTTTTCCAATTCATGAGCTCCATGACAGATTTGGGATCAGCCTTTTGCACCTATGGGGGATTTGCTTAATTTTAGTAAGCCTGCTTTATGCTAGATTCGAATTGCTCCTCATGCAGTCGAATAACTTATGTAATTATTTAATGAAGAAACCTATTATGTTACAGGCTTGGCTATTGTACACTTATTCAATACAGTTTAGTGTTCAGCTCATTATTTAGTCTCTTTTGTGAGTGATTTTGCATGTTCAATTGATAATTGTTGTGAGTAAAATTAATCTATCACTGGGTTCAATTTCCACATGGTAATAGAGCCATTGTATATCGATTTCTCTCCTTCAAAATTGTTTTGCAGGTTCAACATCAGTGACTGGGAGCCTTCTACTGACAGCCAGGACAGATTTCTAAGCTATGGATCAATCTCAGAAGATCATCTTGACTCCCTTCAATTTCTTTGAATGGAAAGCAGAGATGGAGATACTGTTGAGAGTGAAAGGAATCTATAGGGTGACTATGGAAATAGAAGCAGATCCCAATGCAACTGCAGAGAAGATAAAATGGCACAACAAGAGGGATGAGGCCTATGGTCTCCCGTGTCTGAGTATTTCCAAAGACCTCCTTTTCCATATTGATGGATTGACATCACCGAATGAAGTATGGGAGAAGCTTACTGATCTTTTTGGAAATACAGACGAGATGAGGGGACATCAAATAGAAAATGAGTTGATTTCCCTGAGTCCAAATAGCTTTGAATCTCTGCAACTCTATTTCTCCAAGTTCAAAGCACTTGTTTTGCAGATAAAACAGTGTGGGATCGAAAAGAAGGATGATCAGCTGCTCTTGGCCATTCTCTCGAAGCTTTTCCCTGACTATTCAGTGTTTGTTTCGACCTTCTATGCCACAAAACTGACAGCTCGAACCTGGAAGATGCCTAGCCTTGCAGATTTCATGGAATCTCTCACACAATAACAAGACAAGCTAGTGATGATGGGCACCATCAAACCATCCAAATATCAAGATCTGATTGCTGGAGATTCAAAGGTGGATTCAAAAAGCAAAAAGAAAGCTAAAAAGCCACCTGAGCAAAAGAGAGACAAGAAACAGTCTCCGAAGGAGCCACAAGTTTCCAAGAAGAATAACCAGAAGAAGAAAAACAAATGAGAAATGAGCAAGTGCACATATTGCAATAAGGGAAATCACACTGAAATCTCTTGTATGAAGAAGCAAATAAACATGCTGACCCAACTCTTGGAGAATAATGGCATCTCCCTTCTAGACAGCTCAAAGAAGAGAGAAGGAGGATCGAGTTCAGATGACAGAGAAAGAGTTCATGCATTGGTTGCTGGCACATCAAGCTCACCCAGTTTTATCATTGATTCTGGAGCTTCAAGACACATGGTTTCGACCAAGGAGGTATTCTCCTCTCTTGAAATGTCGAAAGGACCACCTATAGTACTGGGAGATGACTCTCTCACTGAAATTTTGGGCAAAGGGAGGATTGATCTTGATCATGGTCAGTTCAGCAATGTGTTGTATGTGCCTGGTCTTTCCTCCAACCTCTTGTTAGTGTACCAGATGACTCACACTGGGTCTCCTAAGAAGGTCATATTCTCCCCTGATGAAGTTGAGATCACAGAGATCTCAAGTGGTAAAGTCATTGCAAAATGATTTGTGAATCATGCTCAGAAGGTATACATGTTCTCACACTTCCTACCCTACTCAAACCCCTCTGCTCTTCTGATTCATGCAAATGAAGCAAGCAAGCTTTGGCATGAAATATTTGGCCACCTAAATTACAAATATATTTCTGATCTTAGTGAAAAAGAGATGGTCATAGGGTTGCCCAAGATAAAATTTTCCAAAGGAGTCTGCCAAGGTTGTATCCTAGGAAAACACCCAGAGCACAAATTTGAGAGAGCTAGTCATGAGAGAACCTATGCACCCCTCGAGCTGATCCACAGTGATGTTTCTGGCCCATTCCCTCATATGTCCATGAGTCAGGCCAAATATGCATTGAATTTAATTGATGACTTTTCCAGGTATTGCTGGGTTTACTTCCTGAAACACAAGTCTGAAGGTTTTGGCCTCTTCAAAGTCTTTAAGGATTTGGTTGAAAACCAGTATGGGAGGAAACTCAAGGTCCTCATATCTGACAATGGTGGTGAGTATGTCAATTCCAATTTTATTAATTATTGTGCAGATGCAGGTATTCAGATGCAGCATTCTATCCCTTACACACCACAGCATAATGGTGTTGCTGAGAGGAAGAACAAATCACTGAAGGATATGGCAACATGCATGATGGAGGCCAAAACTTTGCCACCAAGGTACTGGGCCAAAGCTATAAACTATGTAGACTATATATAGAATAGGGTGCCTCATAAACAGCTTGAAGGCATGACTCCTTTCGGAGCATGGAGTGGGCACAAGCCAGATGTGACCCATTTCAGGATTTTTGGCTCAAGGGCTTGGGCTAGAATTCCAATAGAAAAGAGAAAGGATTTGCAGCCCCGAAGCCAAGAGTGTCTATTTGTTGGATACTATGAAGATTCAAAAGGGTACAAACTGATAAATTTGAGCACAAACAAAGCCTTCATCGAAAGGTGTGTTCAGTTTCAAGAAGAACCCCTTGCAGCAGTGGAAGTTGGAGAAGCCTCTTCACCACCTGAGCCTCTGAAAGTAAGTGAAGAGTTTGTTGAACATGATGATTCTTATTTTTCTAATGGATATGATTTTATTGCAGACCCTAATAGCCCTACAAGGCCAAAATGGGAAGCCAAGACACTACATGTAGCAGGAGAGCTAGCTGGGGATCCCAATGACCCAAGGAGGACTAGATCTCAATTTGAGAGTGGTCTGTGCATGAAGGATCCTATGTTTGCTGAGAAATGCTACTTTTTGGTGGAATCTGATCCTCAAACATATGAAGAAGTAGCAGGAGATCCAAGATGGCAAGCTTCAATGAAGGAAGAGTTCAGCTCACTCCAGAAGAGCAACACATGGGAGCTAGTGGATCTTCCCCCAGGGAGGAAGTTAGTTCAGTGTGAGTGGGTCTACAAGACCAAATTTTCTGCTGATGGTTCACCAATGAAGTACAAGGCCAGATTGGTAGCCAAGGGCTACTCACAGGTTCATGGGATAGATTACAATGAGACCTTTGCCCCAGTGGCAAAGATGGATTCCATCAGGCTAGCCCTAGCCATTGCAGCCTCAAGGCAATGGGATGTACATCACATGGATGTAAAATGTGCCTTCCTGAATGGATATGTCATTGAAGAGATATATATGCAGCAGCCTCAAGGTTTTTCTACTAACCCTTCTCTTGTGTGCAGGTTGAGAAAGTCATTGTATGGGCTAAAGCAAGCCCCCAGGGCTTGGTATGCCAAGATCGATAGCTTCTTGCTATCACTGAATTTTGTTCGGTGAAAATCAGATCCAAATGTCTATTTGAAGTTAATTAATGGTTCATTAATGATCATTGTGTTATATTTTTATGACCTCCTCATTACAGGAAGCTCAAAGGATGAGAATGCTTCCTTGAAGGGAGCAATCAACCAAGCCTTCTCCATGATAGATTTGGGGCTCTTGAGTCAATTTTTTGGGATTGAGATTGCTCAAACCAAAGCTGGAATCAAGGTCCACCAGTCCAAGTATGCCTTGGATTTGCTGAACAAATTCAGAATGAAGGATTGCAAAGCAAAAAAAACTCCTTTCCTTTCAGGAGTGAAGCTAGAAGAAGCTGATTCTTCATCTATGATAAACAATACACTGTATAGGAAATTGATTGGATGTTTGTTGTATCTGACACATACTAGACCTGATATTTATTATGCAGTAAGTGTGTCTTATAGATACATGGATCAGCCTCATGAGATCCATTTGAAAGAAACCAAAAGGATCCTTAACTTTGTTCAGGGAACAAGGACACATGGGATCTTCTACAAAGCAAAATCTGATCTTGATTTGATTGGATTTACTGACAGTGATGGGGCAGGTGATAGCATAGACAGAAAGTCCACATCATGATATGTGTTCATGCTTGCAGAAGGGCCAATGAGCTGGTCAAGCAAGAAACAGAGTGCCATTGCACTCTCATCTACAGAAGCAGAGTACATAGGAGCTGTTAATGCAGCAACTCAACGTTTATGGTTGCAGGGATTACTTGGAGAGTGTGGCTTTGAATTAGAGTACTCAACTACCATCTACTGTGATAACCAGAGTATCATTTGAATTTGCAAAGATCCAGTTCAGAAGCAGAGAACCAAACACATTGAGATCCATATGCACTACATCAGAGAGCTTGTGCATGATGGCACCATTCACCTACTCTTCTCTTCATCTTCAAAACAAGTAGCTATATCTTCACCAAATCATTTTGTGAGAAGACCTTCAGCAATCTGAAATCACTACTGGGGATTGCTGATCATGCTGTGAAGCATGAGTGAAGACACGATTTCCAAATTTTGTTTTACAGTCCATGTTTAAGGGAGGATTTTCCCATGTGGTTTTTGCCTCTTTCCTTGGTTGTATGGACATGCAGTATGTAAAGGGTGACTAAGCCTTGTTGCTAGGCCCTATAATTTTCTGATATATTACTCATAAGTCAGGATTAAAAGGGGGTGTTAGAATAATCAACCCATATTTAGCTACCTTAGACATTAATTTAACTATTTTTGTTTTATTTCCCTAGTTCATGTGTCCCACCTTATGCAAGTTGTCAATTACCTATCCATAGTGGTCCAACTTGCCTAATTTGACCCATGTAGTGCTTGGGAAACCTCAAGGAATCAATTCTACTTTATTCCTAGTCTCCTAGGCGCCTTTCTGTTTTTTCTACTTCATTGCCTGCTTTTTCAGTGCTTTAAGGCAATAGGGAAAGTTTGACTAGGTGAGGTGAACTAGTTTTTTGTCCTTGTCATCCTCCACTCTTTTCTCCTTGGAAAAGCATGTATGAGTTTTCATTCCATCACTCTTTATCTTTCCTAAGCACTTTTTCCAATTCGTGAGCCCCATGACTGATTTGGGATCAGCTTTTTGCACCTATGGGGGATTTGCTTAGTTTTAGTAATCCTGCTTTATGCTAGATTCGAATTTATCCTCATGCATTTGAATCCCTTATTTAATTATTTAATGAAGCAACCTATTATGTTACAGGTTTGGCTATTATACACTTTTTCAATACAGTTTAGTGTTCAGCTCATTATTCAGTCTCTTTTGTGAGTGATTTTGCATGTTCAATTGATAATTGTTGTGAGTAAAATTAATCTATCACTGGGTTCAATTTCCACACCTCTTAGGTACTCTTTGTGGGTGGATAATCTAGTTCCTGTTAGGAAAAAGAATGGAGAAATCAGACTGTGTGTTGACTTTAGAAACTTGTATAGATCTTCCCTAAAGGATAATTATCCTTTGCCTAAAATTGAGCAAATATTCCAAAAGGTTGTCGCGGCACAAAGGATTTCTATGGTTGATGGCTTTTCAGGATACAATCAAATTTCTATGCATCCTGATGATAAGGAAAAAATAGCTTTTACTATTCCATGGGGAACTTTTATGTATGATAAGATGCCTTTTGGTTTAATGAATGCTGGAGCAACTTTTCAGAGGGCTATGGATATAGCCTTTGTTGGGAAAAATGACAAGTTTGTGGTAATTTACGTAGATGATATTACTGTATTTTCACAATCAGATGATGAACATCTAAAATATTTGAAACAAAAGTTTCCTAAAATAAACAAAATTTGGTTTATCCTTGAATCCAAAGAAGTCACACTTTGTTATACAGGAAGGAAAATTATTGGGTCATTTGGTTTCAGTTGATGGTATAAGGATTGACCTAGAAAGGGTGAAAGTAATACTAAAGATAAGTCTGCCAAGGAGTAAAAAAGATGTCCAATCTTTCATTGGTAAAATCAACTTTCTACGTTGGTTTATACCAAACTTTGCTGAGACTATCAATCATATTACAACCATGCTAAAGAAGGATCAAGATGTCAAGTGGACCACTGAAGCAAAGAACTCATTTGAAAAAATTAAGATGGATCTTACCGAAGCTCCTGTGTTAGTAATTCCATATTTTACCAGGGGATTTCTAACCTTTTCCTTTGCATCTGAAGATACATTAGCTGCTATTCTATTGCAGAAGAATAAGAATGGTCTTGAACAACCCATTGCATTCTTTAGAAAAACTCTCAGAGATTCTGAATTAAAATACAGTATTTTTGAGAAACAGGATTATTCTTTGGTAAAAGATTTGAAATTATTCAGAATCTATGTTTTGCATTCCAAAGTTATTTCATAGGTGCCTAATGCTGCTGTAAAAGATGTTTTGACACAACCTGACAATGAGGGAAAAAGAGGCAAGTGGATTGCTAAAATCATGGAGTATGATGTAGATATCAGACCTACCAAACTAGTAAAGGGACAAGGTTTAGCTAAGGTATTGGCTAAATCAAATTTCCAAGCTCTAGGATTTCATTTGATGGCAGAAGAGCCAACTGAGGAAGAAAATCAAGCAGAGCTGGAAAAAGAAAAGATTATGGATTTTTATTTAGCATTCACATGGTATGCAGACATTGTATATTTTATGTTGTATTTGCAATGTCCTGAACACTTAGATAGAAAAGATGCTAGGTATTTGAAGCTAAGAACTAATAAGTACTGTTTGGTAGAACAACAACTATTTTGGAAGGATCCAGGGGGTATTCTAGTCACATGCTTAGATAAACCTGAAATTGAAGGAGTGATTTCTGAATATCATGAGGGTGCTTGTGGAGGTCACAAGTATTGGAAGAAAACAACTTACAAAATCTTAAGAGCTGGATACTATTGGCCCTCTTTATTTACATATGTATATCAGCAGGTAAGAGCTTGCATCTCGTGTCAAAAGTTTGCTGGTAAACAAAAATTGTTGTCACTACCTTTAAAACAAATTGTAGTAAGTGCCCCTTTCCAGCAGTGGGGTCTGGAATTTATAGGAGAGATAAGTCCATCTTCCTGAGGACAACACAAGTGGATTTTGACTGCAACATATTTCTTTACCAAATGGGTGGAAGCTATCCCCACAAGGAATGCCACAGATAAAGTGATTATGGAGATTACTGAAGAAAATATTCTCAGTAGGTTTGGGTGTCCTCAGAGAATAGTAACAGATAATGCAAAGGCTTTTAAGTCTAAGGAAATGGGAGCATTTTGTGAAAAGAATAGCATCTTGTTGAAACATTCAACTCCTTACTATCCTCAAGGTAATGGTTTAGCTGAGTCCTCCAATAAAAATATCATTCAGAGTATCAGAAAATTGTTGAAGCATAATAAGAGATCATGGGATTCTATGATGAAATATGCATTATGGGATGACAAAATAACAGTCAAACAAGCAATTGGAACTTCTCCTTTCCAATTAGTGTATGGTACATATGCAGTTTTTCCTGTCCAGTTGGGTATCCCAGTGATGAAGTTTTTTCAGGATTGTCAGGAAGAACCTAATAATATGCAGAGAAGGATTTCTGCAATGATAGAGTTGCAACAGAATAGAGAAAAAGTGGAAGAAAAGGAACAGCTATACAGATTGAAGATAAAAGACAGATTTGATAGAAAAATCAAAGATAATACTTTCTCAATTGGTGACATGGTTCTAAGGTGGGATACTAGGAAAGAGCAAAAAGGGAAACATGGAATATTTGATAACCTCTGGTTTGGCCCTTTCCTAGTATCTAAGTTTTTGGAAAATAACACTTTTGTTCTACAGACTTTGGAGGGTGAGCAATTCTCAAGTCTTGTGAATGGACAATTCCTCAAGCATTTATATAGTTTTTGAAGGCAATTTTAGTTTTCACTATATATACCGGTGTGAGTAAAGCACAATAAGGACTCCAGAACCCAATGAAAATTTTGTAGATTAGCAGGTAGTAGTAAAGAAGTCACTGGTCCACAGGTTCTTGAAGCCTCACAAGGAGGACTTCATCCTGCAGCAGAAGCCAAATGTTAGGTCATGATTTTGTCTTCTGTAGTTTTATGCTTTTATTTATGTTTTTGAACCTTGCTAGTATTTTTGCTTCTAGGAAATTTTGTTTATAAAGGTAATTTTGAGTTCAAAATTTTAATTTTCATGATTTTGATTCTTCTTATTTTTAAACTTGCTTTTATATTTTTTTCTTAGATTTCATTCTTGAAGGGTTTTACAAGGTCTATATGGATTAAATGGCTTTATAAATGACACTAAGCTCGCGATTAAGCACATAAACCAAGTCTTAAACTTTATTAGTGGCCTAATGATGTGAAATTATGTGATTGGACTTTCTTGTAGCGCAAGAGCAAAATTAATACACTAGAGCACTGCAAGAAAGCCGTGAATGCTAAAATCATCATTTTTTCAATCTGATTTTTTAGGTCTCTTGTCTCTGAGGTGTTAATCACATCATTTGGTGGATTTGTTAAGTGTCCTACATAGTTTATCATTGAAACAGGTGGATGATCATCATATGAGGTAGATAATGGCGATTGCATGTAGTGCAGGGTAAATGATGATAGCAAGAAGAATGAGCTAGAGTTTTTTGGGAGTATGTTTCTTATCTGAAGGATACGAAGGATTTTAAAAGTCACAGTGAGAACACACTGCTGAGAAATCAGGGTTTTTACAACTGAATGAGGAATTAGGGCTTTCCAGCAGCGACTGTTGAACTGGTCTGGACAGTTAGAGACAGGTCGAACGTGAAATTTGACACCTAACCATTGAAGTGATTGCATTAGAATGCTCATTTGTGTCTTCTGAGCAGGTACCTTGCATGTCATTTTCTATTGTTTGCTTAATTTGGGGATTTTCTGATAAAATCCTTAATGTTCAAATTTGAAGGAAGGATATGAGTTTTTCACCTAATAGACTGTGAATGATGAACTATTAACAAATATGTCCAAGTATTCATCAGTTAAAATAGTAAAATTCAAAGCAGAACTATTGGATTTCCCTGAACTCTGTGATTAGGTCAGACTGTTGCAATTTCGCATAAAAGATTCCATGAATTGTGTGTTAGGGAAGACTGCTATGATTTGAAGATAGATAGACTGTGGGATAATCGACAGGTGTTGTTAAACCACAGTGAATATGAATAAAAGTGGAAAAACAAATAGAGCTGAGCCCATTGACCTAAGTTGGATAGATAATTTTACAGAATGTGTAGAGTTATTTTCTAATGCAGGATGGTTGACATTTTTCAAAAAGATTGATGGATATCATGCTGAGGTCTCCCATAAATTTGCTGATTGCTACGATAAAGACATTGTGTCTTTTGATACTTTACAATTCAAAATGACTAAGGAGTTGGTATCTGAGGGAACAGGCATCAAGAATGAGGGATAATTATAGTTTAAGAAGGTTCCATTCACCTTCAATGTACAAAAGTAATTAATTCCTGGTGTCATTACAGATTGGAGTAAAGGTGTACTCATTCATAACTTCAAGCCTGAATGGATAGAGCCCATTAAAGTTTTACGAAGTTTTATTACCTGTGAGGGTAGATATGCCTTTTTTTTCAAATACCACTTCATATTTCTGCAGCATCTCAGTAATGAGTCCAAGATGAACTTTCCCTTTTTCTTTGTGAAGAGTTTGTGGAGGATGTCTTGCAGAGTTAAGGAGCACAAAAATCATAGTAAATAGTCTATTTTCCATTATGGACTTATCAAACTCATCATAAACACTGTTTTTCAGAGTAGGGGAAAGACTTGGGAGTATTTCTTTTTCTGGTCAGGTTTTCAAAATGGTCAAGAAGGACAGTCTCACAAAAGACAAGCTGATAAAGGGAAGAATTTAATCAAAAAGCTTAGGCAAAAGGTAAAGGTCAAAGATGAAGACAGGGTTAAATTAGAGGAAGTTTCAGATCATGGAAATGAATACCTTGAATCTAAACAACACCTTAATGACAATGAGAGAAAACAATTACAGTCAGATATTAAGGAGGTCGACCCTGTTGAAAATGATGTGCCTGTAGAGACAATTTCTGTTGAAAATGTTGTACCTGCAAGGAAAATTTTAGATGAGAAAGAGGATATTGAAGTTCAAAGACAAAGTCCTATCATAGTTCTGTCAGGAGATGAGAAATGCCTATGTGATGATGATAAAGTCCCTATCACTGATGCAACTAGGGTTTGTACTAAGAAGGAATTTCACAACTGGGGTAATGAGGTAGCATTACCAAAAAGAAAGAAACTAAAAGTTGTTGAGTTTGCCTGAGTTACGCATCAGGGTAAGACTTTAAAAATGTTGGGGGAGATTTCTCCTGTGTGGAGACCCAAAAGCAGACCTAGAAATAAACTCAGACTGAATATGAAGAAGTTGTTGAATCCTAAATTAAGCGAAGAAAGAGTAACAATGATAGATGATTCTTCATCTGAGGAAAAATTGAATGATGGTAAGGGTGATAGTAAGGGTAAAAGGCCAACCGAATTAGAAAGAGAGTCTGTACTGACTGATGCTAAAATATCTGATATATTTCTAGAGGTACGAAGTCAAATGTTGCAAGAATAGAAAGAAGGTGAGATAAAGGCTTCTTACTTAGAAAAGAAGGTGATGGTTGAGGAAAAGGTTCCATGTGAAGATGAGACTGAAGAACACCTAGGTTTTCGTGAAACTCCTACATAATTGCTCCCAGAAGATGAAGAAATTTATAAGAGATTAAATATTCCATGGCTTCCAAATGAGATGCAAACCATAGCAGGAAATAAAACCTTTGATTCAAAAAAAGAGAATTTATAGAGAAGTGTAAAACAATATAAGTATCAGGTGGAATACATGCAGAAGACAAATGATGGCTTGGTCATGGCAAACAGAATACTCAAAGAGGATTTGGAGGAGGTGAATAGCCACTATCAGGAGCTGATTGCAGTTTCAAGAGAGGCATTGAAAAGGAAGAATAATACAGAAGGTCAATTTACAATGTTGAAGCAAACCATCCAGGATTTGCAGCAGTAAAATGAAGAACTAACTAGAAAGATTGCAGATATGAAAGCAGATCAACTAAAGGCAAGAATAAAGGCCCAAGCCCTCGAGGGCATATCCTTGTTAGCTGAAGAAGCTAAGGATATATAAAGTTTGTTAAGATAATCAGTTATTAGTTAGGTTTTGAAAGTTACTTTATTTTTGTAATTATTATTTAAGATGAAACTATTTCGATGGGTAGGCTAAAAAGCAGTTAGGGTTTAGTTCGTTAACCAATTTTGGAGGATAGTATTCATGTAAGTCACAAAGAGGATAGATGGTTTGATTTTTTGGATGGAAAGAGGAGGTCTTCAGACTTGTTCATAAGCTAAGTAAATGACTCTTGTGTGTATTTGAAAGACTAATTTTGAAATATATGCTCCATTTACCCTTCAGTTTGTTCTCTGGCTTCATTTATAACCTGTTTTAGTTACTCAGTTGGTAATTTCATTGCTGGTTTAAAGTTTTTATACTTGGAGTGCTTGCTATATGTGGATGAACCTTAGTGTTGTTTTCTGTTGAATTATGGTTATTATGTTATGCATCTTAGCCTTTATATGCTTATGATTTAGTGTTTATGTGGATTTATGAATGTATTCCCTCTTTTCATCAAACTTCTCAATGAAAAAACCTTAAAAACCCTAAAAACCCTATTTTGTTTTATTGAAATTATTGAGATTGTGTTGGCTTTCTTTCTTGTAGTCTGGGAACAATTTCTAGCATAAACAGAATGGAAGGGTTTATGCACCTAGAAGACACATAGAAACATTGATTTTCTTGTAAGAGGGATAATTCTCTATTTTCAGGCCCTCGATGGAGGTATGAAGCTCGAACGAGGTATTTAAATACCTCGATTGATGTTTTAACAGAACCTCTATCAAGGGTTTAAAAAAATCTCAATGGATGGTTTATTAGACCCTCTATCAAGGGTCTAACAAGCCCTCGATTGTGCTAGTGTTAAACACTAGAAAAAAAAATTTGTACATGACTACCAAGGCTTTCTATCCACACTCACCACATTTATCCTTGAACCCTAGTTCTCAACATCTTGTGGACACTAACTATCATAATCTGTATCTAGAAGATTATTCCCATGTAAGACATTTTAGAAATGGGCTTCAAGGACCCAACTAGAGTATTTAAAAGAAAAATTAGACAAGAATAAAGACCTCTACCTCATTAGGAAAAAAACTAGTAATAAGCGTAAGTGTTCATTAAGTAATTTTTTTCAAACATTTTGAATAAAAATTAAAAAGAAAAATTACACAATAATAAAAGGTAAATGGGAATTTCAACATCATTTGATTCCTATCAGCAATATATCCAATGTGTACACAATTGCTTGAACCTAATGTTTTCAAAATTAGAGTTACAGAAATGTAGTGAAAGGTTTAAATACTAAAAATAATTTTCTCCTTCGTATATAATTTTTAATTTTAAAAAACTACAATTATGTGATATGACTTTGAAAACACTAATTTTTATCTTAATCGTCATGTTCTAGTCTGCCCTGGGCTCTAGAATTTAAATATCTAGCCGCAGGATCTATATCGTAGGTATATCGTAGTCCTGAGAGTCGAGGTCGAGTGGATGATTAAGATAAAAATTAATGTTAAATTCAGAGTCATATCACATAATTGTAGTTTTTTAAAATTAAAAATTATATACAAAGGAGAAAAGTATTTTTAGTACCTTTAGAGAGATGAAAATGTGAGCATGAAAAAAAAAATGACCCCATTTACTCTTCAAAATTGTTGTTGTGCCACACATTTGCAGTTAATCTTGCTAGTAAATTGTTGAATGAAATTATAATTTACATCAATAACATGTGACTAATTGTTTTGGTGTTTCATAGTTCTAGGAATGGAGGAAAATAAATAAAATAAAAGGTGTTATGGTGACTGTGGGATCCGGAAAACAAAAAGTATGGAAACTAAACATGATACTACATCTTATTTTGATAAGAATTGAAAATGTTCAATGACATGAATTCAAATGGGGATTTAGAGTACAAGGTGTCGAAGCATCTTTTGGAAGACTTCATTAAATGAAACTTTACATGATGCATATGGAAATACATGTGTTTTTAAATACCTCTATTGAATGTTTATGTGTGGTTAGAGTAAAGATCGATCGAGATAGTATATTAATCGATCTTTTCAAAGCTTTAAATAAAAAAATATTCGAGTCCCCATGTTCATGTGTGCACACGAATATGAACACCCACAAATCTCTTTAATCAATTACCTATAATATGCATTAATATGAATCCATAAATGAGAGATGTAATTTTAAAATAAAATTTCACTATAAATAAATTTGTATTTCTTAAAAATAAGTTAATTCATAATGAATTTAAGTGGAGTGTTCAATGTCATTAGAGGAAATACATCAATGGATTACGTTTTTGAAGTTTTGGAACTGCAAGGCATTTGATTTCATTGTCCAATGATAACTTTTTTTAAGTTTGTATTTTTAAATAAATTGAAAACATCCCATATTTGTCAACAAGCCACAAAGTTATTTTATTGTATTTTAGTTAATTATATGCATGCATATGAGTGTATAAATGTGATAAATACATTTTGAAATAAAACTACATATAAACTATTATGATGCATATTTAAAAAAAAAAAATTAGAATTTCTTGATAAGTGTTAGTTGATTATTCATGCTAAATTTGGGAGATGGGTCATAGATGAATGATTTCAAACTCTTTGGTTTCCTCGAATATATTAGATAGAAAACCTCTTGCAACATAGCATGTTCCCTAGATTAATCATGGTAAATGGGAGAATCATTTTCCATAGATGACTGACTCATGGGGACTTCAATCAGTGAACTTGTGACATAGTGCCTCCGTTCATGGGATATTAAAGAATAACCCTAATTTGATTAAATATTGGCCTAAACTCATTTTTATGAACCCCCTCCCAATACCTATAACCTCTCCCCTAACTCTTCTTTATACCCACAATATCTATAAAACCCCCTACCACCCTATACAAAAACCCCTACCTCCCCAAAAATATGCAATATATTGGTTTGAATTTTGATACTTTTAAATCCCCCTTTATGAACTCACGTGGTATGGTATTGGTCAACAAGTGAAGCCCATGTGGACTGACTTTGGATACACCTTAATCTTGAAAATAAATATCTTAAAGAATTTATTTGTAGCTACTTTGAATCATTAATAATCAAATAACATGGAGACATACAAAGTTTGACTAAAATCCATAAAAAATGTGTTTCAACATCTATCTCTTATTCAATGCATTCACAATTCTTATCATTTTCTCCTCTTAGTGAAAGCAATGATCAAACATGGGTTTTATAATATAAATCTTTTTAGTACTTTGGTCACCTCGAATATAGTATAGAGAATGTCTTGGATTATTATAGTATGAAATTATGCACGCAATTTCATTGGATTATTCCCACATAATATCTCATTGTCTCAAAGATTTTAACAATTAGAAAATGATTAATATTCATAGATTCATCATGATTTATACCCAACCCATCTAGTTCTATTTGAGATGTAATATTTCTTTTGAATGTTTGAATACCAAAGTTTTAATTGAAATAAATAAAAAATATTAATTGAGGAAATAATTCATTGGATGAATTCTTCCAAATTTAATGGAATAGTTCTTTGTGTTAATTTTTCTAGATTTAATAGAAAATGTATTTAGAGATTTACAAAAAAACTCAATGTGATGAAGTCCTTGTAATAGAATACTTCCAAATTTAATGAAATATGTGTTATGGGAACAAGTTCTTCAAATTCAATAAAAATCAAACATAGAATTATAGGATAATAAAATTTAATAAAACATAATTTTGACTAGAAGAATGATACTTGTGGGTAATAATAAATATCCTGAAGAAAAAATAAGTAAAAGCATTACGACTACCACTTCCTATAGATTTTATGTGCAGATATTAGTCATGGATTAATTGGAGTTATAGATGTGATTAATTGGAGCCATAATCACATCTATGACTCAATTAATCTACAACCCATATCTACGAATAAATATAAACGACCCTTTTTTATCCAACAAATGAAGTGAATTAAATGATGGGTTTGCTGCCTATTTATAGATGGTTAGAAATGCTAGAATGAGGTCTTTTTATCCCTCGATCGAGGTCTTTTTAACCCTTGATCAAGCTTGATTTTAACCCTCGATCAAGCCTGCTTTTAACCCTCGATCGAGGGTTTATCAAAAGATCGATTGAGGGTTTAATATAAACTCGATCAAGCATGGTATAAACCCTCGATCGAGGTGTAAAACGTCAATTGAGGGTTTAATAAAATCTCGATCAAGGTACATTTTTTTTCTGAAATCGCCTTGCCAAAAATTGTAACCCACCTCCATGGATGCACCCCCTCTCCTTCACCACAATGAACCAAAAAAGTTGAGGCCACAATGGTGACCTTTAACACTAATAAAAACATTAATTGTACCTCATAAACAAGTATAAAAAACATATATTAATCCAACTGTGTAATTTTTAAGGGGCAGCGCAGCCATGAAGGGTCGAGCTCCATCCAGCGACTAGTTATAGACCAAAACAAGAAAATGAAATGAAACCTTTAGATAGTTAAAAACAAAATTAAACCCTTTGAAAAACCCTTGTTGGTTATGGTAACAACTGGATGGAAGTGATCCTTCTTGGACCCGCTTTACAACTCACCATTAAACTCCTGGTTGCATTGTTAACTCGCAACCAGGGAAACGTTGATGTCCCATAGGCATGAATTAAATTATGCACTTAAAACCTTGTAACTCCATTTATTGGACATACCGTAAACTATGTTCAAACAACCTTGTCTTTATTCCTAGGTCGCATTGGGATCACGACTATGATATTAGAACCATAGTCCCCAAGATTTATTTACCATAATCAATTCTTTATAACCCTCAAACCAAATCTTCCATTAAGACCTTTATACATCAACCCTTTATCATAGGGTTGGGTACCTTTGACACCATGTACTGGTAAGTATTTTTATATCTAGGTTTAATTGCTAGAACTAGTTTTTATATTGTAGATCTAAGACATACACTTTCGGCTTATAATCCCTAGAATAAATCCTTATGAACAATGAAGTATAAAAAAACTTAAGAATATCACCTTAAGGTGTGCCTTTAAGGTCGTCATCAATCGTATACAAGTGCCACTTGAAGTAAAAACACGTCAATTCAGTATAAGAACCATTATAAGTTACTTCACATACACTTTCTTTCATGACAATATTTTATTTCATGCTACAAGTAAATCACACGCATTTACGATAACATATTCAGTTAAAAGAAGAAAACGTTTTTTTTGGGGGAATTTCTAGTTTTATGACAGTTTGGATTTTTTAAAGAGGGCTTCTCGGACTCTTAAATTCCATGGATGGAACCTAAGTTAACTTTGAATTCTTTCAGTTGATATATCTAGTTTGATTCACAACTTTTTTGTCGGTCTGGTTAGAGATTTGAATTAACTTTTTAACCCAACAAATTTTATTTGTTATGTATTTTACCACTATATATGTGGAAAGTTTGTTTAACCTCTCAGTTCAGTTTATAGTTTATGGAGTATTTTCAGTTTGTTAACATAGCTATGATTTTAAAAGTATTTACCTATTTTGTTAAAGGAATTACCATTGTTTAACATTTATATTTATAATATTTGAATAATAATAAGCCTCTCGACTCTTTTTATACCTATGTATATTGTTAATAGTTAATTTATAAGTTATTAGTTATTTATGTTATTGTAGTTATAGTTATGTTTATTCTAGAATGACAATGAATTTCGTATTAAAAGATATTTTCGATTGTTATTTTCGCTATGCATAAATTGGTCTACAGTAAAAATGATTAAATAAAAAAATTAAGAATTTACTCAAGGTATAAATTTCTGCATATAAACTGTAATAAGAAGCTAGCATGATTTAATAATCAATTTCAAAAACGTAAGTAGAAAATCTAAAAACACAGGATTAATAGAACGAAACCTGTGACCACTGATGGGGAATCAAAATTGAAGGTCACTGTTGCTCCAAACCAATCATCCAAAATAGCCAAGTTACTTGCTCTAGAAGCCCCGAGCCTGTTAGCTGAACCACACATACAAAGAATGGTGAATGTTGTCTTTCCATAAGCTAGTTTACTTTCCCCTCTGTCACAAGCCTCCTGCTCATTCAATGGGTTCAATACTTATAGTATTTTTCCTAGTACTTGGTCATTTATGTTTTGGTACACAAGGTACTCGCAAAATACCGAACACCTGGAGTAGCCACGTGGTTTAAACCCTCGAATGAAAAACATTCCACAACTCTATCCAAATGGCTACTTATGTTAGTTTATTATGCAAAAGAATAAAGTTACAAATGTGCTTTTGATAATCGATTAGCTAGCCAATGACCCTCCATGCTCTTTAAAACTATATCATGGACCAATCAGGTGTTAAGCCACAGATCAAAGGTAGTTATGATCTAAGAGAAGATGAAACATCGAATCGCTCTATGTCTAGAACATATCATAACCATCGAATTGGATATTTACAAATGCGTACTAATGCATGCTAAATAAACACACTTTTCCTAACGGATATATTATAACCAGTTGATCTTAACTAACTCCTAGGTGTCTAAATATCCTAACATCCCCCGTTAAGAACAACTTGGGATAGGATTGTAGGATTTACAAAGTCACACTATTAGGAGAAGGAAGGAGGAATTAGAGCCTATCCCTCCTTAATGAAATGTTCCTGAAATCCTAACATAGATAGAAGTTTAAAACACTCCACTTCTTTAAGACACTTGGTGAAGATGTCTGCAACTTGATCATCTGTAGGGAAAAATAGTACTTCAAGAATGCGATCATGAACAATATTTTTTATGAATTTTATATGTATCTCAATGTGTTTGCTTCATTGATGTTGAAGTAGATATTTGGCAAGCTTGATGGCACTTTGATGGTCACACCAAAGTGGAGTAGGTTGTTGTTTCTTGAATACAAACTCTAAAAGGATTTGTCGAAGCCAGAAATATTCCTCACTGAAATTAATTGCATCTCAATATTCTTCTTCTGCTGAATAAAGAGCAAGAGATTGTTGTTTATTACAATCCCAAGTGACAGGTCGAGATCCTAGACTAAAAACATAACCTGTAGTAGGGTTTCGATCATCGTGATCGTCGTCCCAATCTGAATTAGTGAAACCAACAAAGAAATGAGTCCCCTTATACTGTAATGAATCCAAAACTGAATTATACCTTCAATATATCAAAGTATTATTTTTGCTTCTTTCGAGTGACTTTCATGAGGTTTTTGCATATAGCGGGAAACACTACCAACAAAAAAATAAAGGTGAGGATGAGAATGAGTCAAGTTTAAGAGAGGACCAATAAGCCGACGATACAAGGTAGAATCTACTTCAGCTAAAGTACAAGTGGTAGAAAGTTTTAATCCAGACTAAAATGGAGAAGGGGTTGGTTTACAATATTCCATGTGAAACAGATGAAGATGGTCACAAGCATACTTAGAGTAAGAAATAAATATTCCTTGTTTGGTTTTCAAGACTTGGAGACCAAGAAAATAATGCAAATCTCCTAAGTCTAACATTTCAGAATTTTTCTTAAGACTGGATTTCACATGGGTTAAAGGCTTAGGGTCACTACTAATAAGAATAATATCATCAACATATAGAACAAGTATGGTGAGATTGTTTCCTAGTTTCTTGGTATAGACATCGGAGTCATAATTGCATCTAGAAGAAACAATGTCAAGTAGAAAGCTATCCATTTTGGTATACCAAGCTCAAGGAGATTTCTTGAGGCCATATAAGGATTTATTAAAGTGAGAGACAAGGATAGAGTTATTCTAAACATATCCAAGAGGTTGTTCCATGTGAATTTACTCTTGTAAATCACTAGGTAAGAATGGAGACTTGAAATCCATTTGATGGATTTCCCATTTATGTAAGTATGCATGGGAAAGAAAAAGGCAGATGGAATTCGTTTTTGTGACAGGAGCAAAGGTTTTGCTGTAGTCAATCCATTGAGCTTGGGAAAATTTTTTGGCAATTAACCTTACCTTAAGTCTTTCAAGACTTGCATACGATGCGTACTTAGTTATATAGATGCATTTACATCTAAAAAAAATCTTCCTTTTAGACGAGGTGCACGATCCCAAGTATCGTTCACCATTAAAGAACAATATTCTTCATCCATAGCTGCATTCCAATATGGATTTTCTGAAGCTTCTACAAAATTTTATGGATCACGATTCTCTGAAATTTGAGCCAAAAGAGAAGAGGTTCGCTATAACTAAGAATGTGTTCGATGCCGATCTCCAGGATTACCAGCAAGATCACCAACTGTTTCACATGTTGAACGGACCCATTGGGGAAGCAATTATGCTAGTGTAGCTGGAGGAAAATGAGAAGGCACAGGTGGATTTTCATCCTCACTATCATTATTACACTTTGGAGTTGGAAATATGTCAATGAAGTTGGAATTACAAGAAGGAACAAGCCTCGAATCATGCTCACATGCCAAATATGGCACAAACATCGAGTTAGGCCCGCAGGACAACAAATTATCAAATTTAACATCACTTCTAATGATTATATCACTAGAATGTGGCTAATTAAAGAATTCTATAACCTTTTACATGTTCATAATATCCAACAAATACGCACTTTCCACTTTTATGCAACAATTCTTTCTGTTTTTCATCCGAAATGTGAGCCCATGCTTTGCTACTAAACACACGGAAGTGACTTACCTCTGGTTTAATTTTACTTCACGACTCTTTCTGTGTGATACCTTGAAAATATTTAATGGGAGTGCAATTAGCAATGTCATTTGCACAATTTATGGATTTAGCCCAAAATTGAAGACTTAGTCCCTTAGGTTGGACCATACAATTATCCATTTCTTTTAAAGTGTGGTTCTTCCATTTAGATACACCATTTTGTTGTGATGTATATGGAACAATGTGTTGTTTTTGGATTAATTGTTCAGTGCAGAAAGTAGTGAACTTCTTGTTAACATATTCTCCTCCATTACCAGATCTTGACTTAAGAATTTGATGACCAAATTGTTTCTCAATAAGGGCCTTATAGTCCAAGAACATGCTAAATACGTCTCTCTTAAGTTTTAGAAAATAAACCCAAGTGCGTGTGTAGTAATCATCAATGAAAGTTAAGAAATATTTGAAAATAGAAAAGGAAGAAGATGGAAGAGGACCACATAAGTCACTATGCACAAGCTCCAATGGAACCGAGGCATGCTAAGAAGAACGCTTGTCAAAAATTTCCCGATGTTGTTTTTTGAGTACACATCCGGAAAAAAAACCATCCCTACAAGATAATATTGGAAGAGATGTCACCATATTTTCTTTACGTAATTGTTGCAGTGAGAAATAATTTAAGTGTCCAAATAGCTCATGCCAAAGTTTGATCAAGTCATCACTATGAGCAACAGAAGTTGAAGGAAAAGGTGATGACCCAAAGTTGTTAAATTTGTACAACTTGGTAATTATATCATCAACAATTCTGGTAGCTAGGACATGGTGAAGATATTTAAAATTCTTGATTAAACTTGGAAAGGTGTAAACGTTACAGTTTTACCTTCACTGGAATGAGTGATTTAATAATCTAACAACAAATTGCAGGAAATTCTTGGAACACATAGTACATCACTAAAATGAGCATTATCTACTGTAAGTGTGTAATCTCCCCAAAAACTGAAATTTTTTTTATTAGGCTAGTAAAAACTACCTAAACGGAACATTAGTTAACTTGCGGAATATAACGTACACTAACTGTACCACTCTTTAGTCGTAAGCTATTCTTACGTTCTATCATCTTACATTCAGTTATGCTTATTGTTGTGTTCTAATTAAGATGTCATAATGCTGATTACTACATTGGTATTATGGTTATACATTGTTGTGTTTGTGTCATTACTTGATTACATACTTCGTTCATTTCTGCATATGTTTACTTGTTATTTATGAAGTCCTAACTTAAATTTGTTTCTGGAAACAAAGTGGGTGGAGTGGTGGGACTCATTCTCCCATGTGATATTATTGATATTTAAAGTGTTGACTTGTCTAGCAGGCTTACTTAGTTCTATTTGAACTAAGGCACCTCTTTCATTTCATATGCAGATTATACTCAACGACGGACTCACTTGTTAAAGTGTGCTGAACATTTTGACCATTAAAACCACCTACTAGTTGTTTTTATGATTTGTTACAGACTCAGCTTGATATCGAGGTAATTACTATGTTTATCATTTATATACCTAGATAGATTATCTATGTGATTCCTACTTTTCATTATGCAATTACAGATCCACTATTCCTATCTTAATCTATTTGTAATTCATATTCATTGTATTTGAAAGTATTAACTTGTATTTTTATTGCTCTTGACACATTTTAAACTTTGGCTTTAAGGACCAAATCTCAATTTTATACATAACAATAATACCAAGCTTCATGCTGAGGGAAAAATGGAAAGGCAAGGTTTAAGGCTTGAGCCTATGGTTATATTATACATGTAATAATATGCATAGTATTGGACTTAGGGTTGGCGCATATATTACATGGTTTACCCATTATACGTTGGGGTTTAATGCTTGCATGAAAAACAATAATGGATCAAATACAGACTTTAGAGAAGTGGGTTTTGAGTCCTAATATGGTTGATAGGCTCACGCCATTAATGCGCCTTGGTGTTCATGACATCCCAAGCTTAGGGCTTGGCTCACAATGGATTTGGTCATTTCGTTGGGTTTTTCTTTCTCCCGGCTCTATGCTCTGGGTGAAGGAGACTTTGAAGGTAATGAAGGTATGGCCATCATTGTTGTTTTTACAGTATTGTGGTGTTTCTTTCTTTTCTTATCTCGGATTAATACTTCTCATCCTTTGTTTGCTTGGTGGTTGGAGGTGACAGGGTTGGTGTGGAGCTTCATGGGTCAATATTTGCAATTGGTTCATGGTGATTAAATAAGGTGCACGGTAATCCTGTTAAAAAAACATGTACTTGTCACCTCTCAGCCTTATGGATAGGACTATTTTTTAAATCATCGCTTGGTTGGGGTTTTCATTTTTCCTACATACCTGTGTTTACAAAGTTTGGGTCTGTAACTAAAATGATACTGTGGGAAAATACAAAGGGGGATTTTGTGCAGTTCGACTGTATCTATGTGTAAATTTTAAATTGGGTTTAGTTTATGGATTTTAAGCCAAGGAAGTACCATTTGTTGCAATGGTTTCATGGCCATTGGACAATTGTGTAAACTCAATTTAATACTTTAATGTTTACCATGTAAATGAAGTTATACTCTATTGTTTATATTGCGTTGTCATTATTTGGACTGGGGTTTTATGTGGCATTTGTATCTCTGGTTTTCCTGTGTATAAATGCTTCCATTTATAAACTTAAGTGTTGATTTATGATAGCATAGGGTTGAGGCCATGCCGTGAATGGCATGAGCACTTTCCATGGAAACTGTGATAGATCGAATGATTACATAAATTACTGTGTTTTATTATTAATGTGTAATGTAGAATATAAGAGCCATGGGTGTAAACCCATAATCGCTATTGTTGCTGTAGATTTATTTTGTTGATAGCGCATGATAATGCAGGGTTTGATTTAGGGGACTGTGTATTTATTAAAATGCGGTCAAGGCTGTGATTACAGTGTAGGTGTATAATGAGGGTCTCATGACCTTGTTTTAGCGTATTTAACTTGTTATTATAGCCCGCATATCCTCTGTGAATAGCGTGGCCATGATGGATGTAAAACAACGCTACAGGATTTGAATCCTGGTTGTTGTTTGAATACTTACTTGGATTGTATAAGAGATTATGATGATGTTATTTTAAATATGGTTACGAGGGCTTGGGTTATCTTAAATGATTATTGTATATGTATTAATGTTGAGGTTTGTATTTATGGCCTAGGATTTGTCTTGGGTACCCAACAGAGTCGATACTACGACCTTTGTGTAAGACTTTGTTGAGGTTTATATTTTGATTTCTGGTATTATTGTTTGTTGTAGATTTTATTATAAAGGGACATCGTAGTCTATGCACACAAAAAATGGTAATGGCCATCTACAGGAATTCATTTCTGTGACTTTAATTGTAATTACATGGTTTTAATTGCTTATATTGTGATGTTCTCTGTTAATTATTATACGTTGGTTGTGAGTTGATATTAGATGGGACTTATTCGATTTTATGGCATATGATTTGATTATGTAGATTTATAAAATTAGGACTGTGGATTTTAATTAAGAAAAAGAAACTTTATTTTAGGCCAATGATTGGTCACGATGCCTATGATGAGGTTATTTTAATGAAAATAATTTAGTAGTTAGCATGTATTTAAGTATACAGGCCTTGAAAGGTCTCGCTGGTTTTTATCTTGGAATTAATATGGAATGTTTATAAATTGTGCATTAGATATAATTATTTTATTGGTAGTTTAGATTTGTATTTCCATTCTATAGCTGTTAATATATATATATATATATAATACTTTAGCTGTAGATAATAGATTAGGTTAACTAGGTTGTAAGCTTATACTGATATATATAAAATCTTACTTCTGCACTAGTCTATTTAAGTTTAAAACATGCCTCTGCTGACAAATAGAATATGTCGGTAGAGTATAACGCCTAAAAGAACAGATAGGTAACCGATTTTAAATAAAAATGCTAGTTTCTAATTAACACGGGTTCAACAGTAAAAATACTACACACATTAAAACTAGGGTGAAAATCCCTTAATAAACATTTATAATGAATTAAAATTACAGAACTGAAGTGATGAATAAACCCTGGGTAAATATTTGTATAGAAAATAAATTACAGCCTAAGGTTATAATTTAAAAATGCAACCCCTAACATATTTTAAATAGAGAACAACACATTGGGTTAGGAAATGCAATGTAATAATTTTCCTAACATATCCAACATTTATTCTAGGAAAATGGAATAGGCAGTCTAGGGATTCATACCTGTAACTTGAAGCTCTTTTAATGGATGTACCTTCCAACTCAAGTAACCAACATTAACAATTCATAGGCAAATCTGACCTCTGTATTAGATGACCGAATTACTTGTGAACTACAAATTTCCACCCAACCATGACCCAGAACCATTTCTGGTTTAAATCTAGATCCCCCCAAGATAGATTGCAACATGAAAGTAGCTTAGAGCTCCTAGGGTAGGGTTTCCTATCTGGTATATCAGGTCTGGATCAATTCTCCTTTTTCCTTCTAGGAAAACATCCTCCAAGAAATCACTTAAGAGCACAACAGGAAGAAGTATGACTCCTCCCCAAAATCATAGATCACAACCACAAGCCTTTCCTTGGATTGAGACTTTATAGAAATACTTTTTAGTTAAAGGCACAGTTAAATCAAGAAAACATGGTTTCTTGATTTAACCCTTTTTTAATTAATTTGGGTAATTTTTAATTCTTTAACTTAGGAACTTTCAACTAGTTCCTAATTAGACTTTTGTAGGTATTGGACTATTCATTATATTTAAATAATAAATAATAATGGATGGAGCTTTTCTTTCTTTCTTTCATCATTGATATTATTACTATATTTATTCTTTATACATACCATGTATAAAATACCATTAGAGGAAATTTGGGGTCTAAAATGGGCATTATAAGAAAATGCGCCAACAATAAATTTTGTGAGCTGGAATTCAAGAACCGATATAATTTCAATAAAATGAGTCAACCATAATGGTTGAATTGACATATTTGTCATAAAAGAAAACTACTTTTTTGTTCGTATTTTCGACATATCTCCCTGTGTTTTTACTCAAATTTTGAGCAGGAGATGTCATTGGATTCGTAATTTAATTATGCATCCAACGAGTAACTGCACTGCATACTTTTGATGGACCCCGCTACCCCAAAAACAAGAAATGCCTGAAAAAATGTGATGGTGACATCATCATCATCACGTTTTTCAGGTATTTCTTATTTTTGGGGTAGCGGGGTCCGTGAAAAGTATACAGTGTGGGTACTCGTTGGATGCAGAATTAAATTACACATCCAAGGACCTCTCCCACTTAGAATTTGAGTAAAAACACAGGGATATATGTCGAAAATACGAACACAAAAGTAGTTTTTTTCTTTCTTCCTCTAAAAATTAATAACTATTATTTTATTATTTTAACTATTTTATTATTATTTTAACTATTACTTTATTATTTTCCTTAGGAGGCCCATTTTAGACCTCAAATTTCCTCTAATGATAATAATATAACATTTGTTAACATTTGTCTTTGGGCATCATATACCATGATCCCTAGACTTAATGACACTTGTTCATTAAGGTCAAATAGGTAGATGGTTAGGTCTACTAGGTTAGGAAACTATAAACATCCTTGCATGTGGGATTCGCTCGTATAACATGGTAGTTCTTCAATACTTGATGAGAATACATAAATTCAAATTTTCATTTAATCACTTACAAATAAGTATGATGAGATCAATATTTTTTTCTTGAGTCGTTTTCACTCAAGAATTATTAAATTATTTTCAGTAACCCCTAGTGCTTACCAGAGCCCATACTAAACACTTAAACATGGAGTCACAAACTTAGTGCAATTACGGAGCTCTTCACTCAACACTAATGCTAGGATGTACTTGTACGATACAGCTAGTGATACAATGGCCAAGGATCCGATGCTCTAGATATTATGCTTAACATCAACATGGAATTATCCAGTGCTTATGCCCAACACTTCCAATTATTTTTTAATGTGTTCCAAAGCTTCTCGCTCAACAAAATTATAAGTACTCATTTTCTCCAGAGCTTCTTGCTCAACAAAAAATATTAATTACCCATGTGCTCCAGATCTCCTTGCTCAACACAAAATATTAATTACACATGTGCCCCAGGGCTCCTTGTTAAAAAAAAAACATTAATTACACATGTGCTTCAGAGCTCCTTGCTCAACACAAAACATTAATTACACATGTGCTCCAGAGCTCCTCGCTCAACACAAAAAATCTCATCAACCATGTGCTTCAAGGTCCACACCCAACATAAGAAAGTATATATATATCATCAATAATTGGCTTACACCCAATATATAAAAAAAATCATCATGTTCATATGCAGTGGGGTCATGGACCAAAATATATCAAAATAAACTATCTAGATAACATCATAATGCATAGGCTTATGCTTATAAGTGTTAGTTCAGAAATTCGGGATATTAGATCCCTCCCGGCTTAGAAAAACACTATCCCTAGTGTTCTAGGGTCTCAGAATGACATCATGAAACAAGGTAGGGTAATCCTTTCTCATGGTGGATTCATTCTCCCAAGTAGCCTCATCTGCCTCAAAGTGCTTCCATTTCACTTTAAATTGGACTACGGTGCACATCCAGAGTTGCACCTCTCTCTTGTCCAATATATGAATAGGCTCAAGGGAAAACTCCCCTTCAAGTTCCATCCTATAATAAGGACCGATAAACTACATGTTTAGTATCATAAACATATTTCTTTAGCAAGGATGTATGCAACACATTATGGACTCTTACATGCGTGAGTAACGCTAGCTCATATGCCACTAGCCCTTTGTTGGCTTCTAAAGTTCCACAATGTAATATGCTGAGTTTTGGACCTAACACTTATAGGAAGTTGCCTATTGATTATGACGATTATCTTGATGTTTATTGTTATATTGGGTCAAAGACCCAACTGCATATGAATATGATGATTTTTTATATATATTCGTGTTGGAAAAAACCCTCCAACAAAGCCTCGTCGACAGGGATTCTCACTCTGTCGATGCCCAACCAGTGCAATCCCCCTGAGCACCGGCCCAAACTGGTTTTACCCTGCCAATAAACATCTGTAGAGCGGAAAACGTCTCACCCGACATTTTTAAGGGAGAGCTGTCGGAACCAAGTTTCTAGAAATACAAGGGGAAGATATGGCATCCAACGGGAATAGTAGCGTAGCTATCAGATTATAGAACTAAGACAGTGATCATAATATATCTTCATCACTACATATATAACAAATCACATCATTCATTCCTCGTAGCAGTTCAGTACAGCAGTATAAAACAACTTAAACCATCCATTATCAGAAATGTAACAGAATTGGAAGAGATCGCAACAACATCAGTAAATCATAAGAGAAATGCAATAGAATTCAAAGAGATCGCAACAACATCAGTAAATCATAATAGAATTGCGACATAATTGGAAGAGATCACATCAACATCAGCAAATCATACTTCTCATTGATATTGCAGTAGAGAAACATAAAGACAATATTTATGCAACAACCTTCATGTCATATAACTTCCATGCAACAGATCCAAAATAGATCATTCTTCTCCACAGTAGGAGACCAATCACATCCCAAAACTCAGACAGATTATAGATAATACAGATGACTCGTCAGAATAATAGATAGATCGCACTAGATCTGAGACTTCATATATTTTAATCTCTCCTATATATGATGTATGTCTCAATTGAAAAACTAGTTCTATTTATAGGCTTGTGCCTTTACATCAAAGGTCCACTTATAACTAACTTCTAACCAATAATGATCTATGTCCAGAAAACTTGGTCAAATAATATATTAAATATTCATAAACGGTTATCTTTCCACCCATCACACTGACCTGGCCTTGCACAGTGTCGAGTGAGCTTGCGCAACTACCGCAATACTGCGCAACTCACTTACCGAAACCCCTGCCAACAATTGGGCATAAGCCAATTATTGATGATGTATGTATATGCTTGTTTGTGTTGGGCGTGGACCCTGAAGCGCATGATTGATGAGATGTTTTGTGTTGAGCAAGGAGCTCTGGAGCATTTGAGTGATTGATTATTTATATTGACTGAGAAGCTCTAGAACACATGAAAATATAATTGGATGTGTTGGGCATAAGCCCTGAATCCTTCCATGTTGATGTTGAGCATAAGCTCTAGATCATCGGATCCTTGGCCATTGTATCCCTATGTGTTGCATACAAGTATATCCTAGCACTAGTGTTGAGCAAGGAGCTCTGGAATTGCACTGAATTGTAATGCCCTGTTAAAAGTGCTGAGTATGGGCTCTGGTAAGCACTAGGGGTTACTGAAAATAATTTAATAATTTTCGAGTGAAAATGACTTGAGGAAAATATTGATCTCATCATACTTATTTATAAGTGATTAAATGAAATTTTGAATTTCTGTATTCGCATCAAGTACTGAAGAGCTACAACGTTATAAGAGGGAAATCCAACATGCAAGGATGTTTAGAGTTTCCTAGCCTAGTAGACCTAAACCATCTACCTACTTGACCTTAATGAAGAAGTGTCATTAAATCTAGGGATCATGGTATATGAAGCCCAAAGACAAATGTTAATAAAGTGTTATATTATTATGTACTTTATACATGTTATGTATAAATAATTAAATATATTAATAATATAAACAAATAAAAGAAAGAATAAGAGCTCCATCAATTATTATTTATTATGAAAGTTTATTAAATAGTATAATGTCTATAAAAGTCCAACTAGGAACTAGTAGAAAGTTCCAAATTTAAATTATTAATGCTTTACCCAAAGTAATTGAAAAGGGTTAAATCAAGAAACCAAGGTTTCTTGATTTAACTGTCCCTTTGATTGAAAAGTCTCTCTATAAAGACTCAAGCCAAGGAAAGGCTTGGGGTTCTGATTTTATCTGGGTAAAATTATTATTTCTTCCTATTCTGCTCTTAATTGATTTCTTGTAGAAACTTTTTCCTGCAAGGAAAGGAGAATCGATTCATAACTGAATATCGATTAGGAAACCCTACCTTAGGAGATCTAAGCTACTTGCATGTTGGATTCAAGGTCAGGGGGAGTCCAATATCACATCTTACATAACTCATCGTTATAAAATAGCCTACAATCCTATTTATTGCAGTCATCCTTTTCATAAAACATAAACTTTTTAAAGGTCTCATCTAAATATACACACAGGCGTCGCATAACATTAAACAACTAATAATTAAAACCCATTTTTCCAATAGAGGTCACGACATTGATTCCTATGGATGTCCAGACCCAAGGAAAAAAAAATAATAACAAACCATAGCATTTTATACACAAACAGTAAGCAAATCGTATAACCATATTTACACAGGCCACACTATACATATAATGTATGCGAGCTGCGAGTTATAAATACACCAAATTATATGTAATAAATGAAGGAATATGCTAACAGTGAGGTCGTAATATCCTAACTACATTCACGGCCTCAGTCTAGCTTTTAAGTTTAACACACAATCTTTCCAAAATAACCCTATAGTAACGTTGGCAATCGTGGGTTCCCCACCCATATCTCTTCACAGTTCACATCACATAAGAACTAATAACAATATTTAAAACCCTACACTAAGCTATCACAGCACTATGGGAAAGGATCATGCCAATCATGGCACGGCCTATACCCACGTTGTTAATGTATTGCAATATAAAGCTAAGGAACGCCATTATACATAGAAACTTCAAGCAGGAGAATGCCCCATGTAAATTTACCATAACAACCAAAAAACGCAGAATAGAAATGTCTTATACACAACATAAAATAATAACCATGGTAATCATTTACAAAACAATATTTATTTCCATTCACAAAGTGGGTATCAATATTTCTACATAGTCATCATTTAAGACCAAAAACCAAATTGTACAAGCATGCCAATAGGATAACGAACCATTGCAAGCAATGGTTCAACCCATTGCTAAAAGGCCCAAATAAAAATAACGATTTACGTAACCCAAACTTATTTACACAGATCTTAATGGATTATGAGTTACTTCATGGCTTAACGCCTTAACAATTAAAATAAAACCCAATTCTGTAATTGTAAACCCGAAGGTGATTTTGAAACCCACAACATAAAACTCCATCCAAGAAACTAACCCAAACGCGGTCTGCCCAAAATAGGCCAAGAGTTAGCAAGTATAGACTTTCTCACAGGCTTATCGTGGCCACTTTACAACACCTTGGAGCTGATAGCGAAGTATGGAGCCACACCCCTTTCGCTACCCTATCACCTGCAACCCAAAATCGAATACGATATGGATGAGAAGTATGACAACGTTAAGAACCTTAAACCAAAACAATGTGCAAGCATAAGAACTTGGAATGAAGCTTACCTTACGTTCTGAGGGTCACCTCCATGTTTTTTCCCTACACAGAGCCAGAATACACAAACCCCAAATTACAAGTGAATCGACAAAGCCATCGTGAGCCCAACCTAAGTTTGGGCTGTCATGAAACCCAAGTGCATTAATGGCATTAATGCACCAGCTGGTGTCCATTAACATTTTACAAAACCCCCTTATCTATAGTTCAAACTTCATTGCATTATTGTGGACTTCACTATCCATGCAAAATATTAAAACCCACTAGCATATGGTTCAACCATATTATATATATTCACCACCCTAGTCATAACACAAGCTAAAACATTACAACATATTTGTTATAACAAGGCGTAATGTATTGCAATGATAAGTATTAAGAGTATAATCAATGTACGATCTTTGTTGTCCTTAAGTCAACCACAAGACTTATATATTGAAATAATACAATACACCATAGGGTTAAGGCATAATAACATATGAACCTTAGGTTAAAACATTAATTTAATACAATACAATTAAGCCCTAATCTTATGCTTAGTGAACATGGCATATGTAATGTGCCATGTTTTACATTTAACCCTCGTAAGAAAATTCAAGATCTAAATCTAGTCTGAGATAATAACATGCACATATAAAAACACAAGATACGATTAATAGTTTTTAATAAACTAAACATAACTGTAATTAATACCATGATGTAAAATGAAGAGTTACAAGACCATAAGGAAGCATAAGTATGGAACGAGAACTTCAGCAATGATAGCTAAATTGAAAAGAATAGGATTTATACCTGCTTATATTTCTGAGTCAACAAGAAACTAAAGTCAACCCGCAGTATTTTCTTCAAGATCAATACTTTCGTACTCTTTAGACAAGTTTCTGTCGCAAGCATGAAGTGCATGTGAAATAGAATAGGTTCAATGAACTAAGTAATCCTGCTAACAAGTAAACACCTTTACCTTTCAAACCGTCAAGGGAGAGCGAGTCCCACCACTCCGCCCACTTTGTTTCCACAGAAAAATTTAAGTTAGGACTCTATAATTAACAAGCACGACAATGCAGAAAGAACGAAGCATATAAATCCAGTGACGACACATAAGTGACAAAATTATAAACCTAATACTAAGTAGTAAATAGCAGTAGAACATCATAAGTAAAGTACATTAAAAATAAGTACTAAAAGTAAAAAAAATAGAATGTAAGAACAACTTACGAATAAACAGAGGTACATGAAGTGTACGAAAGAGTTCCTTAAGTGAATAATGTTCCGTCTTGGTAGTTTTTACTAGCCTATATATATATATAAGGACATTACAAGTGGTATCAGATCCTAGTTTCAATACTAAGAGACCTATGGGTGCACCAAACTATCACTACAGAGAAAGTAAAGTATTATATTAAATTTTGGTTACTAACAAAAAATTGTTCCTGCTATTAAATTTTTCGTTTTTTGCAGCTACAATTTTTTTTACAGCACTGTTCAGTTTATGAATACTGAGGAAGAAAACTGTTGAAAAGGAAAGATGACCACCTGCACTCTGGAAGAGGAGTTGGTGGTAGAGTTAGACTCTGATGTTTTGAAAACTTTACACAGTCTTCAAGCTGAATAAAAAAATTTCAGAGTAGACAGCCTAAACTAAAGGAAGGAGAAACAAGCTATAAATGAAGCCTGACTAAGAAATATGAAGAGATGAAGTGCACAAGGTAAACCTACACAGTCCACAAATAGTTCCAAAAGAGAACATTACCCAAAATAGGCCAGCATCACAAGAGGAGAGGAAAAAAAAGAACACACCCCTTAAGCACCAAAAGGAGAGCATCATAGTCCTTCTAGTGGTGACTCACTTTCTCCATGGAGAAACAAGAAAATGAGTGATGACATTATTCAGGGGGAGTTTCAAAAGATAAGAGCCCTGATCTATGAAGGTGAATTAAACACTAGGAAAAAGGCTAAAGAATGGTTACTGGGCATGAGTAAGTATTTCCAGGTTCATAACTATTCAAGTGAGATGAAGGCTCGGCTTTCCATCTATAACTTAAATGGTAAGGCAACAAGATGGTGGAGGGATTTAAAACACACCAAGAAAGATGAGCTGCAGGAAATACACTGGGATACTTTCAGAAAGATTTTCTAAGAAAAATATATGTCGGAAAGGTTCTTTCATTGAAAAGTGAAGGAGTTCCAGGAACTACTCATGGGATCCATGACTATGGATGCGTTTATCAACAGATTTCTAGATCTATTTAATTATGTACCATACATCAAAGAAGAAAAGGTAAAGATCCACTAGTTCCTAGGACGTCTTCCTCCCAGTTTTCAGGACAGAATTGAATTTGGCGTGCCTAAGACTTTGGATACCACAATGCACAAAGCTAGGTTCTGTTATAAGCATTGACAACTGAGGCAGGATAACCTAAACTGAAACCGAGACAAGTCTAAGAACTTCTCTGATAACCGTAAACCTAGGTCAAACCCACAACCATACAGAAATCAAAATAACAACTTTCAAGCAAACAAGAACTTTAATAGATCTGATACAAAGCCTTATGTACCATCTGCTAATGTTAACAAACCAGTAGCAAGTGGAGCCAATGCTACCCCGCTACAGATCAAGTGCTGGAAATGCAGCGGTCCTCATTATGCCCGAGATTGTAATAACAAGACCAGTGGGGTCTTGCACAACTTACAAGAAGAAACAATTGTTGAGGACATAGATGGAACACCGTAGATTTATGCATAATTGGATGGATGATAGGCATATCATAAAGCTACAATGGTTGAGATAGAAGGTAAGATCTTGAACGCTTCTATTTCAATACTTATTGATCCCGGTGCTTGCTGGAGATATGTTTCACCTAAAATTGTTGATAAATGCAATCTAGGCAAAGTAAAACATGAAAATCATTGGACGGTTCAGTTAGCCACAGGTACGAAATGGAAGGTTTTCGAAATAGTTAAAGAATGTGAGGTAAACCTGAATGGTTTTCTTACGAAAGTAAACCTGAACATCCCACCTTTAGGATTGTACAATGTACTTATTGACATGGACTAGCTGGAACAACACCATGTCTTACTTAATTGTTTGCACAATTCTATATTATGTAATGATAGCCTAGGGAACCAAGTGAAGGTTTAGGGCATTCCAAAGAAAGTTCCTGTAATACAAATATCTTCCTTACAGGCAAAGAAATGTGTTAGGAAATCCTACAAGTTGTTTACAGTAAAAATCCAAGACATAGAATCTGATAGAGAACAACGCATATAAGACTTCCTAGTTCTTGAAAAAATCAAGGATGTGTTTCTAAAGGAAATCCCCAGGTTATCTCTGAAATGATAGCTATACTTTTCCATTGAAATGACCCTAGGATCAGTTCCGGCCTCCAAAGCCCCTTACTGCATCAGTGCACTTGAGTTGGTGGAACTCAAACTGCAGTTGCAGGAGTTGATAGAGAAAGGGTATATCTGACCCAGTGTGTCCCCTTAGGGAGCACCGATATTGTTTATAAACAAGAAAGATGGTACGATGCGAATGGGTATAGATTACCGTCAGTTGAACAAAATGATCATCAAGATCTGTTACCCACTCCCCAAGATTGATGACTTGTTCGATCAGGTGGGAGGAGCTAGAATATTTTCAAAGATTGACCTCAGATCTGGATACCATCAGGTATGGATTCACAACGAAGATATTCACAAAACCTCCTTTCTTATAATGTACGGGCACTACGAGTTTGTCGTGATTTTGTTCAGGTTGACCAATGCACCCGCAAACTTTATGTGTATGATGAACATCATATTCATTAGTTATTTGGATAAGTTTGTCATAGTCTTTATAGACAACATACTACTTTATCCAAAGAATAAAGAAGAACACGAAGAACATCTTCCTATAGTACTGCAAGTGTTGAGAGAACACCAGCTTTACTCTAAGTTTAGTAACTGTGATTTTTACAAATGGCAGATACAGTATCTAGGTCACATTATCTCCGAGACAGGTATAGCTGTGGACCCAAAAAATATTAAAGCCATAAAGGATTGGCCTACCCCTACTAGTGTCATTGAAATTAGGTCATTCTTGGGATAAGCTGGATATTATTGAAAGTGCATTGAGAACTTCTCGAGAATCGCTTTCCCCATGATTTCTTTGCAGGAAAAAGCAAGTAAGTTCTTATGGACCACTAAGTGTGAAGCAACCTTTCAAAATATTAACCAGCTTTTGATGACCGCACCAGTGTTACGAATTGCGAATCCTGATGGGGATTTTGTTGTTTGCACAGATGCAAGCAAGGAAGGACTTGGAGGATTCCTCTTGCAAAATGATCACATGATCTATTATGAGTCGTAGTTCAAAAGAGCATGAGCAGAATTACCCTACACATGATTTTGAGTTAGCGGCCATCATCCATGCTTTGATGATGTGGAGGTACTACCTCATGGGAAGGAAGTTCCTTCTGAAGATAGACAATATGAGTCTAAAGTATTTATTTGATCAACTGAATATGAATGTGAAGAAGGCCATATGGTTGGCTTTCCTCAGTGAGTACCATTTCGAGCTTAGACAAATTAAGGGAAAGGAGAATAAGGTTGTTGATTATTTAAGACGGCGAACTCATATGATTTATGAGGTGACCTTGAGTCAAACCGATGCATATTTTGATGAGTCCCTCTGCACCTCCCAAAGTTTGTGCTTAACAATGGTTGTCAGGCTTCCGCTAAGATGAGTCCCTTTGAGGTACTCTATGGAGGGAAGTGTAAAACATCGGCTACTTGGGATAGCCTGACGGATCGGATCATGTTAGGGCCTAATTTGTTGATGGACCTGGAAAATTTGGTTACCAAGGTCTAGGTGAACCTTAAAGAAGCACAAGACCGCCATAAAAGTTACGTATATCAAAAAAAGGAAAGATACAGACTTTCAAATAGGCGACCATGTTTACTTGAAAGTGAAAGCCAAATGAAGCTCATTGAGCTTGGGTAGGTGCGGTAAGTTAGCACCTAGATTTTACTAACCTTTTGAAATACTAACCAAGAAAGGGATAATGGCTTATGAACTAGAATTTCCCACGCATGTAAGATTCCACAATTTTTTCCATGCATCTTTGTTATAGAAATATGTTTATGATACTAAACATGTTGTTGATTGGTCCCTATTACAAGTGGAACCTGAAGGGGAGTTTTCCCCTGAGCCTACTCATATTTGGTAAACGAGAGAGGTGTAGCTCTGGAAGCACACCGTAGTCCAATTGAAAGTGCATTGGAAGCACTTTGAGGCTAATGAGGCTACTTAGGAGAAAGAGGCCACCATGAGAAAGGATTACCCCGCATTGTTTCATGATATCGTTCTAAGTCCCTAGAACACTAGGGACGGTGTTGTTCTAAGAGGGGAGGGATGTAGTATCCTGAATTTCAGACCTAACACTTGTAGGTAGGTTCCTATTGATTATGATGATTATCTTGATGTTTATTGTTATATTCGGTTGAATACCCCATTGCATATCAATATGATGATTTGTTTTATATATTGGGCATAAGCCAATTATTGATGATGTATGTATATTCTTGTTTGTGTTGGTCCTGGACCCTGAAGCACATGATTGATGAGATGTTTTGTGTTGAGTAAGTAGCTCTAGATCATTTGATAGATTGACGATTTGTGTTGAGCGAGAAGCTCTGGAGCACATGAGTACCTACCTTTGTGTTGAGAGAGAAGCTCTGGAACACATGAAAAGATAATTGGATGTGTTGGGCATAAGCCCTGGAGCCTTCCATGTTGATGTTGAGCATAAGCTCTGGAGCATCAGATCCTTGGCCATTGTAACCCTAGGTGTATTATACAAGTACATCCTAGCATTGGTGTTGAGTGAGGAGCTCTAGAATTGCACTGAATTGTAATGCCCTATTAAATGCATTCAATATGGGCTCTGGAAAGCGCTAGGGGTTACTGAAAAGAATTTAATAAATTCCAAGTGAAAACGACTCAAGGAAAATATTGATCTCATAATAATTATTTATAAGCAATTAAATGAAAATTTTAATTTATGTATTCTCATCAAGTACTGAAGAGCTACCACGTTATACGAGGGAAATCCAACATGCAAGGATGTTTAGAGTTGCCTATCCTAGTAGACCTAAACCATCTACCTACTTGACCTTAATGAAGAAGTGTCATTAAGTCTATGGATCATGGTATATGATGCCCAAAGACAAATGTTAATAAAGTGTTATATTATTATGTACTTTATACATGTTATGTATAAAGAATTAAATATTATTAATAATATAAATAAATGAAAGAAAGAAGAAGAGCTCCATTAATTATGATTTATTATGAAAGATTAATAAATAGTATAATGTCTATAAAAGTACAACTAGGAACTAGTAGAAAGTTCCAAAGTTAAATTATTAATGATTTACCCAAAGTAATTGAAAAGGGTTAAATCAAGAAACCAAGGTTTCTTGATTTAAATGTCCTTTTGACTGAAAAGTATATCTATAAAGGATCAAGCCAAGGAAAGGATTGGGGTTTTGATTTTATCTGGGGAAACTTATTATTTCTTCCTATTCCTCTCTCAAGTGATTTCTTGGAGAAAATTTTTCCTGCAAGGAAAGGAGAATTGATTCAGAACTGAATACCAGTTAGGAAACCGTACCTTAAGAGCTCTAAGCTACTTGCGTGTTTGAGTGCAACTCAGGGGGATCCATATTTATACCAAGAACGGTTTGGGTCATGGTTGGGTGGAAAGTGGTAGTTCCCAAGTGATTTGGTCATAAAACAAAGGTTAGATTTGGATTGAATTATTAATTCTTGTTATTTAAGTGTGCTTGTTCGGAGATTAATAGAGCTTTAATTGCAGCTATGAATCCGTAGACTGTCTATGCTAATTTCTAGATTTATTTCTAGTTATGCTAGGTAAATGATTTCAATACCTTTCCTAACCCTATGGGATTGATTTTCTGATTTGAATCTGGTAGGGTTTTCGCTTCTTAAATATTAATCGTATGATGCAAATTTTACCATATGTTGTATATTACTAGGGTTTGTACCTTCAAGTTTGTTCCTGTGTTATTTCAAATACTTGGATTATGTTTACTATAAACTAGTTTTCGATTTTTGGTTAAGTATATATATATATTGTTCTTTAAGCTTTGTTACTCTGCTGACATATTTCATTTGTCAGCATTAGCTTACCTTAGATTTCTTTAAAAGCAAACTAGTTCAGAAGTACAGGTTAAATATATATATAATAGAATTCAAATAGTTTTAATTAATCTACTAATTATATTACTTATAAAATAAAGTACATAATTAAATATTCTAAACTAAATCAACTAAGAACAAACGAAAATTAAATCTAAGATAGCAACTCATTAAATACTTTCAAGGTCTGTCTCAACAAGTATAAATTAAATAAACATAGACATAATTAACCAAACAGAGAAGGAATTGTGACCATCCATGTGGTCCAATACCAAACCTCTGTATTATTATATAATTTCCACAGTCCTGATATCTTAATCCTGTATCGCATCCCTTTACATAACTCATCGTTATAAAATATCCTACACTCCTATTTATTACAGTCATCCTTTTCATAAAACATAAAGTGTTTAAAGGTCCCATGTAAATCTACACACAACCGTCCCATAACGTTAAAAAACTAATAATTAAAACCCATTTTTCCAACAGAGGTCGCGGCATTGATTCCTATGGATATCCAGACCCAAGGAAAAAACAATAAAAAGCCATAGCATTTTATAAACAAGCAGATCGTATAACCATCTTTACATAGGCCATGCTATACATCTAATGTATGCAGGCTGCAAGTTATAAATACACCAAATGCGTTGTAATAAACATAGGCATACGCTAATAGTGAGGTCATAAGACCCTAACTACATTCACGGCCTTGACCAAGTTTTTAAGTTTAACACATAGTCTTTCCAAAATAACCCTACAGTAACATTGGCCATCGTGGGTTCCCCACCCATGGCTCTTAAGAGTCGACATCGCATAAGAACTAATAGCAATATTTAAAACCCTATACTAAGCTATAATATCACTATGGGAAAGGCTCATGCCATTCATGGAATGGCCTATACCCACGGTGTTAATGTATTACATTGTAAATCTAAGGAACGCCATTATACACTGTTATAGCGGATTTCACCACTCTAGGTAAATCACACTTTGTATGGCCTTCCCCTGTCCCACTACAGACTCATTGGACCCTATGGACCACTTTTTGTCCTTTGATGTTTCCTTGATCATCCCAATAAACATATGAAAAATTATATACGCGGATTTTAAACATATAACTGCGTACATACGCGGGTTTGACCCATATAACCGCGTACATTGGGATGTGTGCATCATCCAAATCCTTTTGGAGTTTTCCTTGACATGGATCCGACTCATTCGACTCCTGGCCTTCCCTATGCCTTGAGATCGCTCGGATTCAACCTTTCATCATCCCTTTGAAAGCTATATAAGGAACCCCTTGGTACATTGAAGGCATAAGAGAGAATTGAGAGCAAAGAAACTATAGTCCATTGTTGCCAAAACTTATTCTTGAGTTTGCATCCCTTTGTCGCTTGGAACACTTTTGTGTTCTTCCCAATCTTGCCTTTTGCTATTAAGTTTGCTATCAAGAGATGGATTATTGAAGTGGTGGAGGCCCAAGTGGGGAATTCGGTTTCTACGATTCACAAACGTGTCGTCAGATGTTGTATCTTGTAATCTCTAATTTATATTAATAGAAATATCTTTTCCTGTCCAATGATGTGTATTTGAATGAATATTTTATCCATGGGATTATGTCAAATGCTTTTACATTATTGATTATATATGCTAGAATAGATCTAACACCATGATATATAGTATGCGTGTATTGTTTACTTGTTTCTGAGGAAGTATTATAGCAATTCAAGTTGAAGATTGGAAAGCTCAATGGGGATCTACTTCAACCGTCCGGAATAAGGTATGAGGTCTAATCCTTTAGTGTTAGACATTTAATTTCTATTGCACATTGGAAAGGATTGATTTCTGGAGTCAATCTTTCTGTTGTGGTACCCCAAGACATAGGAATTTCTCTCCGTAACAGAATTGGTGACTCCGCTGGGGAGTTCCTAGTCATTGTTTCTTTAGGGGTTTTTATCGGTACAATGGCCTTGATATTATTGACTTGCTCTTTGTTTCTCCTTGTTTTTGGGTTGCATTTTATAGTATGTTCATCCATTGATACTCCCCTTTATTTGTTTGACCCTTGGCTTGCTTTTTACCACTGCCTTCTCTGTATAGGCAGGTTTTTGGCCAAAAGTCGCGTACATATTCCTATATACGCATGCTTTTGGCCAAAAGTCATGTACATATGCCTATACACGTAGGTTTTTGGCCAAAAGTCGCGTATATACGCAGCTATTCTTTAAACAGTCACGTACATCCTCCCTTTTGGTGAGTTTGATGTTATGGGAAGTTGATGGGTGGGTTGTGAGTGTGGTTGGGTCTTCCTTGGGTCTGATGTTGTCTTTTGGATGCTTCTTTTGTGACCAGAGACCGTTTTTTCATTGATTTTTCTTTGAAAGTAGTTTTATTCATTTTCCCTTTTTGTTTTGCCATTAGTGCATTACTCTTTTTGTCTTGGTGTCTTGTTGGTCTTGTGTTTTATACTTGCTGCAGAGACTAAGAGTTTTAGATTAATTTTATTGCATTTTTCATTCTTTTATATTGAAAAATACAAAGTAGTTGCACTCTTAGTTGCATCTTAGATATGGATTTGAGGATTTACTTGCATTGGATTGCTTGGATGAGAGTTGTATTTACGCTTTCATATAGGAAGGATTGCATTGGAATTAGGAAAAGAAATATATATTTATGCATCTCATGTAGTGGCATACCCTTATTTTCATTTGAAAAAGACGAAACTTAACATTGCTTGTTATGGTGTGCACTTTTATTTCACTACTGAGTCTTCATATCACTAGTTGCATGACCATTTCCCTTTGAGTAATTACAGCCAACTAAAATCGACGCATAATTTAAAATGAATTACACTCTTTTTTTTTATAGGGTGCATCAACAAGCTTAGGTTTTAGGATCTTGGAATAGTTCATTGTGAGTAAGTTCTCCAAGATCACTAAACAACAACATGTTTGTGTCTATCTAGGTGAGAGTGTGAAATTCCTTGGTATAACTAGTGTTTCTCAGGATCCTTCTCTCAAAAGGGAGTTAAGCACGAGGAAGTGTGAGCGGTTATGATTGGGATGACCCCTAGTCATAACTGAGTAGCACCGGAGATATTTCCAAGATTGTATTCATATCTGGGGGCTCTTTCGAGAGTTTCGGGCTTTGCTAGCCTGCCCATACGGTCAATCCCGCCTGCGACTGTCCACCTGAGCATTGATTACATTGAGGTGACCTTAGTTGCCTTACCTAGGTTATCGAGGGGGTACTTTGCAGGGGTTATTCTGCAGGTGTCCCGACCAGGTAGAGGTCGGACAGCACAGTCATTTTATGCGTTGAAGCTGAGGGCCACTATAATTGGTTACGTACCTCCGCTTGTAGTGTATGGGAGTTTTGAGCCTCTCCTAGGTGAGACATACCTGCTACATTCAGGAGCTCACATATCCTCCCCTTGGTTTGCTTGTATTTTGGCTGTAGATTTTCATAGGAGTGTGCTCTTTGTGCGCTAGTTGGCCTTCGGGATCGTGGTGACTTGAGTATATTTATGCTCTCTTGAGTTCGGGTCCTTTTATTTTTGGCATGCTTGGTATCTTATCACCCATCCTTGGTCCTAGTATGGATGATGGTGTCATACTTCGGGGCATCACAGCCCCTTACCGTGCTCATAGATTTGGGAATGGTAATATTCCATCCTCTACTCCATTTGTGGAGTATTTTTATTCCATTCGCTCGGTATTTACACTGGTGGTCACCCTCATGGGGTGGTAGTGGATGCGTGAACGTTGGGTCTACACCTTATCTTCCTTTTTATGTCCCATTGTTCACTGCATTGTTTCCTTTGGGTGTTGTTGTCATGATCATTCCTCCCTATTCCCTATAGTTTGGATTATTTATTGACTATTTTGGGTTGTTTTGGACTGATATGGTTGTCATGTAGGGTCCATTTTTGTACACTCTCTCCGAGGTTTCGACCTGTTCGTGCCTATCTCAGGTATCATGTCTAAACTGGCATATAGGTTAGGTTCACCACCGTTTGCATTTTGCATGACCGTATGACCATATCACCATGACCTTAGGTATGAACCCACTCTATTATGTCACGGAACCTTCTTGTTGCTTTAGAACTGGCATGATGTGAGTGGTAGAGCTTCACCTTACATGGGTACCCTAGTTAGCGCCTTATTTTAATTTGGTGCCCATGCTGACATTTTCTCCTTTAGGGTATGGGAGTCCATTGTATAGTACCGCCATGACATTTTGCAAGAGCCTCATACTCCTCTTGATATTATGCTGGCCTATTTCCCTTCAGACTCCCTATTGTCAAGTTGTGAATGCATTATCATGCGCTTTGCCTGCCTTATTGAGCTTTATGCTGGATTCCCTAACATTGCATTTCAGCCATATAGCCCTAGCTTGTCTCATGTCTAGCCATGCTGAGCCATTTTTTATATCCTTCGTAGCTTGATTCCCTTTTTACCGGGATGGGATTTTCCCCCGAGTGTCGATATCCTACACATGTATCCTTGCATTGAGCATAGCTATGTTCCACTGCTTAGAACTAGTTTGTTTTCCCTTATGACACTCGTCTCCTCCTATTTTGTAACTATAAAGCTAGTTTATTCTTTTTTTAAGCTTTTCAAATAACTAAAAAAGTCCAAAAAAATCAAAAAAACAAAAATTCGAACAAGGAAAGATGTTATCTTTGGCAGCTGTCGAGTCGTGTCACCTTCGACCAGAGCACTGTATATCACATCCATTGGTTGTGTTATAGTTTGAATTTAGGAGCTGTACTCGTTTATCTGAGTTTATCTCCACCGAATGGTTAAGCTTCCAGTCCCTATGGAGCCTCTGTTGATGCCTCTTGTGTCACAGAGATGTCCCAGTTTGTATATCGAGTCTATGCTACCTTCATTCAGTCACCATATGCTGTTATGCTCTTGTTCGAAGGAAGTTGAAACTTGTGTCGGCCATTCCTCAGTTATCTTGACTTTGTGTGTCGGGCATTCCCAGTACAGTTACCGGTTCATGCACTTTATGATCGAGTCCTTCCATATTATACAGCCTTTCTGAGTACCTCGTGATGGATGATGGGGGATGCCTTAATTCCCTCCTTCCAACGGATTTAATCCCATTGACTTCAGATCATTTATTCTGGGATTGGAATCTAGAATCATGTTGAGTGCCTTGAGACTTGCAGTCATCAGTGGTAGGTTCTCTCGCCATCAACAGTTTCTTGGGAATACATCAATGTCCCCTGATCGATGGATCCTCTCAAGTGTTTGACCTCAACACATTTATTCAAACTTGTTAGTTTGCACTCTAGTACCTTGATTCCCATTTTCATTATTGGTGGGTGATCTCGTGTCTGTTAACAGTATACATTAATGACCGGTAATCAGATGATGGACTACTATGTTCGACCTCGACACCTCTATTCGCATAGTAGGACATGTACTCGTAGCGGTTTGTGTAGA
>LPNX010273294.1:76603-95831 GCA_001517045.1 Pseudotsuga menziesii
TAACAAATGGAATATGTTAGTATATTATATAAAGAATAAGTGAGCAATAATAAGAGGTTTGAAATAACCTAGTTTATACATAACCCATTTTTATCAATAATACTACTACAGAAATTAAACTAGGGTGTATAACCCTTGATGACATTAACCAATGCATTGAACTTTGTAGAAATAAACCAATAATTAAACCCTGGATAAACCTGGTATAATAAATCATTTGCAGCCTAGGATTACTATATTACAAGATATGTAAACCCTAGAAGATATGGACAGAACAATCATTTCTAGGTTTAAGAATACAATATGAACATTTACCTAAAGCAGCGAGCATTTATGTTAGAAATGAACTTGACATACTAAGAACTCATATTTGTAATTTTTCTGAAGCTCCTTTAATGGTTGAACCTGCACACTTTAAATAACAACCATTAACCAATTAAGAAAGATCTGACCTCTTGTTTTGATGACTAAATCACTTGGGAACTATCACGTTCCACCCAACCATGACCTGGAACCATTTGTGGTTTTAATCCAGATCGCCCCAAGCTGGACTCCAACATGCAAGTAGCTTAGAGCTCATAAGGTAGGGTTTCCTATATGGTGTATCATATTTAGATCAGTTCTCCTTTTTCATTCCATGAAAATGTTATCCAAGAATTTCTTGAGAGCAAACAGGCAGAAAAATGAGTCCTCTAATTATAGGTCAGAATCCCAAGCATTTCCTTGGCTTGAGTCTTTATGGACAGACTTTTAAGTCAAAGGGACAATTAAATCAAGAAACCTTGTTTTTCTGATTTAACCATTTTCAATTACTTTCGGTAGTTATCAATATTTTAACTTGGGAACTTTATTCTAGTTCCTAGTTAGACTTTTTAGGTTTTGGACTATTTATTATCTTTTAATAATAAATAATAATTGATGGAGCTTCTTCTTCTTGCTTTCATTTATTTATATTATTAATATATGTAATTCTTTATACATACCATTTACAAAGTACATAATAATATAACATTTTGTTAACGATGTCTTTTGGGCATCATATACCATGATCCCTAGACTTAATGACACTTATTCATTAAGGTCAAGTAGTTAGATGGTTTAGGTCTACTAGGCTAGGAAACTTTAAACATCCTTACATGTTGGATTTCCCTCGTATAACATGGTAGCTCTTCAGTACTTGATGATAATACAAAAATTCAAAATTTAATTTAATCACTTATAAATAAGTATGATGAGATCAATATTTTTCTCAAGTTGTTTTCACTCGAAATCTATTAAATTATTTTTAGTATCCCCTAGCACTCACCAGAGCCCATACTCAACGCTCTAACATGGAGTTACAATTCAATGCAATTCGAGAGCTCCTTGCTCAACACTAATGCTAGGATGTACTTGTATGATACACCTAGGGATACAATGGGCAAGGATCCGATCCTCCATAGCTTATGCTCAACATCAATATGGAAGGCTCCAGGGCTTATACCCAACACATCCAATTATCTTTTCATGTGTTCCAGATCTTCTCGCTCAACACAAAGGTAAGTGCTCATGTGCTCCAGAGATTCTCACTCAACACAAAACATCAATCACTCAAGTGCTCCATAGCTCCTTGCTCAACACAAAACATCTCATCAATCATGTGCTTCAATGTCCACGCCCAACACAAACAAGCATATACATATATCATCAATAATTGGCTTACACCCAATATATAAAACAAATCATCATGTTCAAATGCAGTAGGGTCTTCGACCCAATATAAAAATAAAACATCAAGATAATCATCATAGTCAATAGGCACATGCCTATAAGTGTTAGGTCCAAAATTTGAGATATTATAAGAACATAAAAACAACTTACAACCAAATAGTGGTGCATTTAGTGTATGTTATATTTTGCATGTTAAATAATGTTCTGCATTAGTAGTTTTACTAGCCTAATAAAAAAATATGTTTTCAATTTTTGGGGACATTACAATGGACAAAGTCTCTAAATCCTTTATATATATAATCAAAGTTAACTAGGACACATAGAGAAAACCATGTTTTTATCATATCAATAACAACCAGCATGAATATAGGAACAAACGTTTTAGATGCTAGAAATATAATATAAATTAATTAAAATGGTTTATTATAAACCTAAAACTAACATAGAATCCTAAATTGGACATCTTAACCACCGAAAATGAAAATTAGTATTAGATATTACAGGCAACTCTTTTAAAATATTATAAACATCTTCAAAAAAGCGTCCAAGGTAATGCTAAATAAGAGAATTTATATACTATGAATTTTTATCCCCATCTCCATAAAAATCATATCAGTCCCTTCAGCCATGAAATTTTATCCTGCTACGCTATGGTTTTCATGGCTCACTCACAAGATGTTATCTAGTCTCATAGCCAGCATAACAACAAAAAATGTTTACTAGAAGTTCGCACTATAGTCATGTGGGTCAGCCACAAGATGTTATCTACTCTCATAACCAGCCTGATAACCAAGAATGTTTGCTAGAAGTTCACACTATAGTCACGGACCAGTGAATAGGATCACTTGGTACCATTGTATCCACCAAAGAGTAATTACAAAATAAACTCATAATCATTTTATCAAACTATACAACCTAGAAATTCAAGGATCGGTCAAAGGGATCAATTTCAAGATTGTCATAAAATATCAAATTAAACTACATGTTTCTAGCACATATAATAGGTCAATGGATCGAATCTCGTATTGTGTAAATGCACAATCCAGGATGATCATTTTTAACTAAAAACGCTCACGCAAAGAATAATACTTCCAAAGATTCAACCAGTAATCCAAGGAGATCAGAGATCGATTCACTTCGTCATCATTTTTCAAACTCAATTGCTATCCTATCTGCATGACTTACAAGAAAAAATCAGGTTTGAAAATTCATTCAGGATAGTAGGATTGATTAGAAGATAGACAGAGAGTAGCTGAACCAAAGAATTATACTAGCTCCATAATCTCATGAAGTATGAAGTCTAAATAGATGTAATGAATTATTTGTATTTAATAAACTAAAAATATTGAGAGGAATCATAATTGAAATAGTTGTTGAAAGAGTCTTTGGTGACCCATAAGGGGAAAATAAAAGCGACAAAATCTACTGAGTGAGAACGCAAGTGATACAGGAGCCATCTTCCCGAAAATTAGGTCAAGACTCCTTGTTGAGTGCTAAAAAGAAGGAGGCTCATAAATGACCAAGTTCTAGGAAAAATACTATATAATCATATGTCCATTAAGTAAGAAGGAGGCTAGCAATAGATGGGGAATTGATTTGTCAATGCTAGATATGGTGCATTGATTGGAATTTTTCCTTGTGGTTCACCAAACGGGATCGGGTGTTTTGGAGAAAGTGAGACTTGGTTTCTCTAAGAGTTCGTTGGGAGGAACAATTGTTTCAGTTCTATTTTCTCAACAGTGGTGTCAGGTCCCCTATTCTACTTCTTATCTATTTCAGTCTTGTTAAAGTGAAATTCAAGTTTATATATGAATCATAATTACATTTTTACAGTAAATGGTACTATGCATCTATTCACATTTTCTTCCCTATTTTATGTTATGATTTAATGTATACTAATCTTAATTAGTAGTCGTAGATATATGGTCTTAATATAACATAATGAATCTATGTTTGGGATTCCATACCTGAATCATAGTTACGTATAAGAATGGTTGTAGTGTTAGTGTAACTAGGAAATCTAAATGAAAAACTATCATAGATCTCATTAAATTTTTAATTTATGTTTGCATATGTTGTATTAATGTATTTTAAATGTAATTGTTCAACTAACCATTTTTGTAGAAATCGATGTTTCTTACAAAGCTAGTTTCTGTCCTTTTTTTAATTGTATCAACTTAAAAAAATTGTTCCAAATTAAATCCTACTACTAGAGATCCCATGGCTATGGTCGGTTCCTTCAATTTTATGTCGAATAACCTCATTATAGAAAGAAAAAATCCATTATATAAACAATAAACAAAAAGAGTGTAAACTGGCGCCCATAACTTTGTAGGATGAACATAGTAAATCCAAAAATCATCTCATCTGACCCTCGAATCATCCAAACATATATCGAGAATAACACCGATCACATTAATAAATATTATATAATAAAACTATAATATCCATATCTGATTACTAAGTCAATTAAATAACAGTTATTCAACTGAAGTCAGATGGGCTACCCATCATATATAAATAGAGGTTAGGCTCATTATAAATCTATTAAAACAACTCACATATCTAGTTAATAACTACAAAATCAGATTCAACAAGATCAAAACATATTTTGATACAGTTACTAAATACGTACACACGGTATCAAATCGCCTGACACATGCCTCTATCCAAAATATCTTTCAACAAAACCAAATTACCAAGGATAACAAACAATCAAACTTTCATCAACTGAGATCAAATCTAATAAATAATGTGTGGTTGTAATCCCATTAATAATGGAATCCATTGCTAAATTTTTTTTAACAACATTCTACATCCAAATGGATAGTTAAAATGATGCTCTAAAACACAGAGGTTGTGAAGCCACTTTTACAAACATGCAAACCCAATATGGATTAACAAAAACTAATCCAACTTATCTTTGAGTAGTGGAGAAAAACCTACTTCTAGTGGTATTCCAAACCCAATAAAGAACCAATGTAACCTTCTTCATAATATAAACCTTATCATTGGTTGCAGACAAATCCAGGGATGCATACCAAGCACGACCACGCCATGAAATACATGCATATCATAAAACATAACTGAGAAAGGTTAGGATGTCTGCTAGTAATGATAGCTTCTGTACATTGAAAATGAAGTACAGTCTTTATTTTCTCAACTTATTTTATAAAATAAAAAATCCTGAGAGGAGGTGACCCTATCACCACTCTCATCGACCAACTCACAACATACATTACACATATTTCATAGTTAAGATTATTTATATTTTTCTGAACACAAATTGTAAACAACTAAGGATTCGTAACTGGGTAAAGAAGTGTCCTTACATGAAATGAGATGTAGGGGTGGTGAATTGGGATTCTTGGGAGATTCCATAGCTACCAAAACTCCACCTACACATCCAAACTAAGAAAATATATTTTCTTCATGAATCGAAATTGCATAGAGTTTTAAACCCTAAGTTTGAATAACTTATCATAATTGATTGCATAGAGGGCCAGGGGTCGGCTCCTCTTGAGCGCCATTATCCCTACTCTTCCTCCAATGATGGTAAAAACTCTAGTTCATAATTTTAACATGCCTTTAATAAAAAATGAAAAGTAAAATACCAAATACGGAACTGGAGGAAATCTTTAAGAAATCACACTACCTAGTAATAGGCTTGAAAATCTCCACAAGGTTTTTGTTCTCGGGTCATTCCATGAAGGTGGGTAACACTTTTTGGCCAAATTTTGTGATGAAAACCTAATTTATTACTCATGTGCTAGATAGATGCCCTCGAAATGCATATATTCCATGTGAATTTCAACTTGCAGTAAAAAAACAAATTGTAGAATATTATGTTGGCTTCCCAATGATATTTTTTTAAAATATTCCGATGTCATTTAATGTGTGAAATTTTTCATTTAATGTACTGTGTGGCCTTAAAAAATTGAAGAAGTTAATAAGTGGCTCATGTCCAAACCTNTATTTTTTGAAAGTGACCACATTTGATTTTAGCATCAATTTATACACGTGTGTCCATCCCATATTTTTTTCACTCTTTTCAAAAATTGAAAAACGAAAGATACCCTTTTGAAGAGGACACATTGATGTGTGGGTTGTGCATTTTTAACAAATTTTTGGATGTGTATATTTTACCCTGCGGATTTTTCTTTGAGCTGCTTCGAAGTTGTTGTCTCATTTTCTAAGTGTAAGTTTTAGAACTAATTAAAAAAAACCAATATGAATTCCAAAACACATGCATGATATCTCAATGGATAGAGGGTTCAATGACGAATCTATTGGTATGAACTCCGCTCAGTTGTGTGCAATGAATGTGTTAGGTCATGATTTTGTCTTCCTTAGTTTTATGCTTTTATTTATGTTTTTGAACCTTGCTAGTATTTTTACTTCTAGAAAATTTTGTTTATAAAGGATATTTTGAGTTCAAACTTTTAATTTTCATGATTTTTAATTTTCTTATTTTTAAACCTGCTTTTATAATTTTTGCTTAGATTTCATTCTTAAAGGGTTTTACAAGGTATATATGGATTAAATGGCTTTATAAATGACATTAAGGTCGAGATTAAGCACATAAACCAAGTCTTAAACTTTATTAGTGGCCTAATGATGTGAAATTATGTCACTCGACTTTCTTGTAGCGCAAGAGCAAAATTAATACACTAGAGCGCTACTAGAAAGTCACGAATGCTAAAATCATCATTTTTTAAGTCCAATTTTTTAGGTGTCTTGTATCTGAGGTGTTAATCACATCATTTGATGCATTTGATACGTGTCCTGTATAGTTTATCATTGAAACAAGTGGATGATCATTATATGAGGTAGATCATGGCGATTACATGCAGTGCAGGTGTTAACACCATTATTTAGCAGGGAAGCAAAGAGACCATGGTGGAGAGAAAATAATGGTCATTTGTCAAACTTTGGCTAAAATTTATAGTATAACAGTAGGACAAAGGCTAGTAAGCGGTGAAATATTGCGGGATCCAACGGTGCGAAGCAAAAAGGTGAAGATCAATGGTTTGTATTATATCCGCTCCCTAAAAAATGCGAGGAAGATAAGTATATGTGGGCGTTTAACATGATATATGGATCAATGTTCGTCGATCTAGCTCGAACAGATTCACGGTCTGTATAAAATCCGCTTTGTGAACCCGCGCGATTGTTAAAACATAGGAGTCCCGGCGGAATCGAGTACATGTTTCTTGATCTAACAATGGAGAAATAAAGGTAGATCACATCGACGGTTGTGGATGATTCCGGAGCGAAAACTTGCACGATGGATACGACCAGGATGCTCAGTGGAATGAGGTACGTGGCGCTTGACCAGGATTCCCTCTGGAGAGATTTGCAACAAACCACTAAAGTTGAAGCATTTACCTCTCAAAATACTCAAAGCTCTTCAGTTCCTGTGAATCCACCTAGACCAATGGCAGCCAGATTTGCTCCCTTGCATTTTGTCACATCCCCATGCCTCCGACCGGCGTAGAGGACGTGACTACTAGCTTTATCAGACTGGGCTAACCGCCCATGAACATGTACAGGCTTAAAAATTGCTGGAAACAGAATGCTTAAATGTATGCATTGAACTTAATTATGCACATATGAGAAATTATCATGCACAAATGCAATTATCTATTAGACACAGCGGAAACATCATACATTCCAACAAGCATTCTTTCAACATGTTCATTTCATTTTCATTAACAGAATTTACAGTTGCAGAAGTAAAATGGACAGAGCACTTATCTTATGAAGAACTTCTTCCGTAACTAGCTACGTCACTGCAACGTTCCACCCAACCATAGGCCAGCGTGCTCCTTAATCTCTCAGCAGCGCTGCCACCCCCAAGCTGGGAATGATTCTCCAAGGAATAAGGGAACTAGCAAGCTTACACATAGCCAAGGATGTACAAACACACAGCCAAGACAATAGAGTTGGGTTTATCAGGCCATTAAGGAGTTGGAGAAGGCAGATTGCTAAGCTGGTGGGCTCATTACAGAGCCAAGGAAACCTACACCAGAACTAGGATAACCTCTAAGACACCCATGCACACCCAACACAAGGAATCGGTCCCTTCTCTGCTACACAGTCCCTCAGGCCCTGCATTCCCTTCCAATGCTATTCAGGGGTGATGGAGAAGAAGGCCAGCCCTCTAGCTCTGTCTGTGTGGTTCCAGCCACCAGGTTTATCAACCAAAACTAAGCCAACATCCTTGCTCCCAACACAGTCCGAAGACCAACCATTGCACTCCGGCAATTAATTTAAATTTCACAGCTTAAACAGGGAAAGTGAATTCCTGAGTCATTCTTGGCCCTATCGTGGCCAAAATGACTCTCACTCGAATTTACAACGGCCCCCAAACGTAACAACAATTAAATTCACAACATGGGGAAGACTACAGCCCCGAAATCTATCAGTGAGCACAACTTACAACAGGGAAAAATGACCCAATTAATCTGTGAGACAGCCAAAAAACGTGAATGGCTCTTCATAGTCAGTCGTGGATGCAATAGCACGGCTCTCAGCTCACTATGTGCGCCCCAAATAGAAGAATACTTGTGCGTGGGTAAACAATCTGACCCAGCAATGAAAAGAACATACAATGGAGGCCCTGCGTGAGGAAAAACAGCTCTGTTTTTGTCTGTGGATGCACAAGCAACATGAAGGACGTGAATTTGTAGTTCGTGGGTGTTCAGTAACTCCTGGAGTGAATATGAATGTCTGTGTGAGGAGATGAACAACAAAAATTGTTGGTAGAGTGTGCGTGTGGGTGAGGACTAACAGTCTTGCCACCCCAGCCCCCCCAAATCATTAACTGCTTCAACCACTAGCAGTAATTCTTCAATGAGAGTGGTTGGAAATAAAAACAAGGGACTAAGACACATGGGTTTTTCTCCTTTTGGCCAAAGTTTGTCAAATTTCCCCCACATCCTTATCCTTGGGAAAATCATGCCCCTTTCGATTTTGTTGCCGCGACCGTAGCTGGTTGTGTTTATTTTAATTAATTGTAGATGCATATTTACATGATGATAACCCAAAACGTATGCGGCATGCAACAATATTCAATCGGTGATGGGTTTAAATCCAAGACATAGAATAACCGATCAATGGTGGGGCCTTGGCCTTTAGCTCCACACCATGATCATTACAATATATACATCATATACATCTAATGTAATGGGGTTAAAACCGGGACATTACATTCCCCTCCCCCTTCAATAGCACTGTCCTCAGTGCTTACAAAATTTGAACAAAATGCTACACTCGTATCGCCTCAGTGTTCTGCAGAATTGACCAAAAATGGATGTGCCAATTGCATGGCATCCTCCAACTCCCATGTAGACTCTTCAGGTCCGAAGTGCTCCCATTGCACCTTTACCTGACCTATGGCTCGGTTCCAGAGCATGGTGACCTTCCTATCGAGGATGCGCATTGGCTCGATTCGGAACTCTCCCTCGGGTTCCACCTGAATCACATCCCAATTTATCACATGGTTAGGATCATGTACATATCTCTTAAGCAAAGAAACATGAAAAACATTATGAGCTCTAGTGCTAGCAGGCAATGCAATTCTATATGCAACTGGCCCTATCCTTTCAAGAGCTTCAAATGGCCCACAATATCTCGGTGACAACTTGGCACAACTTCCAAGTTTCAAGGAACTCTTCCTTGCCCTTACTCTGAGGTAAACATGATCCCCAACACTGAACTCCCTGTTCACCCTATGCTTATCCGCATAGCTTTTCTGTCTATCCTGTGCTGCTTTCAGCTTTTCCTGATCTTTACAACCTCTTGCTCCATTTCCTTGAGCAATTCTGGTCCAAGCACAATCATGTTCACTGTATTATCCCAAGTCACTGGTGTCCTACACCTTCTTCCATACAAAGCTTCATACGGACTCATCCCCAAGGATGCCTGTTGTCCATTGTTATAAGCAAACTCCACCAAGTGTAAGTAATCTTCCCACTTGGTTGGCTTGTCCATCACGTACATGCGAAGCATATCTTCAAGCACTTGATTAACTCTCTCGCTCTGCCCATCCGTCTGAGGATGGTATGCAGTGCTGAAGTTTAGCTTTGTACCCAAATATGCAAACAACCCCTTCCAAAAGTTGGAAGTGAACTTGACATCTCGGTCAGAGACTATTGCCCTTGGAAATCCATGCAACTTGAATATCTCCTTCATGAAGATCCTTGCAATGTCACCAGCCTCATACGTAGACTTAACCGGTATAAAATGTGCTGCCTTTGTCAACTTGTCTACCACAACCATGATAGAATCATGTTGTCTCCAAGTCATTGGAAATCCTGTAATAAAATCCATGGAAATAACTTCACATTTCCATTCCGGAACTGGCAAAGGCTGTAACAAACCCGCTGGATGTTGATGCTCAACCTTTACCTGTTGACATTTCATACATCTTGAAATGTACTCAGCCATATCCTTTTTCATTCCTAGCCAAAAGTACTGCTTTCTTGCTGTAGCAATTGTCTTCTGATATCCTAGGTGACTAGAATATGGAGCTTGATGGATTTCATCCATAACAACTCTCCTCAAATATGCTACATTCGGAATATAAATTCTACCTTTATAAGTAAGAAGTCCATCTTCTTCCAATTGATATCCCTCATACCTCTTCTCAAGGCTTTGCTGTTGCAATTTGTCTTTTACCTGCTCATACAATTCATCTCCGTCAACATGATTGGCAATCTGCTGCCTCAAATCTGATTGGCAAATACTGAGAGATGCCACATGCATTTCCTGCACCTTTCTGCTGAGCGCATCAGCTACCTTATTTTATTTTCCCTTTGTGTGCTTGATTTCAAAATCAAACTCACATAAAAATTCCAGCCATCTTGCTTGCCTAGCATTCAGAGTAGGCTGATCAAATAGGTACTTCAGTCCACAATGATCTATCCTGACCTCAAATCTCCTACCCATCAAGTAATGTCTCCACATCTTGAGAGCATGTACTATGGCTGCAAGCTCTAGATCATGAGTGGCATAGTTCTTCTCATGCTCCTTCAGCTTTCTTGACTCATAACATATCACGTGGTTGTCCTGCATAAGGACTCCTCCAAGCCCTTGTCCACATGCATCGGTACACACCACAAAATATTTCTCTGGATCTGCAACTTTCAATACTGGTGTACTGGTGAGAAGACTCTTCAATCTCTGGAAGCTTTCTTCACACCTCGATGTCCATTCAAACTTCATTCCCTTCTTTTGCAAAGAAGTGATAGCATGTGCAACTTTGGAGAATCCCTCAATGAATCTCCTGTAGTATCCTGCAAATCCCATGAAATACCTTACATCTGTCACATTTCTAGGAGTAGGCCAATTCATAATGGCTTCTATCTTTTCAGGGTCCACAGATATACCCTCTTCTGAAATAATGGACCCAAGTACTGAATTCTATCTCTATAGAAGTCACACTTGCTCAGTTTTGCATACAACTGATGCTCCCTGAGAACTTGCAATGTCAGTCTCAAATGCTCTTCATGCTCTTTCTCATTCTTAGAATAAAAAAGAATGTCATCAAGGAAAACAAGAACAAACTTGTCCAAATACTTGCTGAAGACACTGTTCATAAGGCACATAAATGTAGCTGGCACATTTGTGAGACCAAATGGTACCACTACAAACTCGTAATGCCCATACCTTGTCCTGAAGGCTGTCTTATGAATTTCTTCATCCTTGATCCTTACCTGATGGTAACCAGACCTCAAGTCAATCTTGGAAAATACCTTTGCTCCTCTCATTTGATCGAAGAGGTCATCAATCCTAGGCAAAGGATATTTATTCTTCACCGTAACCTTGTTCAGCTGTCTATAATCAATACACAACCTGAGTGTACCATCTTTCTTCTTTACAAATAGAACTGGTGCTCCCCAAGGAGACACACTCGGGTGAATGTACTTCTTGTCCAACAACTCTTGCAGTTGCATCTTCAATTCTAGCATCTCCGGTATACTCATCCTGTAGGGTTCCTTGGATACTGGTGCCGCTCCTAGCACACGTTCAATTGTGAAATCAATGTCCCGCTTTGGAGGAAGCCCTGGAATCTCATAAGGAAACACATCCCTGAATTCCTGTAACACCCGATAGTCCTCCAACCTCGGAGTTTCATCTCTCGTTTCCTCCAAAATCTGAGCTGCATACAACTGGAAACCCTTCCTACAGAACTTCTTCAACTGCATTGCTAAAACCTGCCGTACTGAAATTACCTTTGGAATACCTTTCAAAACTACTAGGTTCCCTTCTTCATTCATGCATTCAAAAGTCTTATTGTAGCAATCCAGCTTCACCCTGTGAGATTCTAACCAATCCATTCCAATGAGAACATCATAGGAACCAAGTGGTAGAACATTCAGATCTACACAAGTGACCAATCCATTCATGACCAATGGACATTTCTCTACCACTTCACTAACCTTCCTCTTAGTTCCAGTGGCTAACTGAACTAACCAAGACTTCCTATGCTTTACTTTCTTAAAAGCACAATTATCCACTACTCTAGGAGTAATGTAACTATGCGTAGAACCAGGGTCAATCAAAATAGAAATGGATTGCTTAGCAATCTTACCTGCTACTTCAACCACTGCTGACTGGTGATCTTCCTGGAGATCCTCCAGTGCTGCATAAATCCTAGGAACTGCCCTTGCTACTTGACCCACTGTTTCTGCTTCTTGAACATTATAAGCTGGCCTTGCACTCTCATTCTCGAGTGGACAATTTCTGCGCATGTGGGGTCCTCCACAATTCCAACACTGAAGTGGCCCTCTATTCTGTTGTGGATCCTTAGGCTTTTCTCCAGTCACTCCAACTGGCTTACTCGCAGCTTGAGATGGCTGCTTCTGCTGATTCCTGAAGCTGGAAGGTTTGAAACCTTTCTTTCTTTGGTCAAACTTCTCATTCTTCTTGTCCTTCCATGCCTTATGGTAATTAGGTTTACCTTTGCTTTTCTCATAGCAGTACTTAGCTTTCCTTATTACTTCTTCAAGAGTTCTAGGTTCATAAAACTCAATCCTATCTTTGTAAGACTGAGGTAATCCACTCAGAAAATTCTGGAACTTTACTTTTTCATCTCTGATGTACCAGACATACCTCAACAGCTCCAAAAACTTGTTAGCATACTCTTCCATGGTCTGCTGTCCCAATCTCACCTCATGGAACTCCTTGATCTTGTCATCATATTACCTGTCAGATAGATATTTCTGCTTGAAATACTTCTTGAACTGCTTCCACTTAAGTCTCCTTTCACTGATCTTCTTCACTTGCTTGAAGTGTTCCCACCAAATGGATGCTCTTCCATTCAGATTGAATATGGCAACTCTTGCCTTCATGTTTCCTGAATAATCATGCACTTGAAAGTACTTCTTAATACCAAGAAGCCAAGCTTCAGCCTCTTGTCCAGTTTTTACTTCACCATTAAACATAGGAGGTTTAGCTTTCTTAAATTCATCACGAGAGTGATCCCTATGGTGTCTCTTCCTTTTCTTTTATGGGAAGATGAACTTGAATCCCCGCTGGATTCTTCAGAATCAGATGATCCACTAGAAGTTCTTCTCCTTCTCCTAGTACTGCTCTTACTGCCTTCTGGTCTTGATGTACCTCGTCCAGAGTCTATCTTTCTTTGCAAGTCTATCAAACTCTGTAACATTGTAGCATTCAACTGATGCTGCTCTTCCTGGGCTTTAATCAAGCTTCTCATAGTAGCTGCAACATCTGACGGTGTCTCTTGGAATCTCCTTCCATTAGACTCTATGTCATCATTTCTATTACGAACATTTTCTCCCATGGCATCTCGGGCATGCTCATCAGAATCCCGAGCATCATATCCGTCATGGGTTCTCATATTGAACCACCTCTATTTTATCAACTGCACTACCTGGAATACTTCCCTGGAAGGTGACTATGACTCTGCAGACATGTTAATGACAACACAATTGTTAGATGCATAACATTGATATAAATCATAGTCATTTACCTTTTCCGGAAATAACCATAAAATTACAAATACCCAAACACACAAAATTTTCTTCATCCAAGAACGTCTATCTGAAGGGGATGACTGGGGTCAAGGGGGCTTGCCCCCTTGTGGGCCACTGCAGGGCGGGTCGAGGGCAGCGCCCTCGTTTTTTTTTTTCTTTTTGTAAAACATTTGTTTTCGTGCAATATGGCTCATTAGATCGCTGCCTCTTTTCTCATTTTATCCCCTGAAAATTCTCTGTAAAACAGCTCAAAAATCCCCCTGGAAACAGTTGAAATCGGCTGGAAAACCCCATGGAAAAATTCAAAATTTTCCTTTCCTTCACATCGGAAGTCGGATGACTCTCCACATCGGAAGTCAGAAGCATTCTCTCTTCCACAGAATCGGCTCCTGGAACCATTCCTTCCTTCCGCCGAATCGGCTCCCGGACCATTCTTTCTTCCGCCGAATCGGCTCCCGGATCATTCTTCCTTCCGCCAAATCGGCTCCTCGGAAGCTCTAATCCTTCCGCAACGGCGGCTCGCGGAACATTTTCCCTTCCGATTGGAGAACTTATTTTAACGTCGGACGTCGACAGACTTTACACATCAGAAGTCAAATGGATTTGGCTTCCGCAACGGCGGGCATTCAAACCATAACTTCTTCCGATCGAGACTTACGGAGGACAATTTCGACGTCGGTCGTCGGCTGATTCTTGGATCGGGTGCTTCTGCAATTTCACTTCCGCAACGGCGGGCTAATGGACCACTTTCCCTTTCGACTGGCAGAATTTCACTTCACGAATCCTTCCGCAATGGCGGACAGGAGATCACTCCCACTTCCAATTTCCCATACTTAGACAAAATTTTAAACCTTTCTATGGCATCGGCGGTCCGATGACTCTCACTTCGGATGCGGAATTTCTTCGTCGTCCACAACGACGGACAGGAGACTTCACCAATCCTTCCGCAACAGTGGAAGTTCACTTCGCCAGTCCTCCTGCAATGGCGGAAGCCCACTTCTCCAATCCTTCCGCAACAACGGAATTCCACTTCCTCCAGTGGTCCGACCGCTCAACACTTAGACGGATTTTCTGAATTCGTTGGCTCACTGCTGTTCTACTTGACATAGAGGGTAATTCTGCCCTCTATCAGTGGCTCTTTCTTGGCCCATAGAGGCCCATTGCTGCAACTCAGAGCTCTGATACCATGCTGTCACGTCCCCATGCCTCCGACCAGCATAGAGGACGCGACTACTAGCTTTATCAGACCGGGCTAACCGCCCATGAACATGTACAGGCTTAAAAATTGCTGGAAATAGAATGCTTAAACATATGCATTGAACTTAATTATGCACATATGAGAAATTATCATGCACAGATGCAATTATCTATTAGACACAGCGGAAACATCATACATTCCAACAAGCATTCTTTCAACATGTTCATTTCATTTTCATTAACAGAATTTACAGTTGCAGAAGTAAAATGGATAGAGCACTTATCTTATGAAGAACTTCTTCCACAACCAGCTACGTCGCTGCAACGTTCCACCCAACCATAGGCCAGTGTGCTCCTTAATCTCTTAGCAGGGCTGCCACCCCCGAGCTGGGCATGATTCTCCAAGGAGTAAGGGAACTAGCAAGCTTACACATAGCCAAGGATGTACAAACACACAGCCAAGACAACAGAGTTGGGTTTATCAGGACATTAAGGAGTTGGAGAAGGCAGATTGCTAAGCTGGTGGGCTCATTACAGAGCCAAGGAAACCTACACCAGAACTAGCCTAACCTCTAAGACACCCACCCACACCCAACACAAGGAATCAGTCCCTTCTCTGCTACACAGTCCCTCAGGCCCTGCATTCCCTTCCAGTGCTATTCAGGGGTGATGGAGAAGAAGGCCAGCCCTCTAGCTCTGTCTGTGTGGTTCCAGCCACCAGGTTTATCAAGAAAAACTAAGCCAACATCCTTGCTCCCAACACAGTCCGAAGACCAACCATTGCATTCCGGCAATTAATTTAACTTTCACAGCTTAAACAGGGAAAGCGAATTCCTGAGTCATTCTTGGCCCTATCGTGGCCAAAATGACTCTCACTTGAATCTACAATGGCCCCCAAACGTAACAACAATTATATTCACAACATGGGGAAGACTATAGCCCCAAAATCTATCAGTGAGCACAACTTACAGCAGGGAAAAACGACCCAATTAATCTGTGAGACAGGCAAAAAACGTGAATGGCTCTTCACAGTCAGTCGTGGATGCAATAGCATGGCTCTCAGCTCACTATGTGTGCCCCAAATAGAAGAATACATGTGCGTGGGTAAACAATCCGACCCAGCAAGGAAAAGAACAGACAATGGAGGCCCTGCGTGAGGAAAAACAACTCCATTTTTGTCTGTGGATGCACAAACAACAGGAAGGACGCAAATTTGTAGTTCGTGGGTGTCCAGCAACTCCTGGAGTGAATATGAATGTCTACGTGAGGAGATGAAAAGCCAAAATTGTGGGTAGAGTGTGCGTGTGGGTGAGGACTGACAGTCCTGCCACCCCAGCCCCCCCAAATCATTAACTACTTCAACCACCAGTAGTAATTCTTCAATGAGAGTGGTTGGAAATAAAAACAAGGGACTAAGACACATGGGTTTTTCTCCTTTTGGCCAAAGTTTGTCAAATTTCCCCCACATCCTTATCATTGGGAAAATCATGCCCCTTTCGATTTTGTTGCCGCGACCGTAGCTAGTTGTGTTTATTTTAATTAATTTAGATGCATATTTACATGATGATAACCCAAAATGTATGCCGCATGCCCCGATATTCAATCGGTGACGGGTTTAAATCCAAGACATAGCATAACCGATCAATGGTGGGGCCTTGGCCTTTAGCTCCACACCATGATCATTACAATATATACACCATATACATCTAATGTAACGGGGTCAAAACCGGGACATTACACATTTTCCTCCTATATTACATGACCTTCCTCAGAACTATTCCCAAAGAATTTCTTTGTTTGATGGAGAAGGTGACGTAAACGCAAAAAAACATGTTTCCAAGTTTGAAGATTTCATTGACTTAGAAGAAGTTGATTATCCAGATGTTAAAATGCGGTTGTTTGCCCAAATTTTGGCAAGTGAGGCAAAGAAATGGTTTAAAGATTTTCCAAATGGGTCTATAGTGAATTTTCAGGCTTTCCAAAATGCTTTTCTAGATAGGTGGGATGATAAACAGAATCCTTTGCAGCTCTTACCTCAGTATAACAGTCTCAAAAAGGGAGGTTTTGAATCTGTCCATGAGTTTTATAGCAGGTTCATGAGGGTTTATAATTCCATTCCGGAGGACATAAAACCTTTTGCGGCCGCAGCCAAATTACATTATGTTGGAGCTTTTGATAATGACTTTGCGTTTTCATTAAGAGAAAGAAAATCAGCAACTCTTGCTGCTATGTTTATAGATGCTCTAGAAGTAGAAGCAAATATGATGGCAAGTTGAAAGATGAAGCATAGAGATATTGATAGAAGGAAAAAGGAAGAAATTTTTCCTTCTGCTTCTTCTTATACTAATGATGTCAAATTCGAAATGATGTTGAAAACCATGGAGAAGTTGATGGATAGATTAACTATGGATAATAGGGGATTCAATAGAGAACAAGCTGAACCTCAGATCAAGAATCCTAATTTCAGAAGACCGAATCCCCCTGTTCCTCCCCAAAACCGACAATGCGACATAATAAATCCAATAAATCAAAAGGAACAGCAAATTTGTCCACCAATCCCGGAAAATTATGTTGCTGATGAAGACTATCCCGCTGAAAATGAGATTCATATTTTTGGAGAACAAGACTCAGAGATATATCTTACTGAGGAAGAGCATAACATGTTTGGATGGGAAGATGGAAGTGAAGAATTTGAAATGGAGACCGAGCAGTATCAAAGGGGTTATTTACATGCTATGGATGATGTGCAAAGAAAAATCAGACTGAGGAACAGGGATGTCCTCATAAACAAAGGAAATGCTAGCCCAAATCAGCCTTCCACTAGTTCTTTGAATGTAGAAAAGGGAAAAGAACTACAAAAAGAATCTTTTGTGAATAAAGAAGTTGAAAATGATGTACAAAGAGATAAAGCAATAAAGCAGACGGCTCCGGTTGATGTGGAAAAAATTGGTTATGGTTTCAATTTACAAAATGAACTTTCAAAGCTAAAAATCTTTGTTCCATTTAATGAGTTATTGAGAAACACTGAGTACAGAAATACTATCACAAAAATGGTCAAAAATCAAGGAGAATGGCAATCTGACATTTTAGAGTTGAATGATGATAACCCTGCTATTTCGTTTGGGTCAAAAGTTGAAAATTTAGAAAGTGAAGAAGTCCCTCCTTTCTATTTGAGTTTAAATGTGCATGATAAGGTGGTCCACAATTCTATCCTAGACTCAAGGGCATCACACAAATTAATGCTGAAAGGAGTGGTAGAAAGTTTGGGATTAGAAGTAACAAGACCTTATAAAGATTTGTACTCGTTTGACTCTAAAAGGGTGAAATGTCTTGGTTTGATTAAAGATATGGTGGTAACCCTAAATAAATTGCCATCTAAAACTATAGTCATGGATATGGTCGTGGCAGATATTCCACCTAAGTTCAGGGTGTTGTTGTCAAGATCTTGGACTTCCAAGTTGAAAGGTAGTTTACAGATGGATATGTCTTATGCTACAATTCCTGTTCGAGATGGGAGCAAAAGGTTATATAGTGAAAAAAGAACTCCTTATGTAGTAAGCATTCAAGACAAACCTGAAATTCATCACATCTATGCTGTTGATACTGACTTAGGGTCTTCCATTTTCTTTAATGATGTTGTTTCACATGATATAGAAGAGGCATTGCAGAAGAAGTCTAAAGAGAATAAGGAAAAGGAAGTGCTAGAGAAGGATGCTTTGGAAGCGAAGAAAAAAAGGGAAGTTCAGTGGATTATGTACTTTGATGGATCTACTGCAAAAATAGGTGCTGGAGCTGGTGTGTATATAATTTCTCCTATTCGAGATTTCAAATATTTATCATATAAATTAACATTTGAGTGCACAAATAATGTGGCAGAATATGAATCTTTGTTACTGGGATTGCATGCTTTGAAATATTTGGGAGCTCAAAAAATAAGAGTCTTGGGGGACTCAGAATTGGTGATAAATCAAGTAAATGAAAGCTATCAAACCAGGCATCCTCGGATGAGGGCTTATAGGAATGAAGTATGGGATATGTTGGGAAACTTCTTTACAGAGCATGCAATTTAGGTAGTTCCCAGACATGAAAATTTGGTAGCTGATTCTTTAGCTGTGGCCACTGGAAAATTTGAAACCCCTGTTGATGGTCAAAGAGAATACCAGGTAGAAATTGTGAATAGACTGTCTATTCCCGATAACTCTAAATACTGGCAGGTGTTCGAAGATGATATGCATATCAGAAGGTTCCTAAAACTCTCAGGACAATTTGTGAATACTCCTATTGATAACGAAAACGACAATGCCGAGAGTATTAAA
>LPNX010273359.1:0-18703 GCA_001517045.1 Pseudotsuga menziesii
TAAAGCAGGCTTACCCAAAATAGGCAAATCCCCCATAGGTGTAAAAAGTTGATCCCAAATATATCAAGGACCCCACGAATTAGCAAGGGCGCATGGGCAAGATAAAGAGTGGTCAAATGGCAGCTCATACATTCTTTTTCATGGAGGAATGAGTGGAGGAGGAAGAGGCAACAAAGCAGATTCACCTCACCTAGTCTTGCTTTCCTATGTGCCTTAAAACACTGAAAAAGCAGGCAATAAAGCAGAAAAAGCAGAAGGACACCTAGGAGGGCAGGAATAAAGAATATTTGATTCCTAGGACTTTCCCAAGCACTCCATGAGTCAATAATGGAAAGTTTGACCTCTATGGATAGGCAATTGACAACTTGCACATGGTGGGACTCATGGACTAGGAAAATAAGACAAAATAAATGAAGTAATGTCTAAGTGGGTAAATACTATGGGTTGATTATTCTAACACCCTAGTCCAAGTATGCCTTGGATTTGTTGAACAAATTTAGAATGAAGGATTGCAAGCCAAGCAAGACTCCTTTCCTTTCAGGAGTGAAGCTTGAAGAAGTTGATTCTTCACCTATGGTAAACAATACACTATATAGGAAATTGATTGGTTGTTTGTTGTATCTTACACTTACTAGACCTGATATTTCTTATGTAGTAAGTGTTTCTTCTAGATACATGGATAAGCCTCATGAGATCCATTGGAAATCAACCAAAAGGATCCTTAACTTTGTTCAGGGAACAAGGACACATGGGATCTTCTATAAAGCTAAATATGATCTTGATTTGATTGGGTTTACTGATAGTGATTGGGAAGGTGATAGAATAGATAGAAAATCCACATTAGGATATGTGTTGATGCTTGTAGAAAGGCCAATCAGCTAGTCAAGCAAGAAACAGAGTGCCATTGCACTCTCATCTACAAAAGCAGAGTACATAGGAGTTGTAAATGCAACAACTCAATGTTTATGGTTGCAGGGGTTACTTGGAGAGTGCGGCTTCGAATCAGAATACTCAACTACCATATCCTGTGATAATCAGAGTACCATTCAAATCTACAAGGATCCAGTTCAGAACCAGAGAACCAAACACATTGAGATCCATATGCACTACATCAGAGAGCTTGTGCATGATGGCACCATTCAACTACTCTTTTGTTCATCTTCAAAACAAGTAGCTGATATCTTCACCAAAGAATTTTGTGATAAGACCTTCAGCAATCTCAAATCACTGCTGGGGATTGCTGATCATGCTGTGAAGCATGAGTGATGACAATATTTCCATATTTTGTTTTACAGTCCATGTTTAAGGGAGGATTTTCCCACTGGGTTTTTTCCTCTTTCCTTGGTTAAATGGACATACAGTATGTAAAGGGTGACTAAGCCTTGTTGCTAGGACCTATAATTTTCTGATATATTACTCATAAGTCAGGCTTAAGGGGGGGTTTTAGAATAATCAACCCATAGTTAGCTACCTTAGACATTAAATTAATCATTTTTGTCGTATTTGCCTAGTTTCATGATTCCACCTAATGCAAGTTGTCATCTACACATCCATAGTGGTCAAACTTGCTAATTTTGACTCATGGAGAACTTGGGAAACCTCAAGGAATCAATTCTACTTTATTTCTGGCCTCCTAAGCACCCTTCTATTTTTTCTGCTTTATTGCCTTCTTTTTCAATGTTTTAAGGCAATTGGGAAAGTTTGACTAGGTGAGGTTAACTAGTTTTTTGTCCTCCACATCCTCCACTCTTTTATCCTATGAAAAGCATGTATGAGTTGTCCTTCCATTACATTTTATCTTTCCTAACTGATTTTTCCAATTCGTGAGCTCCTTGACAGTTTTGGAAACTGCTTTATGCACCTATGGGGGATTTGGTTAATTTTAGTAAGCCTGCTTTTGACTAGATTCGAATTGCCTCCTCATGCATTCGAATCCCTGATGTAATTATTTGTTATGGTAGCCTATTATTTTACAAGGTTGGCTATTGTAGACTGATTCAATATAGTTTAGTGTTCAGCTGCATATGCAGTCTCTTTTGTGAGTGATTTTGCATGTACAATTGATAATTGTTGTGAGTAAAATTGTTCTATCACTAGATTCAATTTCCAAAATTATCACCATAATCATCATCATCATCATCATCATCATCGAAATCATCATGACCATCATCATCATTAGAATCATCATCATCATCATCACCATAATCATCATCATCATCATCGAAATCATCATGACCATCATCATCATTAGAATCATCATCATCATCATCACCATAATCATCATCATCATCGTGTCAATCTTCATCACCATCATCATCATCACCATCATCCTCATCAGCATCACCATCATCATCACCATCTTACTGCCAACGCGATGGAAGCATATAAACTTTGTTTTCGTGTTCGATCCCAGTACTGGAACCTTTGGCGTTGTGTTGGTCTCTTGAAAGTACTTGACATTGAGTTATGTGATCCATCATATAAAGAATCACTACACTATATAAATATCCCATTCAAGGGTTCAAAATGTAACAAGGATGAGCATTTAAAAATCATAAGGTGCATTTATTGTTTCATATTTCAATATTTAAAAAAGTTACTCATATAATAAGGACCTAATCACTCTAATTAGTGAATTAATATTTAGTAAATACCTATAATCAATCACAATAATCAATCTCCTTCCATAGATGGTTTAGAAGAGGCTAGAAACATTGACTCCCAACATCACTTTCCTAAATCTCTTCCTCCACATGATATAACCCTTGTTCTGCATATATGGAGTTATTTGTGATGGGTATTTCAATGAGCATGGAGTAATTGTGACTATATGAAGAAGAGATGATAATCATAAACATCATTATCCAAGAGGACCAACCTGTCATAAATAAACTCAAGGCCATAATAGCTATAATATCTTCCTCTTTATTAAAATAGAACCATGAAGATCAACATGTTGATAAATGCATAAATAGGGCCTAGGATACCATTAATTCAGTCACAAGTAATATTAATCTATACCGTGGGTTTGAGATGACAAACCTCGAGAAAGGAGAGAATGTAGTAGTACTAGGTCATTTACGTGTAGTAAGTAACATTGAATTTAAGTACTGCTAGTTGCTCGACCCGAAATATTCTTAATTTGAGCTCAAAGCACATTTGGAAATAAGGGTATGTTGTGTCCCTAATGAAATCAAACACTGGAATAATTACAAAAATCATTCATATACTTATTGGATATGTTAGACATTTGGGTCTCATAATCTATTCATGGCCTAATAGCCAATAAAGGTTATTTTGTATACCAAGGCACACTTGCAGTGCATGTATTTTCACACTCAATGCTAATTATGCACATATCTTCAACATGGTAGTGTCACACTTAATTTTATGTGTGATAGAACCATGAAATATATAATCATTGATGTCATCATTATAAACTCCCACTATCGTTGATGGAACGTGTTAAATTTCTTTCCATAAGTATCATTTTCCTTAGATTAGGTGCAAGATTGTGTATTTCCCACTAGGGGAATAAGATTTAGGTTGATTTACTTATATGTTCATGTGTTTTCCCCTCCCCTTTCCTATTTATGGTCCTTGATCTATGGATTTTCCTTGGATCTATGATTTGTGGACTTAAGAACAATTTCAGGGTCAATGAAACACATATTTGTTAGAAATGATATGATAGATGCATATTTCATCATGATCATCATCATCATCATCATCATCATCATCATCATTGTCATCACCATCATCATCATCATCATCTTCATCATCATCAACATCATCTTTAGCATTGTCATCTTCATCATCATCATCATCATCATCATCTTCATCATCATTGTCTTCGTCATCATTGTCAATATCATCATGATCATCATCAATATCATCACCAACTCATCATAGTCCATTTGATGATCATGAAAATATTTGACTTAGATCTTAAATATATATATTTGTTAGTTTTTTATATTATAATAACATATATTATATATAATATTTAGTGTTTTTATAAAAAGATTTAACTTTTTATAAACGATTTGCGGAGGATTTGCTATTGTTGTGAACGAGTAATGACAATACCTTAGCCAGAATACCCATTTCAAAATTGTTCACGAACCCTGATTGTGACTATGTGATATCAATTCATCCATCCATGGCAGCAAAATGGAAAGGCCAATTGGCCTTGATACCCACTTCTTCTTCTTTCGAGGGTTTGGGAAGATGTCTGGGAGATTTGCGAACATATTCATTAGCATCGGTCAAAGAGAATGATGTTGTGGTGGTCAAAAGAGGGTCGGGAGGGTACATTGCCACCATTAAAGCCTCTCATCTTGGTCTCAAGACAACATGTATAGAGAAACATGGCTCTCCGGGAGAGGGTTTACAAACATTCTTTACACATATACAATGTCTACTCCACACAAATCAATAGGATTAAGTGTTCATGGCGATGACTTCTGGTATTTTTATTCAATTATCTAATTTTTCTTTCCCGATAATAATTTAATGGATGAATACTTTGAATTTTATCTTTTTTATTCTTTTGGTAAAATCTGTAGACCAGTGCAGGGTTTGGTTTTCAATTCGACCGCTACCCACTTAACTCACTTAATTCTCCTATAATATTTGTTTTGTATGTCTATTAGGGTAGAGAAATTGGAGATAGTGTTTTAGGCTTACATGGCATTTTATCTTACCTTGGTGCATTGATGTCTAATTGGATGCTTGAGAATTCAGTTTAGGGTTTCAAAAGATTTTTTTTTCTTTTTTCTTTTTGGCCCCTCGTTTGGTTTCACATGAAAGGAAGTTCCCAGGAATTAAAATAAAGGTATCTGGGGAACTTCTCCGATGGTTGAGCAACCCTTATGTCAAGTTTTAGGTTTGAACTTCCCTTGTGATGGAGATAAATAAAAGTATAGGAATATTAAACTTAAAATTCATCAAATCGCATTGTCTTTTTTTATTCTGGGAAAATGTCAACTTTCAAGGTCCCATAATTTTCTTATGTTTAGAAATCTGGGGGAATATTTAAAATTCTCAAAATACAAATGATAAATACTTAGCAAGCAGATTATAAAATATGTTACATTTTCAGGTATTTGAAGTATTTTATGGAAAAACATTGGCAATTCTTCCTGCAAATAATTGTTCTAAAGAAATTTGATTAAATAAGCTGGGTAATTTTGTGGAAAAAATTGTAGAAATGGTGAATATATGATTCGTAATTGATAGGCCTATGGATTGTATTTCTCTCCAACACAGATAGTTATTGCTTAATTTAGGTGTAATGTATCTACAATTCACAAACAAGCTTAGATCATACATCTTGTTATGTGTCATGTTTGGTTTCAATGTTTTGTTTATTTGTGTTACAGTGCCATGGCCATTTCCAAACCTTGGAGCAAGCCTGCTACTTTTTTGTTTCTTGCCACCCAAATAAAAATTTCAAAATATTACACTCTTTAACCCATCACCTTACAATTCTATCTTTCCAAATATACAATCAATGTTACAATATAAGTGTGCACACACAACACTCAAACTTGCTGCCTCTACCTATAGAAAATACATATATATGCAAGTGTTCAAGTGCATATTATTCACAAGCACAATCCAGTAACCCATATGTTGTTGCAAAATGAATTCAGGATGAGAGCATAAGTTTTAGCACTCATTCTGACATCGTTTTCTCACCAAATGAAATATCCATTGTTATGTTCATATGTGATGGCCATATCACAGAGGTGATTATTCCCATATGCATGTCTGTAGCGATTGGTCAACAACACAACCCAAGGAGTCAGAAAGTTAAAAACTAATTGGATATGCACCTTTACATTTAATTATCATGCCAACGATCTGGTTAGAGGTAAATTGAGCTATAGAATGCAGTTAGGATTTGCATAGAGAGTGGGTAAAGTAACTCATTGCTATTTTTGGTGAATTACATAACTCACAAAGGGAAAATTCCTCTGTTACTGGATCCATCTATCCTAGAGGATGGACCCTTGTATTGGGTATGGAATCATGGATGTAGATATCTTCCTAGTATCCACTCCAAAATTCAAGCAGGTTTAGATATGCAAAAAACAATTTCAATAATCAGCTAACAATCACTTGTGGAGCCCTTGGATTTTGAGGTTAACTTTGAGACTAACTGCAATCATGAGTAATTGAACAAAACCTATGGAAAGGTGACAATCAAAATACTAAAAAGATGGAGCTTACTGTTTTGGAAGATAATGGAAAGGTTTTTCTATAAAGGATGAAGAGGCTCTGTGACATGGTGATGGATGGTGTGAAGATATTTAAAATAATAAGAGATGGCTCCTCAAATAGTAGGACTGTGTACCTTTTCTCTCTTGAATAGTTCCTTGAATGATTCCATTTCAAACTCTTTGACAATGATTTTTAGACTTGTAATTATCCTGGTATATTTTACAAGTAGGATGCCCCTCATGTTATGGAGGAACAGAGTGTAACTCCCATAATTGTCAGCTGATTGAAAGCTAAAGTAGCTATAAAATTGTTTTGTAGTAGTTCATTTCCTATCAGTGCAATATTAGAAGCTAAGAATTTACCCAAATAGAAATGTGTTTACGGATGTGTCTTGAGATTCAGAGCTTAGAATTGTATTATTCTTTTTAAGATCAAAGGATCTCAGTTTTTTGAACATTTGTAAGACAAGGTCCATCTGTCATATTCCTCCCACCTTGGTTTGTTGTATAGATGAAGTGTTCAAGCTTATTTTCATTTCTGAAATGAAGATGATCTATATTTTGTGATTTCTTTTTATAATTAGTGCCTAATTCCTCATAAAGGCAACTTTATCATTCCCCTCTCACCCTAGTTTTTTGTATTGATGAAGTGTTCAAGCTTATGTTCATTTCCAAAATGAAGATGATCTATTTTTGCAAGTTCTTTTTAGAATTAGTTCCTAATTCTAAAATAATGGAAACCTTTTTTTTTCTTGAGGTATTATATATACATTAATTTTACAGCATAATTTTTATATATCTAAAGAGTTCACCTCCATTCAAGTATAGATCCCATGAAATTACAAGTAGAACTCATTAGAAGAATCCAACCTAGTTTGTTTATTATTGGAGTGATCTAGAAACCACAAATGACCATTTAATAACACAATAGCTTGATTTGATGTGAAATGACAAATATAACTTGGAATTACTAATGATATATTCCATTATCCACACATAATGAAATAAATAAATCCAAAGAAACACTTAGAAGCCTTAGTGTCAAACGCTTGGAATTGTGCAGGGTAGAAGGATTTATAGTCGTGACTTTATTCTTAATTTTCCCATTTATAACTACAAAAACCCCTTGATCATATATTCCTTTATTTATTGAAGAATCCCTATCTCCTTTTTGTTCATATATTTTTGGATATCTTCCTTTGTATTTTGATGATCAAACTTGCATTGGGAACCATACTCTCAAATACATGTATTAACAAAAAAAACTAAGTTCCACAACAAAAAATCCAATAAAACAATTGCTATACCAAAATCCTGTCATCTACATGTGATAAGATCCTTAACACTTGTATTTTCCCTCAATCCCAAACTTGGAGTGGAAACAGTGCTCTCGTTGTCAATTTTACATAAAAAAAACCCTAGCACTGCCTTTTCCCTTTAGCTTATGAGTGGTACCTTATGCAGCACCGACTGAGTCCTGTTATAGATAAGTTGTGCCACAGCATATGAGCTTTGTTCTTGACACATTTATTACCTACAATGCTCTGTCATAAGGGTATATAAGTGGTACCCTTGGTAAAAGGTGAAAAAAAGAAGCTTCACGAAGCTTCTAGATCAAGAGCTTTGTGGATAGCCTTATCCCTAGTCACCTGGGTTGGTTAAGGTCGAGATCCCTCTTTGTAGGATCTTGTGGCCACCTAACTCACCAATCTCCCAACCCTCCTATCCATTTGATCCCTATAAATACAATCTCATACTCTATGGTTGAGGGGGAGAACTGAATGGTAAATTTATGCTGTTGAATTGACTGTCTGGCTTAATCCATCAGAGAGCACAAGAGAGCAAGTTGGAGTTATTGGGAATGAGATGTTTGTCTTGTGAAGGATTTTGTTGACACCAAGGCACATGGTTGTAATCTCTTTCATTTATTTTCGAATGCAAATTTGATTTCCTTCCCCCATATCTATTGCACTGATCTCGCATATATGTTATTGGATTCCTTAGTCACTACTATGAATGTGTAGGTAATTTTCTGGTATCTTTGATGTCTTTGCATGTTTGATATGATTCTATAGGTACACAAAAACTTTATCAAAGCATCATTCCAGGTGTCTATAACATTCAGGGAAGTTCTTCAACCTTTGATATTCACTCATTTGTTCTGGATCTAAACCATTCAAACTAGAGAAACAACTTCTGTCTACAGAAGGTGCAATATTCCTGACAACAAATCTAGCGACCATACTGGGGAGAAAGAAAATTTTAGTTGATCTAACCTTCCTTGGTCCCTGAACACTTGTCCGAATCCAAGCTCCAGTCTGTAACTCTCTTCAGTCAGATATCCCATCTGACTTAGTGAATTTTTGGGTTAAAAATTTTAGATCTACTCAGATCTGAACTGTTTTGACTTTACATGCGTTGTTTTCCTATTAATTCACTAGTCTTTGTGTTGATTTGAGCAATTTTAACTTGAATTTTAGTTCTATTTATGTTCTGTATTTATTCATGGAACCACACATGTGCTGTAGGCAATAAGCGGTGCCATTTCCTAAACCCTGTGAGCAATAGGCAGTGCCACTGCCTAAGTGCAGTGATCTAGACATGGTGCTGACCCAGAACCGCTCTATCAAAGACCCCTCCAGTGCGGTGCCAAGTAGGCCTTGTTCCAGAACTTGGTTTATTTTGATTTTTTGCAAAAAGTAGGATTTTGCTTGCTTTCAACCCTGTACTGTCAAGCTTGTTTGTTTGAATCTCGATGCTCATGGTTAAAATACTTTTTGTGGTGAAAGTTTTCTTGATTAAAAGAATATAAAATCTAGGCTAAGATTATTGATTATAGATTTTCCTTCATGTTTGTTGGTTGTGATTTTGAAAGGAACTATTGAAAGCTTAGATTTCAGCTAGATCTCTTTTCATTTCATTCATAAAGAATAAAAGAAAGACCACTTGATTATCGTCTTAATTTCATTTTTTCCATATAGGATTTCTTTTTGCTTTTAAAAAGGAAATTTTTTGTTGAGATTAGGTCATTATTTTCACTAAGCATAGGGCACTAGAACTCTGATTAGCCTCACAAGATTTCAAGTTCCCTTTGTTCTTTTGTCTCTCTTGCATCATTACTATCTCATCAAAAGAAAAAAATATTGTAGTTTTTAGTTAGATCTATCTATGTTTCAAAGAAAAATTGAAAAAATAGATTGCATATGCATGTAGAGTACTTTTTGTTTTTCTTTTAGGAAAAGAGACTCTTACCCATCTGATTGCTTTCAAAAAGAAAATGAGTTTGGAATGTGTTTCTTGTATTTTGATTTGATTTGTTCAAAATAGTTGTTTGGGAATTTTTTGTTTTCAAAATGAAAAGAAAATACTCGCTCTCCCTCCTGCAGGAAGGCATATCTCAAACAGTAAAGTGAAATATTTGCATCTACATATATGCATGGTTTTACTTTTTCTGTCAAAATTCCATGCATTCACCTAACTGTCCACTTTAAAATTAACTGTAGTTATAGGCTTAAAATTTGTATAGAAATTTGAGTGATAGGCTAGAGATGTGTTTGGGCATTGTTAAGTGTAGGAGCTATCGTTACTTGTCTGCATTACATCCCATAACTCACACAGTTCTTTCATGTACCATTGGTATATCGAGCAGTATTTCATGTACCATTAAGGTATATAAAAGGGTACTTCATGTACTTGATTATATATAGGAAGGCCCCTTGTGAATGGTTTTGCATTAGACAACACTACTACCGATTTGAGATCCCATGTACCTTGCGTATATCGGGAGACCCCACTAGGATACCCTATCTATCTGAGAAAAGCCCTTTGGCCATCTTTCTTGGAGCCATACACCGAAAACAACATTCAAGGATATTACGATGCACGTACCTAGTGTATATTGTGAGTGGCACCTTCTTGAAAATCGTGGTGAGAGACCGAACTATCTGAACTCCTCTTTTCATTTAAGTTTGCTTGTATGGCCTGTAGATTGAGTAGGAGATTTTTTGGTGTGTTTTTTCTAGTTTTCAAACCCTAGGTCAGATAGGAACTATGCAAATTACCTGATTTGAGATAGTTCAGGAAAGTACGGGGCTTGCCATCTGATTTTCCTCCTATTTAGGAAGAAAATCCTATGGAAGCTATTGACCAAGGAGTTGCTACCAACTCCCATGTGGAAGAAAATATGGTTGCAGAAAGCGGAGATCAATATCCTTTGCACGGTCCTCCCTTGGCTCAACAACCTTCTAGGGGTAATACTTCTTTCCATTCTCCGATAGAAGGCCATGTTGATGATACCAACGACCTATATTATGGTCCCAATGCTCCGTTTTCGGATACCTCCATAGGACAGTCCATTGCTTCATTTGGTTCCCGTCCAACCTCTTCTGAACAAATTTCACCAGCTAAAGAAGAATGTAGACAATACCAAGTAGCCATTCTCCGTGCACAAGTATTTGAAAATAGAATAGATAAAATATTGGGTACACCACCACCACCACCTGACTCGACATATTTTCCTCGTAATACAGACCCTTGGCCTAATGGATATTTCTCACTTATTGATTCTATAAAACCAATTGAACCTATTTTAGATCACGTTGTGACTCTACATAATCCAAGTCAAACCACCAACCCCACCACCTCCCATATTACTTCTGTTACAAATCCTCCTGGGTCTTCTACACCTAGGGGACAACATTCAATTCCTATTTCATCAATACCTTCTAGTGCCGAGGGGAAACCCCGGACATGACCTACGTTACCTAACACTGAAGTTGTAGCTAGTAATGGACAGACCTCTAATATAGGGAAATCTGCAGTCTATGTCCCTCCTACCTATACAAACGTAGTTAACCCCCCATCAAGTTCAGGTCAGCCCTTGGGGGCACAACATGTAACCAATCAAACCTCTTGGGGGTATGGTTACCCATCAAATCAAGTACCTTTAGGAAATATCAATTACCAACCCACCCCTATAGGAATACCATATACTAGAGTTCCCTATCCTAGTAACACTTTCACTCCATGGGGGCAACGTAACTAGTTCTACATTCTAGCTATGGGAGGGATACCTATACATACTGCCAGGGGCGCTGGAGGAACACCTTATGGAGGTCCTCCCCTTTGGGGGTGAATGGTCCTGGAGGGTTTAGTGGCCATCCTCCTAATGGTCATGGTGGGCCTGTTGGATTTCCTCCTAATGGTCCCGAAGGGTTTGGTGGCATTCCCCCTAGTGGTTCTAGAGGCTACGGAGGTTTTCCTCCCAGGGGTCCTGGAGGGGATGGTGGTACTCCTCTTGGTGTTCCAGGTGGTCTTGGTGGTTCCAATGGTCCTGGTGGTCCTGAAGGCCCTGGTGGTCTTCCTCCTGGAGGCTCTGGTGGTCCTAACGGTCCTGATCCTAGAAATCAACCCCCTGCGGGCAGATCTTCAGGAGGTTCATCATCACAACAGCCGTATCAACAACCTATGTATCAGTATACTTATGGTCCTACTGGTGGTTACATGCCTTATAAATCATACAAGTACATCGAACCCAATTGCTAGTTACCTTTCCTTGCAACCTTGGACTTTCCTAATTTTTCCAAGTTGATTAATGATCCTATTTGACATCACCCCTTGTGGCCTGCCATTTCAGTAAAGTTACCATCAGACATTCCAAAATTCGATGGGAAGCAGGTAGATGATCCAAAAACCATGTAATGACATTCCATTTGTGCTATTCCTTGAACTCCCTAATGGATGATTCAGTTTGTTTAAGACTCTTCTAGCGAACATTGACTGGTACGGCCATGAAATGGTACATTGAACTTCCACAACCTTTGTTTTTGGATTTTGGTTCTTTGGAAACTATCTTTATTACACACTTTTAGCTTCCTATCTGCTATGAAATGGGTATGGATCTCTTAACTTATCTACGTCTGAACACCTCCACGCACATATCAGACCATATCCATTAGTGGAGAAGGCAGAGAAGACTTATCAAAGCTTCTATCCCTGATCAATCGCTAGCTGATTGGTTTACTAAATCTTTGTTGCCTCCAATCACCTAATATGTGGCTATGGGTGGTGCTGTTACCAAAGAGAAAGCTATTATTCGAGCCCAATATCTAGACTTGGTATATTCCCAGTCTGGAACATTGTATGACTTGATCCCTCAAGCTCCTCTCCCAATCACCGATCCTGCCAAGCCACCAGCAGAAACCCTTGTTGATGGGATTGTTGGTTCAATCCAGTTCACATTGATAGAAAAAATTCCCAAGCAACCCCATACTACCACTCCTGATCCTTCAAATCCCAAGGTTTCCATTGAGGTAAATTCCATTCAGAATATGCAAATGCCCAACAACAATAAAAAGAAAGGTAAAGCGAAAAACAAAAAATATGGAAACCCACAGGAGAATCCGAAACCAACCACCAATGAGAATGATAAAAGTAAAAGAAAAGAAAAATATCCTTGTCTGCTATGTAGAGGTGACCACTTCACGAAAGAGTGTCCTTGTCATGAATAAATCAATCAATTTCTAAAAACTAATCACATGCCAACAGTTCTCACCGATCCTTTCCCTTCTCAACAACAACTAATAGACCACATGTCTAGTCATGGAAATTATAGTTCTTTAGAGGAATTTTGCATGATGTCCTTGGACACTATTAATTTAAAAACTCAAAGTCAAAGTTATGACAAACCCACAGACAAGAAAGAAGACAATTCTTCTTTAGGAATATCTCCCTCTACTAGTTCTCCCGAGTCCTCGTCTACTAGTCCCCTAACCATCGAGAAACCTAATCTCAACATGGTTTTGTGCGCACCCAATAGTATTCTTAGGAATATTGTTTTTAATCCTAATGCTTGGGCTACCCAATTTTATAATGTATTTTAAGATCTTGCTCAGGAACCATACGCGATGTCTACCTTGGAAGTACTCCAAAGTTGTCCTATGCAACGCAAAAACTTGTTAACCACGTTAGGAGCTTTAGAACCAGACAACACCAATTTGATTGAATTTAATGTCGAGAACTATAAGTCTAGCCTACCTCACAAACTCTCTTTACAAATCATAACCAAAGTAGTCAGGAAAAATGTCTTTAGAACTATCTTAGATGAAGGAGCTTCAACTTCTATTTTGTCCCTATCTTGTTGGAAATATATTCACTCTCTCGATCTTGTAACATCACCAACAATTCTGAAATCATTTGATGGATGAGGTTTACAGCCCCATGGTATCATACCAGTACTTTCAGTTGATCTTGGTGGAAAAACCGTTTCTATTCAAGTGGAAGTAGTGGATGCCTCGTTAGACTACAATCTCCTGTTAGGAAGAAATTGGTTTTACGCCATGATTGTTGCCGCTTCGACGATATTTCAAACCGTCTAGTTTCCACATCTAGGGAGGATTGTAACCATTGGCCAACTCAATTTTTGTATGTCGAACATTATCACCCCTATGGCTAATAACATCCCTGTGTTAGGCGAGTCCCCTCCTCCTTACGAGTCGATTGGGGTAGGCATGCTGAAGGATTCTTCCCTTATGGGGATTTTTCCATCAAACCCTCCTAACAATAAAATGATGATGGTGAATATGATTTATTTATTTGATTATGATCCAAAGGGAAAACAAATTGTTGAGTCCACCTTGTTGAGTCTGCATGAAGCAATGTACAACTTATCCAAACCCTTTTCGATGGCCACACTAATGACCTTCATCTAGTGTCTTCGACCCTTACCATCTTCCCTACTAGCTAGAACCCTCTCTTCCTACTCTAGATTATCTCTCCTAGACTTTTACCTATAATGAGTCTGTTATGGATATCATGAGTATGAATGAGTCTATATGGGAGGATCATCATCATAGATCCTCGTTCTTCCCCGACACCAGTTTGGTAGACCATGATTTTACATCCCTTTCTACTACTGATATTGTCAAAACCCCTCAAACTCCTATATTATTGCAGAACGCGGAGTCTGAAGGAAATCTATGCAAGATTACTCAAAAAAATCCAATTGACATATCAGCCAAGCCTGGCACCCTTGAGCATGTTCATGTTGGGAAGAACTGTTCAGTAGAAGACTTTGAAGCATATAGAGCAATTTCAAAGAATTCTGAGATGTCTTTGCCTGGTACTACAAAGAAATGCTTGGGATAGACCTATCCATTATGGTTCACGAATTAAAAACCTATCCCACTGCAAAACCTGTTAGAAAAAAAACTGAGACAAGTCCATCCACGAAAAAGCCGCAGCTATCAAAGCTGAAATAGAAAAGCTCCTAAAAGAAGGGTTTATTTATCCCGTACCCCTAACGAAATGGGTATCGAACATCATCCCTATCAATAAAAAATAGGGTGCCATTAGAGTCTGCATCGATTTCAGAGATTTGAACAAAGCTTGTCCCAAAGACATCTTTCCCACTCTGCATATCGACCAGATTATCGACAAATGTGGCGGAAGTGTCATCTTCTTATTTATGGATGGATTTTTAGGCTATAACCAGATTGAGATATTAGCCACCGATCAGCACAAGACCACGTTTATTTTCCCATGGGGAACCTTTGCATATAGGAAGTTACCATTCAGACTTAAAAATGTTGGAACCACTTTCCAGCGTGCTATGTCTTATGTGTTTCATGATATCAAACATATTGTAGAACTCTACCTTAACAACCTCCCAGCTCAATCATAGCGACGGGAGGACCATCCTGGTCATCTTAGAGACATTTTCCTGAGATGTCGTCATTATAACATATGGCTCAATCCTCATAAATGTGTTTTTTACATTGAGACGAGACATCTGTTAGGTTTTGTGGTTCCTAAGGATGGCATCCAGATAGATCCATTGAAAATTTCCTCTATTCTATCCCTATCATCCCCAACGAACCTTCTATAACTCCAAATTTTTCAAGGGAAGGAAAACTTTCTTCATCATTTCATTTGCAATTTTGCAGAGAAAAAATATGGCTATATGCATCTCCTCAAGAAGGACACTCTGTTCTTTTGGTATGACCAAGCCCAACATGCCTTTGATAATCATAAACACGCTCTGACTCACTCACCTGTGATACACCCCCCATATTATTAAAAGGATTTTCTCTTAAATATTGCTGCCTCCACTACTACCATCGCTATGGTTTTGGTGTAGGAGAATCCCGACGGTCAGGAGCACGTGGTATACTATGCTAGTAATAATCTCATGGATTCCGAAACTTGATACTCACACATGGAAAAATTAGCATTGGCCATGGGCATTGTTGTACAAAAATTTTGCCACCATATTTTTCTCTGCACAACCACCATCTTGGCAGACCAAAACCCTATGTATTACATCTGGACTCGTTAGTTGCTCAGGGGAAAATATTCCCAATGGATAGTCATCCTACATGAGTTTGATCTGGAATTTTCCAAAGCTATGTCAAAGAAATCCTTGGTATTTGTTGAGCTAATGTGTGATATTCCCTATGCTTCACGAAATCTAAGCCCAATGATTCATTCCTCGATGAATTCCTATTCCTGATAAGCACTACTGACCCATGGTATGGATATTTAATCATTTATCTCTAGACACAGATATTTTATCCCACTCTATCCCATGACGATCGTCGTCGTATCCGTCACCACGCAAAATACTACCTCATCTTCAATGACACTTTGTATAGACGCGGTATCGATTCCATTCTCTAGCAATGGCTTACCTATGAGGAGGTTGAACAAGTTTTGAATGACTACCACTCTGGAGAATGTGGCAGTCATCTATCAGGGATGGCTACAGCCTAGAAAATTCCTCGCGCTAGTTATTTATGGCCTTAAATATTTAAAGATTGTCACGAGGATATTAAGAAATTCCCACCTTGTCAACATTTCTATCTGAAAAAGCACACCCACCCTAATCTATTACACCCCGTCATTGTCGTTGGCCCTTTCACCAAATGGGGGATTGATTACATGCATTGTAACCATACCTCAGCCAAGGGGCATGGTTACATCATTGTAGCCATTGATTATTTTATGAAATGGGTTGAGGCTATAACTACATATGCGAAGGATGGTAAGAATTCCGCTCTCTTCCTATTTAATCATGTGATAGAAAGACTTAGAGTCCCGTAGGCCAAAGTTATGGATGACAGATCACATTTTTGCAATCAAATGATGGAGGAATTAAGTGCCAAGATAGGTTTTCTCCATGAAAACCCAATGCCCTATTATCTACGAGCTAATGGTCAATTCGAGGCCATTAAAAAAGTTTTAAAAACAATGCTACATCAAATGGTTGGAGACCATAAATCCAACTAGAACCATATCCTCTTCTCCACTCTTTGGGATCATAGGACTTCGGTAAAAACAACTATTGGTTTTACACCCTTTCAGCTTGCCTATAGACTAGAAGCTGTCTTTCCTATCCAATTTCAAATTACATCCTTGAAACTTGCCATCAAACTTCTCCCAGACACTTCCATAAAGGAATAAATATTTCTCTACTTGAACAACCTTGACAAAACTCGAAGAGATGCTTCCTTAGCCAATGAGGCACACAAGAAATGCGTCAAGGCACAGTATGTCAATTCTGTCCAACCTTGTTCCTTTAACGAAGGTGACCTAGTTTTAACCTATGATCAGAGACATGAAAAAATAGGGAAAGGTAAGTTTGAATCCATGTGGTACGGCCCCTTCATTATTTCCAAAGTTCTAGAGAAACGGGCCTATGAGCTCATGGACTATGATGGAATCCCGTTAGGACAACCTCACAATGGGTTTTACCTGAAGAGGTACTATGCCTAAATCTTTCTTGTATAGTGCCTTGCATATATGTATATTGCTTGAATTTTAGCATGCTTAAATATTTTCAAGATGGTTTTGATTTTAATATCCAAATCTGTTTATACCACGTTTTGGTCATGCAAAGCAGATGGCTTTCTATGGCTTCGTTGATGGTGCGTGCCGCCACACCTTGAACCTTTCCTTAGCTGCTTGGGTTCTCTATTACCCATCTCACAATTTGGTCAGCTCAAGAGCAATTTGTATTGGTCCATCTACCAATAATATTGCCGAGTATCAAGCAGTCATAGGTCTTCTGACTGAAGCTGCCTCCTAGGGCGTTCGTAACTTGGTAGTTTTTATGGACTCAGAACTAGTGGTTTTTCATTTAAATCATGTCTACACCATTAGGAATCATATTCTTATCCTTCTCTTCTGTAGGGTACATTTATTGGAAAGGTCATTTGAATCTATTACTTATAGGAATATCCCTAGGGAAGACAATACAGTTTCCGACTCATTGGAAAGTTACATCCTACACTAGTGCAAAATGAGAGATTAGTGACTAGGAGACCAAAAATTTTGGTCACCACAATTTTTTTCAAGGGATAAATGACCAAAATTGATAAATTTAAGTGGGATAACTAAAAAAGACCAAGATAAATGACCACTTTTGGTCACGTGATAAAAATAAACTAAAAAATACCAAGATAAATGACCAAATTTGATCACGCGATGTCTAGACTAAAGTGACCACATAACAATTGGTCATTTTTAGTTGTGGATGAGTTCGACAATGGAAAATTAAAATTTTAACAATGAAATTGTACATTTACTAAATTCTAACATTGCATATGGATTCAGAGACCCCGTATATCTTAATAAATTGAAGACCACCTCATGTGTCACAACTCCACTGTTGACACCAAATTAGCCATGACAATGTCCTAGAGGTGAGCTATGGCTTATATATTTGAAAATAACCATACAAATATACCTATATACATTTGTTTTTAAATATTTTATATATAAATAATATTAATTATTAAACTATTTACATTATAAATTTAAAAAAAAATGTTACTAAGTATTTTTATGTCACCGCATGGTGACATATATGGATAGGTAATTAGTTCTATTATTTTAACTGTACATTGGAAGAAAAATTCAAAAAAATCCTAAATTTTTGAAATGTTATAAAATTTTAATATTTAATACATTTAAAAAAAATATTTATTTGAATTTTGATTGGCTTAATTTGTGGTGACGTAAGTCTCGAAATTTGGTCTCAGCGGTAGGCAACAGAGCAGATGTCATAAAAATCTCAGTTATGTGCGAACTGCTACATGCATTTGGCATTTGAATGTGAGGTCTGATGTGAAATGCAATTTTCATTTTCATGTCCCTTCTGAAATTACATGATTGTGAAGGTATATTTTATCAAAACCTTGTAGTATGCTTTTCTTTTTGCCCATGGTGATTAGGTTTCATAAATGGTTTAATTTTCTCAATCAGTTTATTTATATCTAATTTGACAATGTATACCGACATTTCGCATATCTCCTGAAAGTAATAGTCATTTGATATTGTTGTTTATTAAGAAACGTAACATGTAAGTTAAAATTTAGTTAATATACTTTTAAATTATTAATTTTGTGTTGAACTTTTTCATCTCCCAAAATAACAATGTCTTTATTCAAAAAGCTTAAATGTGATATATATATATCTAT
>LPNX010273359.1:18829-145610 GCA_001517045.1 Pseudotsuga menziesii
ACAAATTGAGGAAACCATTACTTATAGGAGTGAACATGGTCCTAATTTGCTTCCTTCTTACAATGCTACCGATCTTATCATCAGTTTCATACATCTATAAGTAGGTGACCTTGTAAGTCTTAACGATTCATCCATCCTTATACCCATTACTTTTGAAAATACTCAAATAAGATTCTTAAAGTAGAAGTGCAAGATTTTCAAGAACAATCTTAACATAAAAGATATAATTTAATATGAATTTTCTTCATTTTCATGTAATGAAAATGAGGATGGTATAAGATTCTTAAAGCACAAGTAGCAAGTTCTTTAAAGACACCAAATTTCTATATCAGAATCTTAACATAAAGGTGTTAGTCTATATGATTTTTCTTCATTTACATGTGGTGAAAATGAGAACTTTAAGAGAGAAAGAAATTGTTTCTCTATAGTAAACTAAATATTTTTAATTAGTTGATAAGTTTCATTTATATTTAGATTAGGCTTTGTTTTACCAAATTTATATATTTGATGATAATGAAAATCTTAACATAAATATATTATTTAATGTGAATTTTCTTCGTTTACATGTAATGAAAATGAGGATGTTCAAAGATAGAAATATATTTTTTTTCATTCATATTTAAACTTTAATCTTTGTTTTATTTAGATTATGTCTCTTTTTAGTTTTTAGTCAATCTAAGTTTTTTTTTTACAAACTTTTTAATCTATCACTAACCTATCTTTATATGTGGAAGATTTGTTTTTTTTTCTATGAAAGCATGATATATTAGTTTTATTTATCTTACCTTAATGGAGAAAAAAATCTAAGATTTAAATGCTCTATTGTATTGCTCTCAAGAAATTTTATTTTTCTAAAATATGTTTTTTTACATAAAGACTATTCTGTATTCAAAATAAGCAAAATATAAATCATTATAAAGGCTTTATGGCCATTTAATCTATTGTCTTTTATAAAGGTTTCATAGTCATTTAATTTATTGTGTTTTTTCTCTCATTAAAGGATCGTCAAGTACATAATGAAAATGAAGAATACCCTTCGATTATTTTGAGAAAACTAGAATGTACATTACTTGAATTATTTATCTTTTGAGTCACCTCTCTTACCGTTAATCTTTAAATGTATAGATGTTTTGAAATGTAGTTAAATATAATCAAAGGTATCAACCTTGATTACATCAACTCATTATGCATCTTGTTTAATAAATTTATTAAGGAGTTGGTGTTGGATGTGTTGTTTTATTTATAGGTACAGACTATACCTTCTTACATGTTTGGTAAGATCTAGGTCGTAATTTTAGAGGAAATAAAATGCCTCCTTACTTTTTAGAGGTTGTTGTAGGTGTATTTATGGTTTTTTTTGTTTGGTTTCGAAACATGTTTTATACCCATTGTAATCCAATCCTAGTTAATGGATTATAGGGTTCTAACCTAAGCCTAGTTAGTAGATTAGGAAGAATTGATGTTGCAAAATACCTAAATATTTCCTTGTGAAGAATTAAGTAAATATAATGACATACAAAAGTGTGGCTTTGAGTTAGGCTAGTTTTCAAATGAAGGGTTTCTAGGATAAATTGTGTGTATATTGTATGTGAATGTATCATTGTTTTTTCTTGTTTTAAGATTATGTAGTATTTCTTATATTGAACAATGTTAATATTCACCAAGTGTTCTCAAAACATAATTTTATTAATCAAGAAAAGGAAAATTATGTACAATAGGTGAGACGTTGAGGGTTTATATAACCTTTAGAGACTTGTTATAAAGTGTCATGTTTCCTAGACCAATAATGAAAATATAAGAACTATGATTATGATTCCTAACTTCTAGATTACTTTATTCTAGTAAAATAGAATTTTGGATTAACTAGTTAATATTCCCCTCTTTATTATGAAAGTTTATTTTTTATAAATGCCTAGTTCATCTCTAAACTTAGTGAATTTTATTTTACTTTGGTAAGATATCTTACGTTTGATATCTAGATGGATAATACTATGGCTTGATGATGCTGCTCAGTGTTCTAATGAGGTGATACTTGGTGTCAACTTGCTTGGTCTTAGAATTAAATTTTGGATTCTTGGTCATGCTTATTGCTAATTGATTTTTGATAAAAACAAATTAGTTGGCTCTTTTTTAGTAGCACAAAGATCCTATCAAATCCATCATAACTAGACAATATCACATGTTTCTTCCTAAGGTGAGATGTATTATGTCTCTACTAAAATGTTTTCCATTGTGGCTTTCTTTTCACAATTCCAAGATATTGTTATTAAACCCATAATCATTAAATAACGTAAAGTAGATGCTCCAGCATTGATATCAACTTTAAAATCTACATATTAATATTTGACAAGTATAAAGGTGTCATTCTAATATAGAGAATACCATAATCATTTACGACTTGAATGTAGCTAAGGACCCTTTTTGTAGCATTTTAGTGAGTTTCCCCATATTCTTGCATGTATATGGAAATATATTGGTTGCATATGACACATTTGGATGAGTATTTTCCAAGAAAGTGAGTCTTCCAATCAATTGTCTATAGCTAGGAGTGTTCATAAGCCACTCTTTGGTATGGTGATCTAGAGTGGAATTTTTCCTTTCACTTTCTATTACAATTTTGTGTCAAAAGTGTCATAATTTTTGCAATTGTTGTGACATTGCCACCTGGTAGCTCTTATTTTACTATATACTAATTAAAAAAAAAACAACTTATATATTTATATTTATAATAATAATAATAATAAAACCAAATTTAAAAAAAAATAAGTTAAACACATAGTTTAACAATTTAATGACACCATATTAATGTAGTTTAACAATTTGGGTTTTGGCACCAACCTGAAGTGGTTGGTGCCAATGTAGAACAATCTACCCCTTTTCATTACCATATGATAGGCGTCAAGATTACATTTCACTCAATGGAACAAGGTATATGTTTCAATCTATGGCCATCCCAAGTTTTGCCGTGTTCTTCGCTCCCCATGGCATTTTGGTGAACATGGGACCATACGCTACTGCAATCCAATGAAATATTCATCCCATATCTTCAGGATAGAGTCAAATTCAAGGGTTTCTACAATGGAAATTCTGTTATTTTCTAGGGTATTTTTGATGGGGTTCTTGCCCTTTTGTTCAGATAAAATCCGACATTCATAGATTCGATCCAACAGTCCATTATTCCCTTCGAGAGGCCACCTAGAAATATATGTGAAGGATGCATTGTACAAGGCCATCAAGGAGAATGCTATCGAATTGGTGTCCATGGGTTTATTCCTGAGTACTAGAGATTCCTAGCTTCACATCTTGCAATATCTAGAACATGGCTAAATTTGTTGTGTACTCGAGAGTAAGCTCATCACACCTCTCCTTACATTTAAGGATTTGGAGAAATCATTTCCATTCAAAAAAACTTTGAAAGAGCTCGAAGTAAACCATTTTACTCTGGTTTTTTCCAATTGTATCCATGACATCATGGTTTTGATGGACCTAACTACAATTATTTATAATATTGAGGGGGGCGGTGATGGCACCCGGGATTATCTTTCGGCCGGTGAAACCCTTCTGCGGAAGCTCTAATTTTTAATTTCTTTGATATCTGTTGCGCTGGTTGGGGTTTGGATCTACCTGGTTGTGAAAAACCATATTACGGCCTACCGGATCCATGTATTCATGGCCACCATTGTTTGTCTGAAAGCCCTAAATCTCCTTTAGGAGGCAGAGGAGAAGTCTTTCATTAAGAGAACCAGAACAACCCATGGATGGGATGCTCTATTTTATATTTTTAGTTTTCTAAAGGGAATTATGCTTTTTACCCTCATTGTCTTGATTGCACCGGCTGGTCCTTCTTCAAACCCTACCTGCAAAAAAAAAAAAAGAAATTTGTCATTGTTGTCATTCCCTTGCAAGTCTTAGCCAAATTTTCTACTGTGGTGATCGATGAAACTAGGCCATATGCCAAGGATTGGCTTGCATGGAAGTAGATGTTTCTTCTATTTGACCTAATCTATTGTTGTGTTGTATTGTTCCCCATTATCTGGTCTATAAATAATTTGCGTCGGGATGCACATACTAACGGCAAGGCAGCTATGAATCTGATGAAGTTGACTCTGTTCAGATAATATTATATTGTGGTGGTTTGCTATATTTACTTCACTCGCAATGTAGTTTATGCTTTGATCACCATAACTGGTTACCTGTCTTCCTTGACTAGTGTTATGGCTGGAGAATTGGTAACCCTTGCGTTCTATGTGTTCAATGGTTACAGGTTCCTTCCGATTGGGAACAATCCCTAGTTTGTAATCGATCATGATGAACAGCAGGCTGCATCCCAAACATTGAAGCTAGAAGACAACTTTGAGTTGTAAGAAGGTGTTGGGATATAGGGCAGACCCAGGATTTATACCATTAAATTCACACCAACAAAAGACCCACAGTGTTGTCCCTTTCGGCAACAACCTACGAATAGGTTGCAGTCTCACCCGAAACAACTACGGGGTGTCACAGAATCAGCTTTCTACAAGCAGAAGAGGGATATTAATGTACCTTTAGCTCCTAACACTTATAATCATACAATGCAGGGCTTTAATAGTTACTTATTTAGCTTCGCGGTTAGATAAACAAACAGTGCCTTGCTTAACCCTTTCCTGGGAATTCCAGCAAAATTAATATTTAGCAGTGATCTTACTTATCAGATATATATTTATCAATGCATAAACAACATAACAACAACACAAAAAAAACCACAACACACAATATAACGTGGTTCACCCTTAGTGTAGGGGTTACATCCACATAACTGTGTTTTATTCAACTCTTTACAAAAACCAGAGTTCTGATCCGCGCACTTAGCTGCAGATCCCTTCAAGTCCTCAAAGCCATGCACACAGCTGCAGGCTTCTACACACACAGCTGCATATTTCCTTTATCACCCAAAAACCCTCTACGCACACAGCTGCAGAGGTCGTCCACGCACACAGCTGAGACTTAACCTTCTCTTACAAAATAGCCTTAGCTTTGCATCAATTCATCTTACATCAAAAGCCTAAAATGAGTTCTTTACAAGAGTGCTTATTTATAGTGCACTTATTAAAAAACCATGGGCTTAAACCATGGGCACCTCGAACCCTAAATCCTGGATTTAAACCATGGGTTTATTACAAAAAGAGGACTTTGACTCAACCCCGACACCCCTAAGACTATTTTGAGTTGTAAATATGCTTACAAAATCCCATAACTCCATGGAGTTACCCACCTTAAGGACCGTTAGGGTGCGAGCCCCAACAGGCCCCTAAGACTCACCAGTGTCCCATCCCAGGACACTCAGCTTCTTTTCTGGTGGTAGAATCTTGTTGGCGAAACATAGTGTGCTGCTTGTTGAAGCCATACATGTGGTTGCTGAATACTTGTTCTTTTTCTAGTTAAGGCCTTCTGGATCTATCAACGACCCCATACTTTGATCTGCTTGCTGAACATTTGACCATCCACAACTTAGGGTCCCCAGAATTGTGTGTCAAGGTGCATAAGACAAATAGCCACCTCGGTTCTGCCAAACTAGGAGGATACATCTTGGGATGTTTCAGAGGTTTCCTGTGAAGACCAGTGCTTTTCTTTGTGCCACTTAGAGTGCACTTATGCCTTTCTTCCTTCCTCTTAGAGTGAAATTCTGCCTTTCTTTGTGCCTTGGTCGAACATGGCTACACGGGCGGATTGCTCAGAAGGCTCAGCAGAGCTCTCTCCTTGACCAATCGTAATAACTCCTAGACTTAACAATCATTCGACATAGTTCTAACTGAAGAAACTCAAAGAGATGCACAATGCATGAATCGCAGGCCAGTGTAGCATCTTATAGAATCCTGCAACAGAATATTTCATCATGGTGCATTAATGATGCCGAATCTGATGGAGTGACGGAAATTCTGTCCACACGGCACCATATTTTCCCAAAATCTCATTATTGCAGGTAGTTAGGGCAGTTCTCGTGCCGGCACTGCCAAGTGTAGTTTGTCCCATCTGTCACATTTTAGGCTGTGACACACCTTTGATCTTCGACATAACTACTAACTTCAAATTCACCTTGATAAGTACCTTTGACCCATCCTGACCTATACGGAAACCAAACTTAAACCTTCAGAGTTTGACAATCTTCAACACTTCGTAGCTTTGAGAATGACTTCATTATAGTTTAGTACCCAATTCCAACTGGTCTTGGTACTTAGACTGTCCTTCATGCTGTTACTCCTGATCAAGGGGTCCCAGTTTGTCCCTGTACTTCTTTAACCTACTTCCATTCACCATGGAAGGTAGAATTTCTCCATTCAATTTAGCTAACTGGACTGCGCCACCATCAGTAACTTTCTGCACTATGTATGGTCCTTTCCAATGCGTCTTGAAATTAACCAGGAATTTCATGAATTTGCTGTCATATAAGAGCACAAGATCACCTTGCTGGAACTACTTCTTCTTAATGTGTCTATCATGCCATGCTTTTTCTCTAGCTTTCTGTACTTGCTGCTAGAACCCTGCAATGAATCTATCCTCTTCAACTTCTAGTATCTTTGCCAGCCTTTCTTTCATCGTATCTGGGTCATCCATCCCTATAAAAGCAGATATTCTAAGGCTAGGGACAATGTACTCCATGGGCATGACTGTCTCTTGTCCATAAACCAACCTAAAAGGTGTATGGCCTATCAACTTTTTGCAGGTGGTTCTATAAGCCCATAGTACTGCTGGAATTCGAAGGTCCCAATCATTTCTGTTAGCATTGAAAACCTTCATCAGAGCATGTTCAAGGATCTTGTTAAAGGCTTCGATAGTTCCATTTTCTTGAGGATGATAGGTAGTACTCTTCTGATGATACACTTGAAATTCTTCAGTCAATACTTCAATAGTATTATTTAAGAAATGTGATCCTTGATCACTCATAAGAATTTTGGGACACCCAAATCTTGACAAGATGTTATCAAAGATAAACTTCGCGGCTGTAGCAGCACTACAGGTCTTGACTGGTTGAGCTTTGGCCCAACGAGTAAGGTAGTCAGTTGCTGTAATAATGTATCTTGCTCCGGATTTCTTTGCAGGGGGATTGATAGGTCCAACAAAATCAATAGCCCATTTATCAAAGGGTTGTAAAGTTACCTACGAAACTAGAGGCATCTCATCCCTCCTGGATGGTTTTCCTATCCTCTGACAAATGTTGCAGCTGTGGCAATATTCTCTTGCATCCTTATGAATTGTGGGCCACCACAATCCAGCTATTAGAATCTTCTGTGCTATATAGTTTCCTACGTAATGACCTCCTGCTGCGCCAGAGTGTGCCTCAGCCAAAATTAATGGCTTTTCATGCTCTAGGATGCATCTGCGGAGTATTTCATCTCATCCCATCTTATAAAGTTGTCCTGCTATTAAGGTAAAGTCGGCTGCTCTAACCACCAACTGTTTCTTCTGCTGCATTGTCATTTCGGCGGGTGCAAAACCTGTAGACAAATACTTAACAATATACTGGAAATAATCATCAACCATCTAGATGGAAAACAACTGGGCATTAGGAAGACCTTCGTCCAAGCTAATGGGTTCTTCTCCTGACTCGAGCCTTGAAAAGTGATGAGGACCTAGGTTCAGTCTTCCAGGTTTGACTATGATCTCAAATTCATATTCCTAAAATAGAATCAACCATCTGCATATCCTTCCACCTAGCACAGGCTTGTTAACCAAATACTTCAAAGCAGAGTGGTCAGTGAACATCTTAAAATGAGATCCTAACAGATAATGTCAAAACTTTTGTAATGCATAAACCATAGCTAAACCTTATCGTTCTGTAGTAGTATAATTTTTTTATGCTGTGGACAGTTTTCTACTTGCGAAAGAAATAGGGTGATCGATATTACCTTCACCTGACTAAGCCAATACTATTCCCAGAGCAATGGAGGATGCATCGACATGCACATGAAACTCCTTATTCCAATTAGGGAATACTAAAATAGGGGCAGTTACCATCTTTTCCTTGAAAATATCCAAGCTTGCTTGACACTCAGGTGTCCATTCAAACTTAATATCTTTCTTCAACTGCTTTTCCATAGGGGCTGTTATCTAAGCATATCCTTTAATGAATTTCCTGTAATAACCAGTATGACCAAGCATAGTGCGCAGTTGTTTAACAGACTTCGGAGGTGGCAGGTTCACAATAATGGCTATCTTCATAGGATCTATCATCAATCCCTGCTTACATACAATGTGACCTAGCAAAATTCCAAAAGGGGCATAGAAGATACACTTTTTCAAGTTCAAGGAAATTTGATGCTGTCGACATTTGTCTAGCATAAGTCTTAAACTAGCTATGTGGTCTTTTACTAACCCAGAGATAGTCCAATCATCAAAATAAACTTCTAAAAATTTATGTATGAATTCCTTAAAAGAAGAGATGACTACTCTACAAAACATGGCAGGTGCATTCTTCAATCCAAATGGCATAACTGTATACTAGAAGGATCCCATTTTTGTAGCAAAGGTTGTCTTATGTCGATCTTCTAGAGAAATTCGATTCTGATGGTAACCTGAAAATCCATCAGTAAAAGAGTACACTTTTTGACCTCCAACATTGTCTAAAACTTCATCTGTAAAGGGAGTGGGGAAAGGATCATGCAAACAGGCATCATTCAGCTTCCTCAAATCGACACAGATTCTGATTTCTCCCTTAGTCTTCTTTTCTTGCGCCACCATAGGACTGACCCACTCAGACTCTTCAATAGGCTCAATGATTCCTGTAGCAAGCATCTTATCCAGCTCCATTTGGACTTTTTCCTTATACTTAGGGTTCAGCCTATAAGGGCGCTATTTCATAGGCTTCGCATCAGGTTTTAAAGGGATATTTATCACTCCTATATCACCAAGGATACCTTTCATCTCTGAGAACTTCATCGGAAATAGATCCTGATATTCATGGAGAAGTTGGGTCACCTTGCTTACCATTTCGTCATCCCAATAATCTCCAATGGTAGCATACTTAGGGTTTTCTTCTGACCCAATGTTTATGGTCTGCATCTTCAAGGGTTGAGTCACTTCAAGTGCCTCAATTGTTGTTCCATGTACTTTGCAGTGTCCTTCTGACTTAGGAATGTTAATGTTGCATAGATCGTCATCCTCGTCAATTACGAGGTTATAACATTCTACTGCATTGTCTTCTTGTGCCTTCCAATCAGGTTGGTATTCTGCTATTTCTTGATCATCAAATACTTTAGTGTGGATCAACCTAACAGCTACTTCCAAAGCAAGAGAAACCTCACTAATAGAAAATGTTAGCACAAAACTATCAACAAGACAATCCAAACTTACAGTACCGTGGTGAAGCCGACCTCTACATACCAGTTATTTGCTATAGGTTCCACGGTGTGCACAAACCTATCTACCCATTCTTCATGAGGTACATGCTTCCATGCCTCGTAGAATTGCTCCAAATGTCCCTGAGGACTAGTCTTCACATTAAACCTGCTTTGCACCTCCTGAGGTTGGTCTCTGAATCTTAGGTAAAGGGACTTCTAGCATGCTTCCCAACTATGAATGTACTTTTTGTGACCATTCCACCATCTGGCTACTGTGGCTCTGAATGCTGAATCCAGAGTCTCCATTTTTTGTGATTCTGGTAACTGCTATGAGAATTGCACAATAAACTCTTCGAGGTTTGTCGAACCATCAAAAACAGGTAAGGTTCTTGTCTATGAGCCAAGCCATCTAAGAGACTTGGTAATTCTGGCACATCGATGGCCATGTAGATCATACAGTCTATTCTACCAAGTCTCTAGGCCATCATCTGAATCTGTCATGTAGGAGCTGTCACACTGCCAATCCATGATACCTTCGGTAGTAGGATCAACATAATATTCTTCCTTCGCTGTGATATGGTATATGTGGTCCAAAACATCCTGGTCTTCATCTCTTACTGGCTCTGTGTATCTCTCTCCTTAAGATGGATCCAATGGGACTATGAATCTCAGTTCTTTCTCTTCGAAATTCATATGTCTCTTCTTCACGTTAATGATTGTAGCATTTTCCATTGCCCATTGAATTCCTAACAAGGCTGGATAGGGGTTGTTGTTGTCAATGATCTCAATAACTTTGAAGTCTGCTACAGTACAGACGCCATCAATATCTACTGGGACATCAGGGAGTCATCTTAGGGGCACAATCTTCTGCTTATTGGCTAATATCAACTGTATAGGGGACCAATCAAAGGTAGGTTTTCCCATTTGTTCCCAGGTTTGCTTAGTTAATACATTTACCTCTAAGCCTAGGTCAAAGATAACATCAGTCATATCATACTATCCGATCTGAGCATTCAATCTCATTTCCCCGCCAGTTCTCCTGACTCTATTAACAGCTTTTGCCTAACCAGAACTTTGCTGAGGTTTGCAGGAATCAATAACTTTATGCAACTCACTTAAAGCATTATGATTTCGTAAGAGCTTCAGACAACTCTGTAAAAAGGAGGACAATGTACTTACTTTGTTTGTCGAAGCTTCTTGTGTCTGCGACTACTGCTGATGTTGTTGCACAGGTGCTACTGATGTGCTAGGAGTAGCAAAATCTCTCTTGGCTTCCATGAATGTCTCTTTTTCTCTTTCGACATCAGATGCTGGCACTTTCACTGGGGCCTTACGAACCCAAGCCTCGTCAAGTTGTTTATCCTTATTCTGTGCTTCCATCATAGCTCCACTCTGGGTAACAACATTAATGGCTGGGACAGGTCTTTGCTCGACGAAAATCATCTGAATATTCTGAGTGCGGGAACTGTTTCTTTCCTGAATCTTCACTGTCAACTGTGGGCACTGCTCGACCACATGATCTACTGCTCGGCAATACCGACATGTTGTAGTTGGGTTTTGATAGTCTCTCGCTAGATGCCCGGCCTGTTTACAATTGCAACACAAAACCTGGCCTCTTCCTCTTCCAGCCATACCACCACGACCACGACCTCCAAAAGCACCTCTACCTGATGCACCACCACGGTAACCATAGCCATCATTGCTTTGTCCCTCATTTTGTACCCAATAGGAATCATAGGTGTGCTCTATCATGAGGTCATAACTACGACACTCATATTCATTATGTCCTACGGACTTACAGAAGTTACAATAGGGGTTCTTGGGGACTTGCACATACCTCTATAGCAGATAGCAATTCTCAGGTCGATGCTAGCTAGTTGTCCGACATATCTCACAATATAGAATAGCAGGGTTGAATGGGTTTGGTGCACTAGTATTCAGGTAATTTCTTACCACAGGACATTGTTCCTTGTCGTGACCTTATGTCCGACATTGTGTACACCGAACCTCTTTGCGACCGGTTTTTCCTTTCTTCATATCACGAATCTCCAGAGCCATCGCTGCCAACTATGCTTGGATTTGAGCAATACCAGAATTGTCTTCGACGGGAGCGGTTTCAAGCTTCATCATGATTTCTAGAGCCTCCTTCTAGTCAACAACCTTATGTTGCATGAGTGGGGTTCTGATATGCGGTAGCAACGCTGCAATGAACCATTCCTTATGCTGCACAGGTCCAATGGGGAAACTGACTTTGTCTAGCAGAACTTTGAATCTTTGATCAAAGTCCCACACTGATTCGCCGTGCCTCTGCTGAATCTCTTTCAACTCAGTGATACACTGCAACTCTGATTTCGGCTTCTTAAATTCCTTTATCATTACTGCTTTTATATCAGCCAAAGCATGGTTCTGAGTGCTGGAAAACTTCATGAACCAGGTAAGAGCGCGGTCTCTGAAAGAAGTAACCAGCTGCACTCTTTTTGTATCTTGATCCGTAATGGTCTTAGCAGTCCACACTGCTTCACATAAAAACCAGAACTATTCTCGATCCTCTAATACAGTTCCTTTGAAAACAAGGAGCTTAATGTCGTCATTCATATGGGCCATCACGAGCCTAGGGGGGCAGGGAGGGGAACTGGAAGTAGGCGTGGGGGAACTGACTGGGGTAGACTGACCTGTGACAAGAATACTCGGGCTAGGGTGAATTTCAGACTGCGACGGGTTCTCAGGGATAATAGGTCTTTGCTGCAGGGTTTCCAAGAGAAGGGGTTTCTTCATGCCTTGAATCTGCAAGATTTATAGGGGGATGCTCGGTATGCTGACCTTGGGAATAGGATCCAAAATATCTCTTGTACATTTTGCCACTTCACAGCAAACCACTTTGCTCATCGAAGGTATTTTCACTTGCAAACATAGGTTAGTAATACTAAATCTAAGATTCTGATTCAACTAGCAATATACCTTTTTCAGCTATTAGCATTTTAATTCTCAAACTAAATGAATTCAAAAACTTACCCCTTGGTCCTTTGAAAAACTGTCGCTCGGCTTCACTAAAGGAAGTACTCGTGTCGATGGTGAACTCTGTCACAAATTCTTCAAGGGTTCACACTGTCCAGAAATCAACAGCGCGGGATATCTCATTGTTCACCCTTTTCAGTATATTAATTCTTGTGGGGATCCAATCATGAAATTGACGTTCTTGGAAATTTGTCCTTCTCTCTTTTAACCTGGATAACCACTGGTGCAACTTTATGTGGATACTACCAAAGAAAATTTAATAACTATCACAAAAAACATACCTTTGTAGAAAGTTGTTTGCACTACAACTCGGATCTTTGTTCTCTTGCTCAGCAAATTTCAGATAAGTCTCATCAAGCCAATCATCGATTTCCTTCACAGAGGGTCTCTAGAACATAGCCCTCGAGGTACGACGTAAGCCCCTCTTGAGCAGATACTGAGTTCAACCGGCAACAGAACCAATTTGTTGGGATATAGGGCAGACCCGGGATTTATACCATTAACTTCACACCAACAAAAAACCCACAGTGTTGGCCCTTTCGGCAACAACCTGCGAACAGGTTGCAGTCTCACCCCAAACAGCTATGGGGTGCTGTAGAATCAGGTTTCTGCAAGCAAAAGAGGGATATTACTGTACCTTTAGCTCCTAACACTCATAATCATACAATGCAAAGATTTAATAGTTACTTATTTAGCTTCGCGGTTAGATAAACAAATAGTGCCTTGCTTAACCCTTTCCTGGGAATTCCAGTGAAGTTAATATTTAGCAGTGATCTTACTTATTAGATATATATTTATCAATGCATAAAGAACATAACAACAAGACAACAAAAAACACAACACACGATATAACGTGGTTCACCCTTAGTGTAGGGGCTACGTCCACAGAACTGTGTTTTATTCAACTCTTTACAAAAACTGCATTTTTGATCTGCACACTTAGCTGCAGATCCCTTCAAGTCCTCAAAGCCGTGCACACAGCTGTAGGCTTCTGCGCACAAAGCTACAGATTTCCTTTATCACCCAAAAACCCTTTGTGCACATAGCTATAGAGGTCATCCACACACACAGCTGGGACTTAACCTTCTCTTACAAAATAGCCTTAGCTTCGCATGAATTCATATTACATCAAAATCCTAAACTGACTTCTTTACAAGAGTGTTTATTTATAGTGCACTTATTACAAAACCATGGGCACCCCGAACCCTAAACCCTAGATTTAAACCATGGGTTCATTACAAAAAGAGGACTTTGACTCTACCTTGACACCCCTAAGACTATTTTGAGTCATAACTCTGCTTACAAACTCCCATAACTCCGCGGAGTTACCCACCTTAAGGACTGTTAGGGTGCGCGCCCCAACAGAAGGCAATGGTTTTCAATTCGAAACAACGTTTCTTCCCAGACTTGAAACCTAGACTGTCGAGGGAGGTAATGACATCAAAACCCTTGATTTTCCTATTTTTAATTTTAATAAATGGGTCGGTCCAGCTTTTGTGAATTCTTCATATCTGAGTTGTTTTCCTCTCCCTAGTTTTTTATTAAGAAATATGGAAAAGAGCACGAATATAAGACTAGAAACTAAATTTGTAGGAAAGGAAGCATTGTGTACTCCCAAGGGTTTGGTGAAATTACAAGCATTGGTTTTTGGACATATCGTGAGAAAAAAAGCAAGAAAAACATTGGTATGTATGTAATCCCTTTCTACGATCCAGGATAAACTTCATGCTCTTAGTCTTCGAATGTATGAAGGAGGGAAGACAGTTCAGAGGAAACTTGTGCAGAGACGCCACCAGGAATTTTGTCCAGAGATATCAAGCATAAGAATTTCCATTTGCAATCATGAAAGAAGGATCGATTTTCATCCAGTATATCCCAAAATATGTAAGGGAAAGCATAATGTGTATACTCTGTAGACCATATCTTATATGGTGTAGGAAAATTTTCTCTCCTATTTTCTTTTTCTTTTGATTACATTTTTTTGTTGTGAATATGAAAGAAATATCTTCAACAATTCCTGCGCCTTTGTTTAATATTGTCTATTTTTAGTTCCCAGATGTGGACTCCAATGTGTATCCATTGAGTGAGAGTGATAGTGCTAACTAACAAACTAATATTGATGACTCAACCTACTAAATAAAAAGTATGTAGCATTGTTCTCCAACCTATAAGGAGTGGGATAAAGAGGAGACCTCCCATTTTCCATAAATAGTAATTTTGTGGTGTGTCAATTGCACAAGGTACCTTCTGTTTTATGAGGCTATATATATGTATGGTTTAGATAAATAGAGGTGGAAACAAGCCATTCAAGAGGAGATCGATTCAATTAATAAGAATAGTGCTTGGATGTTAACAATTTACAACCACCAAAAATCATATTCTCGGTTGGAAGTGACTATTCATAAAAAAAATATATGATTCCTAACGGAGAGGTGAACACATATAAGCCCAAGTTAATGGCCCAAGGATATTCCCAAGTTCCCAGGTATACTTCCATGAAACCTATGCCCCCAAAGACATCATCTATCTATGCTAGTAGTTAGTGAGTTTGCGATAGCAACAATGAGGTTAGCCACAACAAATGTTGTTAGGTCCAGTGATATCAGTGTGGTAGTGTTTCTTTTACATTGTTTCCTTTTGTAATATGGCTAGAAAGTAATATCCCGCAATAGGGCACCAGTTCTCATCTTCCTCAGGCACTCACTCACTGGTTGATCATAACCTTCCTAGATCAGGTTAACTAATACGATGGATCTTAACCTTTCGAGATGGGGATAAATAATACTAGGGGTTGTTTCCCCATAATCGTGGCCCATATTTTAGAACAACTAATTTATTTACATCAAACTAAATAATTAACTAAATAAATCCCTACAACCGTATTTATATACATAAAGACAAGATTTTTGAACACCAATCCAAAACACAATGGAAAAGGATTGACCAATGCAAAAAATATAGATCCTTTTTGGACATCTAGAAGCCTCTAAAACTGTAGATCTGATATGTGCACAAAATACAGAGAACTCACATAATAAGGAAGCACAAGAGAATAATTGCCACAATTGTACACATTTTACACTCTATGTGTCATTAGGTATATATAGAAGTATAGGATTAATTGGTTGGTGAGAAATATTTATGAATAGTTAACGAATGAATTTTCTGTTTTTAGTTAACCACTAACTTAATATATGTAATTTTATGTTTTTAGTTATACATGTTAGAATTAGGACTGCATTGGCTCTTTTCTCTACATGTATCTCTTGGGTTTTGAGTTCGTGAAACATCGAAGTATCATTATAAAGATAAGAATATACTTTGCTGAGAAAATAAACTTGATCAAAATATTAATAAGTTGCATTGCATGTCCTAAAAGCCTCCCATCCACTGAGCAACTGATTTTTTATGTCTAACAAACTTACAAGCTTATTGTATAAATAGAGAAAAGTCTACAAGATTTCTGAAGTTCTTTGTATAGGCTTCATAGAATATCTTGAACATATTCATGGGTCAGTTGAAGTTTTGAAGAACTTCATTTTTTAGAGGGCACATGCTGGAGCTTTAGTCTTCAGACTTCCAAGCACTTTACTCTGTAGATGACTGATCTTTGTCCAAGAGCCGCAGTCTATCAAACATGCATGTAGTCTGTATACGAAGGATGAATAACATATTTGTATTCTGCAATGGGGGGGATTAGTCTTCTAATAGAGTATGAGTGGGATTTACGGTTTTAAGTAGATAGTGTTTTGGTCATTTGGGTTTTTTTATATTAAAAGGTATTTTTAACTGGTGATCTGAGCTCAAAATAGCCCTACATATTTTTGGGATCCATAAAAAAGGTAGGATCCATTTCAGAAAGGTTAGGATCTATTCCCAAAACTACCCCAAACATTTTTAGATCTGTCTCATAATGGAAGGATCCATTTTAGAAATTCGGGATCCTTTTCATGGTGGTAGGATCCATTTCCTTTTACCACAAGATCTACCTCCAGGATGGATCCTGGACAGTTGCTGCTGGATCCAAATTGGATCCATGGCTCATGTGCATAGGGATGGAAAATCTAGTAACTTAGGTAATAAAAAATGGTTGGGCGCTTCAGTTGTCTCCTGATGATGATCCCAGAGTAGGGATCGAAACATTGAGATTAACGAACTTACCCGACGTAGATCCTCCTTATTACAATTGCCTAAGGTCAACTATTTTGGTCAAGTCTGGAACCCCCTAGTATAATAGGAACTTTGAATTATTGTCATTAGCCACTATATATCCTAGTTGTATGCTTCTTAGTCCAAAACTAATCCTGTTTCTTATGTATATGGATGAATTTTCTGAAGATGTAGTATTCCATGCTATTTCTATGCAAATGAAGTCAAGGAAATAAGATGACATGATTTGAATTTGATTTAGGCTTACTAATTTGATCTATATATGGCCTAATTCAGTGGGAACCTGAAAACAATTATTTAGCAGTGATTTTCCATGAGATGTATAACATTTTAATTACATTTTCACCAAGTTCCATTTATTTATTGCCTAGTATTATAGAGGCAGCTTTGTGACTTTCTTCTTTTGACCAAATTTGTTAATGTCCATTAGACATCATAGGTAAAGCTTTTCCCTAGAATCAATATTCTACTTTAAGTTATGCAACTAGGGGTTTATTTAATGTCAAACAACTTGTTGAAGTTGCCTCTTGGAAGAAATGGATGTATTCTTTTCCATATGTAAAGCTTCTCTCTTATGTTGTTAAACAAGAAGAAAAAAAATGTGCTTCCTGTTGACTTTGTTGAGTAGAATGCCATATTTTTTTGATAACTTTGACTAATGTAACGAGTTTCCATTTTCTTCAACTATTTTTTTTGTGTTTTTTTGTTTATATCTTTATTTTCAATTTGTCATTCTAGGATAATTTCATAAATTTACTAGATCAAGGTCATGGTTTTCAATGTTTTTATGCTAATTCTAGAAATATGGGACCCATGATTATTAAACACTTCTTTTAATTAATGATAAGGAATTTTTTTTTGAGAAACAGAATAATAGGGCTAAAGAGACAAATAAATCATCAGATGGATATGTGGAAGGAAACTCTTAGTCTTTGAATGTGATTTATTGAATCTATTGTTTCTATAGTACTCGATATTATTTTGCAGTAGAAGAAGCATATTGTTGTAGGAACATTTATTTGTCTCTGGACTACTTGCTCTGTAACTTATTAATTTTTAGTGGATTTCTCCGGATTGATATGTCTTCTAGTTCTATATTATGATGTTTTCAGAATGTATGGAATAAATGCTTAAACTACTACTGTGTTAAATATCCATTGAACACTAGCAGAGAGCATCTAAATATGCAATGCATAATTTTTTGTGGTGCAGCGGCATATGATTATGCAAGCTTAGTTGTAGATGTTATAAATTATTATACTGAAAAAGTACCATAAAACATAAAATTGTCTCATGTCTTTGTTCATTTGTAGGTTGTCACAAGGGCTGCGATCTCTTTTGTCAGCATAGAGATTCTTCACAGGTATTTGATTTAATAGTGATGCAACTTTTATTATTTCAACACATTTCCTGGTTTAGCTCCAAGGATAATTGTGCAACACATGTTTTGTTTGGAGGTTATGTAACCTTCATCGAGTTTACCTACATTTTATTGGTAGGGGAATTTACTTCATATGACAATTTGAAAATTTGTCAAGATTATCATGTTAAGGTAAGGAATATGCAATTATATCATCACCAATTACTGTTATGTATATATTTGGATTGCATGCCACACAAAAGCCCTCTTAAATGAGGGAATTTTGTAAGATTTAGTGATTACATGCCAACAAAGTTATGGGAAAACATGTACCTTGTAACTTCTTCAATTATTTAGTACCAATTACTATTATGCATATATTTGGATTGCATGCCAACATGCAACTTGTAGCTTCTGCAATTATTTAGTACCAGTTACTATTATGCATATATTTGGATTAAATGCCACACAAAAGCCATCTTAAATGATGACATTTTGTAAGACTTAGTGATTACATGCCAACAAAGTTCTAGGAAAACATGTACCTTGTAACTTCTGCAATTATTTAGTACCAGTTACTATTATGCATATATTTGGATTGCATGCCAACAAAGTTCTAGGGAAACATGTACCTTGTAACTTTTGCAATTATTTAGTACCTTTGTGGGTATTATTTTGGAATTATAGCAACATGTGTATTTTGATGGGTATAGTGGAGGCATTAACATCCACTTGTGCAGTATAGTCCAGTGAATTGTAAAATTCCCTTGATATTTATCTAAGAAGCTTTGTCTCTATGTTCTCTGCACGTGATGACAAATAAACGTATTATTTCCCTTGATGCTAGATTTGGTATTTGTATTGGTTTGGATCACCTTGAAAAATCTATTGGCCTTGAGGATATCTGAGTGTGGAAGAAGAGAATCCAAATAATCTATCCAATTTATCCAATAACAATTGTTTTTTCAACCTTGAAAAAGCTATTGGCCTTTAGACCTCTCAAAATTGAATGAATCTTTGCTATAGACAAGTCATGGGTCAGGTTTCTGACATGAGAAATTATGCTTGTAATAATGCATGTAAATAGCATGCATTAACTTGTAGTTGTCTATCTGTATGACCCCATAATTTCAATGTAAATATGTGAGAAATTAGTCCTTCATTAATCAGACATATCGTGTTTGAATCTGGTTTAACTATCAAGTTAGGTTAATTTTATATTTTTCTTATTGCAAATGTTTTTTTGAAACAATATATTGTCATATTAGTCTTATTTTAAATTAGAGGTGCAATAGGCAATTAATAGGTCTTAGCATTTTTCTCTTGATAGGTTTAGCTATAATAGGAAAACTGAGGTATGAAGGTGGATTGCATCTTTATACACAGAAACAACACATTTAGAGGCAAGAAGGATGCCTGAAATGAACACTTGTTTGGCATGGTCTTGTTTCAAAACTTGTTACTGGATACAACTTATGATGACCATATAAGGATATTAAAGGCATGCAGTGAAAATATATTGTTTTATTGGAACTCTTAGATACGGAAAATTGGTTTATTATAATTAACTATTAAATAAATGTCTAATTAAAATATGTGTTTAATAATCTCTCACACTGTCGTGATAGTTAGCATGTAAAATTTGGAAGGTCATAGACTGAGTATGCATGGAAAAACTATTTTAATTTTTTCTAGGATATGGAACTATGATGAAGCTTCACTGCTGAATACATTTGACAACCAAGATGGCCCAAACAGGGGAATATCCAAGCTCTGCCTTGTGAATGAGTTGGATGATAGCATGCTTCTTGTTTCTTGAAGTAAGATCCATTACCGGTATGTTTTCTGGATAATTGTGTTCAAATGTAGTTTTCCAGATGTCAGTGCAAATGGACGATGCTTATGCTAAAGTGATTGAATTTCCAGATGATGGGAGTGTTCGTGTCTAGAAATATTACACTAAAAAAGATAGACATAAGATTGCAACAGCGTGGAAAACAACTCAAGGTCATATACCTGGTGCTCGGAGTGTTAATGTTGTGGTTGACTGGCAGCAGTTGACAGGGTATCTGGTAATGCTATTCATGAAAAATTGTAGACTTTTTTTCTACGATAAAATGCTTTAGTTTAGGGATATATGTTCTCTATAATTCACCTAAGACTTGTACCTTCCAAGTCTTGGATTCACTCGTGGTTCTCCGGCCATGTCGTTTGTCTACAGGGTTGCGATCCTAGGAAAGTTCTTATATATTGCTCAGAATGGAATTTTTATATTAATTATTGTAACTAGAGACATCCTCATCAGGTGGAGCAAGATCGAGTGTAGTGAAAATCAAAATGAATCACTAAGGATTTCAACAGCCAAGTTAATAGAAAATAATTGACCAGCCTTTAGAAAGCTAGGATTAATAGCTTTAGCTAATCATTTCTGGTAATTATGTACATAAGAACAAGGATTTTAGTAGTCAAACTCTCACCTCGATTCTTAAGATTCTGTGTACAAATTGACCATGTCTCTAATAAGAATTATCTTTGGTCTTGGTGAGACTGCATTTATTATTATATTAGCTGGTATGATGTATCTAATTTTCCATACATGAGGATTTTTTTTCTTCTTTTTTATTCGACCAATATTTCTTTTTTAATTATGAACTCTGACCATTATTTCTATGTGCAGTATGCATCTGGGGAGGTATCTTCCATTATGGTCTAGGATCTTGATAGAGAAAAACTAGCCTACAGTATCCCGTCTTCTACAGAAAGCTGCATTTCAGCCCTGGTTAGTTTATCTTCCCCATATGCATACTTCATGGAGGTTTTTAAGTGATCTTTCAAATTCTAACTATACTATATGTACATATAAATGTGGCTTGTTAATCACCAACGTTTTGTTTAATTGGTAAATTAATTGGAATTTATACTGTCATTTTAAATTTGGTGGATTGACATATTATGGTCATCCTTTTTAAAACCCATATAAAATGATGAAATATATAATAAGAAAAAAATAGCAAAATGTATGAAGGATTGGCATGCATTATAACTAGGCAAGGTTTTGTCTGGAATGGCATTGTGTGCATTTGTTGTTTTCTACAAATGTTACTGGGGAATGTGGAGAAAATCAGTACTAACAAGAATTGCATGTACTTGTGTTTTGGTTGTTGTTTGTGTTGTATTACTTTATTTCAATTTGTGCATCAATGTTGCACTATTTTGGGACAGGGGAATGAGTTTCCAAGACCGCTGGAGCAGACACCCAAATTTTGCAGGGGATGGTAGGTTGGTCATGGAAATAATATACATAATCTTAGTATTGTATATATAGAAAATAATAAAATTTAAAAAGTTTAGAATTCACCATAAACATGAATGACAAATATTACAAGTTACAACTAAAAACATTGAAATACAAATTAGAAATGGAAAATTCAAATAAGCTATATAGAGTCTAGACTTAGTAATCTTTGAAATAAAATTCAACTTAGAATGAGTAATGAAATTCAAATTATGAACCAAATAAAAAATTCATGTAAGCTATTTAGATTAGCTTTTAAACTTAAGTTTTAACTTTAAAGTTTAAAGTCTACTAATTAGACCGAAGGGTCTAAAATTACGAGCTTCACGGGCTTGGGCAATTTCAGCTTTCTGTTTACTAGAATAAATGCATGACTTAATGTCATAACTAGATTTTCCCAATAGATGAATATATTCTCTTGCTCAGTTTGATGATGGAAAGGTTATTCTAAGTTCAAGGTATCTTCAGCTTTATGAACTCGTCTTGTTATTTTTAGTAGATAGCCCATACTATTGCCTATTTATTTTCTTTCAGTTAGGGCCCTTTTGTAATGGTTGGCTTTTCCAGGTATCTACAATGGCTTTCTCAAGTATCTTTAATTATTGTTTTCTGTCAACATAAGCTAAAGTAAATTTTAAGAATACATTTAGAATGTCAACATAAGCCAAAGGAAATTTTAAGAATACATTTAAAATATGTTCTCCAATGGAAAAGTAGTTCGAATCATTAGTCTCATAACTTGAGATTATCCTTTCCCAGTTCACTCTTGTAGGAGTCGATATCCATGCTGACTACCATTTGAAAAATAATACAACTTTCAGCAACAAAAATTTAGGTTGTGACTTACTTTTCCATGCGCTAAAACTGAGTTCAATGTTGTCTGGTTTAATATTGGCATAGTACATTTTGCTTGCTTGCTTTAATTATACTTACACTTTCTCCTAGCTCCCATTTCTGTGTGCCTATCTCTATTTTTGAACCTAACTAAGAGTTCAATTATTTAATTATATAGGATAATGTTTGTCAATATTTCATGTAGTTGTAACTTCCATATATTTGACAGGTTTCAACTTACAAATTTGGATTGTTGAAGTTGATGTCAACTGTCAAAGTCAATGTTGTCAGCATTGGTCTCTTTGGCTGTGATCCCATAACTTATAGATCTAAGATGCATTTCCCTGCCTATTTTTTTATGTAATCCAAAAAGATAGAGAATGTGCAACTGTCTCTATGCATCAATTCTATTTATTAAGTTTCATGATACCTCATAATCTTGATTGATTTTTTTCCTATTTATGTTTCCCCCAAAACTGACTTGTTATCTCCTCATCTGGGTGTATTGTTCATTAACTACATCATTTTTAAGGTAATGATGTGCAACAGAGTGGGGAAGCTGCAACATTGATTCAAATGTTGACCACTAGGCTGGATCTTTTGGAATGTTCCCAATAACAAAGTGTTAGGAAATTGAATTGGTGGAATCAAAGATTAGGTTGATTGATGTAGACCAAAATATTTCAACATTGATCAACATGCTGATTAATACATGGAAGCTTGAAAGTAATTCCTGTTAAATTAGAATGTGTGTAAAATGGTTTTTAATGCAATTAACAATATATATTCAGTTTTTTTGCAGCAGTTTTACATCTTTTCAACTATGAATTAAAAGGGCCTTCCTGTAGAATACTTTCTACAAATAGATTTAGAGCTACTCCAATGGTATATATAGCTTTTATAACTGCCTATTATTGAAGCTTAACCCTATCATTGAACTGAAAGGATGAAACCCTACTTGTGAGCATAGAATGTTACTTTGGCTAACTAGAGGTGGCCAAAGACAAACTTGCACTTCTACAAGTGATCATTCAAGACTAAGTATCTTCTAAGATGGACAGTTTTTTACTTTAAAGATATTGAAGTTATGAGACATGGGCCTTAGATGCCTTAGACAAAATTGGTTGTGATGTTCAATGAAAGTCTCATCTTTGTTAAGTGCAAAACATAGGGGGTTCTCCTATGCCAAGCATTTTCAAGTTAGAGAGGCATTTGTATGCCTCAGTTTTATAGAGAAAAAAATTAGGAAATCAGCTCTAGATGTACAAAGTTGGAAGGAAACTTCAGATGATATCCAAATACTTTTGAATTAGAGTAGAATTTTGAATTTTCATCTCAAAACACAAGAGAAATGTAATATGAACTGTGGAAGATCTCTCAAGGTAACAAGATCCTTTCGATTTTTTACTAGGCATTGGCTATATTTTGCACCAAGTTGCTATTAAAATACATGAGCTTTTCCATGGGAAGTTGTGGAATATGAAAAGAGTCTATACTCTCCAGGGGTGTTGTAAGGTATTCTTGAAACTCATCTTTTTTGCGTGTATTTCTTTTGCAATCTAAAGCTAAGGTATTGCGTGGGTAAGAAAGGTGGATATTATTATTCAATGTAATTGAGGTAACTTGTTATTTATGAAATACGTAATAGAACATGCATCTCTGCATTGAGGACACAACCAGGAGTGAAAGGTTTTTCACAAAATATATGCAGAAAGAAGAAGGTAAGGTCTACGTTATTTGTGCAATTTACAAAAATATCAATCTTTGAATTCACTAGTATTGCTAATGAGAATTCTCAAGATAGTTAGTATGGAGTAGGATAGGCCTAAAATCGAGGTTCAAATTCAATGGTCCAAGTTTGGTTATATTAATTGAAGGAAAATTTGGTTATCATGGATCCTGAAACACATGCAATTTCATTACCTTAGTTACTGTGAACTTTTCCATGCTGTGAATCTGAGTTCATTGTTGTCTGGTTTAATATTGACTATTGAACATTATAAATAATTTGTTTATTGTTTTTTCTACTTTACAGTTCATTGCTTTTCTAGTGATATTTTTTTATTGGATTTTGCAAGAGTGAAATTAAATAAGTGGGCCTTTAAGTATGAAGAGCTTATTGCTGAGGCTTTGCCATTGAGTATGAAGAGCCTACTACTGAGGCTTTCAAGATGCTAAGTATGGGTTAATTGAAGCTCTTGTGGGATCTAATTATATTGGCTTAGCAACCAAGTACAAGTGGGATGGTTTAACCATTTTAATATTTGGAAAAGTCATTGATGCAATAGATAATTTTCATATAAAGTTATATGGAGATAGTTTTTGAGGAAACTCATATTTATTGTAATACTTGACATTTCATATAATATAATTTGTTTGGTTTAAAACTTATATGGTTGTACTTTATATTATTTATAAGTGTTTTAATTAACTAATTCATGTGACATTGCATAATTCACATGTGTATTAGATGATGTTAAATAATGTATGATTTTTTTTTAATTTAAACATAATATCATATTAAAAATGTATATTGATTAATAATGGACACCATTAAAACTCCTAAAATATAATAACCACACATAAAACGACTAAAAATGACTAAATTAGTGACCAATAAATGAGATTAATGACCAAAATTTGAGAGATACGTAACAAAACAATGAGATATAAATGACCAAAAAAATGACCAAAATTCGCATATCAATGACCAAAAAGCAGTTTTGGTGGCTAATTTACGGTCTTTTATTACGCAACCAAATTTGGTCATATTCTAGTTTGTCATGTGGTCATTAATTTGGTCATAAATGTGGTCATATATTTTGCCATTGATTCAAATATATGACCAAATTAATGGCCAACAGACAAGCTATAAATGACCAATTTTGGTCGCGTAATAAAAGACCGTAAATTAGCCACCAATGATCGCCAAACCAAAAGTGGTCATTGATATCTAAATTTTGGTCATTTTTTTCATCACTAATCTCTCATTTTCCACTAGTGCTAGAATGGCATATTTCCCATTGATGATATTAAAATAAAACATGGCTCGCTGTAAATAAATTGTTAAAAGACACATAAAACTCATGTAAATATATTTTCCATTTGAGACATATAAACACCAAAAGTAAAAGTCTGTATATATATATATATATATATATATAAGTGTTTTACAAAAATAGGTCACGAGACCTCATTTGAAGCACTCAAGCTTTCAGAAAAAACATCATCATACAAACTCCTGAAGCTATATATCATATTTCAGTAATACATCATGTGGCCTATCATCTAGTGGTGCTCACGGTAGCACATGACAACCTGGGATGCTCTGAGTAGTAGTTGACTGAAATGACCTGGTGCACCCACAGTGGGCCTCTGATACCTCAGGGGGAGGTCGTCGATCGGTGCATCTGTTCTGTCTAGAGTCAACCTCTCTAGGTTCTCCTCTAGTTCCCCCATCATGTCATCACCCTGTGGAACAAAATGAGCTCCTTCTCGCCTATCCAGTGGGGAATATCCCCCAGGTCATGCTGCTCCAATGTCTACATGACAACATTTAAGTCTCATTGCTACACATAAAAAAATATAAAACATTGAAACATAAAAACACAAGTTCCATTTTAGGGTTTTGTTTCTTAATAATGTCACCTCACTATGCACCAGGTGGAAGAGGTAGATCAAGGTCACCCCTAAAATCAGTACCCTCATATGCGTATTGCTCAACCATGAGGAGCTGATCTCTCAGCCATCGAAAAAATGGGTCTCCAAACTTCACCCTACCCCTACCTGCTCCTGTGTGGACCATGATCTGAACCCACCTCAGCGTCTGAGGGTCTCTCGCCCCAAAATTTGTGAATACTACCTGGGGTCTCGGTTGGGGAACCCACTTAAAAAAGAAACATGCTAAAATGGATTAGAAACCAAACTGCTTCAAGTCTCCCTGTCGACACTTGGTCAGTTGATCTTTGAAAACCGATAGTAATTCCTCCACCTAGTTGAAGAACATGGGTGCCATAGCCTCTAAAGCATAGTGCATGTGCGTTCTATAATCCTGATGAGCACCTTGGCTCCTTTCTAACCTCTACATGGTAAATAAGATCATGTGAAGAGGGACATCCACCACCGCCTTGATGAGAATTTTCTTCCCTAATGTTCTAGTCCCTAGAATGCAGTGGCAATTTATTAATTCCTAGGTGGTGATGTCCCCTCCACAGGAACCATTCAACGAGATAGGAGCACCCTGTCTCAATAATCATGTCAAGAAGTAGATATCTTCTACTTCAATCGTCAACACATGAGCTCCCACCTTAAAGTATTGTTGCTCCTGATTCCACATGCAGAGAATATGTTCCACTAAACGCTCATGCAACACCATGTTAGGTGTGCGGAAGAATTTCAGAAGGCCTTAGTTCCTCAATGTGGCTATACACCCCACATTTCTTTCAACAAAAGCATCATCATCATCATATTTCCTTTCTTTCAAGATAACCATTTTTTACTGACGAAAACCTGCCAAAAACAATCATAAGGATAATTAGAAACATAATCAACCTTTCAAATCATCAAAAATCATCCATTTTTCCTTTCCCACATGTTTTTCTCTACCTTCGGCTAGCACCTCCTAAGTCTCATTGAGGATAGGTAGTGGCACCGCCTGAGTGAAGAAGATTTGGTTTGTTTCCTGTGGGGTGCCTCTTATCCCTGCAAGGGATAAGAGCGATGCACATATTTAACGTTTTAGGGCTCACTCAAGATACCTAAAACTTCCCCAAAAATAAAAAATGAAGACATGAAATGGAAAGAGTGAGTTTCAAGTTCTTACTTGGCTCTAATGATGCATAAATTGGACGGTAGGAACTCCCGGAATCACCAACTGAAAATATGGCTAAGAAACTTCTCCAACGGCTCCCCAGTGTTGGTAAATGGTAAAATGTTTTTTTTTTTACTATTTGGGTGACTTTTTATAAACATTTTAGAGTTTGGCATATCATAGTTTTGTTTTAAAACCATTTATTACAAGAAAAATACTAGTCATGATCCTTTAATGTCATTTGCTGGAGATTTTAAAGGTTGTTTTTTAATTAATTGCAAGAATAAGAGCGGTTGCAGTGAAAGTTTTGGGGAGTTTGTTTTTGTATTTTTTGTACTACAATAAAATGGAAAAAGTGTTTGAGAATTTATTGCAACAATTTGGTCATGTTCTCAAAACTTAGCATCAAAGGTCTGAGTCCTTTTCTGATTCTTTTCAGACTCGTAAAATCCCTCATCATGAAAAGAGACCTAATGGAGTCCTCTTTAAAATCTTTTGGGATCCTTAAATACGAAAAGATTGCCGAGCGATCTTGTCTTCTTCATGCTCGTTAAAGTACTTGAAGAGTCATTCGTCTGATGGTAGGTTATCACTTTTTTGGTTCAAATGAACTATTTAGGAAAACGGACCCTTTGGAGTCTTCTTCCATTGTCGTTCAGAATCTCTAAACATGAACGATACCTAGTTAACTTGCATTGGACTTGTTAAATTAAACATTGAGAGACCCTCTATTGGGAACGAACCCGTCCTCTCTTAGGTTCGTAAAAAATATGAGTTTGGACTTGTCTTCAGACAAGCTACAATGAGTGTTTGTTACCCTCTTTGTACTAGTAAAAAAAAAAAGAGGCACCCATCAATTATGATGGGGAAATTAAGGGAAGGGAATCAATTCATTTTGCAAATAAATGGCATTTTGTCGTTACCTTGTATTGGTCTACAACCATGTGTTGGTTACATTTATTTATGAGTAAAAAATACTGATGTACTACAGATTCCTACTCGATGACATTCTTTGATCAAGCTGACTCTTACCTCAAAGTGATAACTTGTTCTCTCAAAGCTCTCACCTATCGTATCCCTCTAGCCTCATGCTTTGGGGGCATTTTGTTATACCAAAACCCTGTCATCTACATGTGATAAGATCATTAACACTTCTATTTTCCCTAAATCCCAAACTTGGAGTGGAAACAGTGCTCTAGATGGCAATTTTACATAAAAAAAACCTTAGCACCACTTTTTCCCTTTAGCTTATGAGAGGTACCTTATGCAGCACCGCCTGAGTCCTGTTACGGATAAGCGGTGCCACCGCATACGGGATTTGTTCTTGAAGTGGTTCTTAACTACACCGCTTTGTCATAAGGGTATATAAATGGTAAGGCTTGGTAAAAGGTGAAAAAAATAAGCTTCACGAAGCTTCTAGATCAAGAGCTTCATGGATAGCCTTATCCCTACTCACCTGGGTTGGTTAAGGTCGAGATCCCGCTTTGTAGGATCTTGTGGCCACCTCACTCCCAATCTCTCGACCATCCTATCCATTTGAGCCCTATAAATACAAGCTCATACTCCATAGTTGAGGGGGAGATCTGAATGGTAAAGTTATGTTGTTGAATTGACTGCCTGGCCTAAGCCATCAAATAGCACAAGAGAGAAAGTTGGAGCTATTAAGAATGAGATGTTTGTCTTATGAAGGAGTTTGTTGAGACTAAGGCACATGGTTGTAATCTCTCTCATTTATTTTCTAATTCAAAGTTTATTTCCTTCCCACATATCTATTGCACTGATTTCACATATATGTTATTGGATTCCTTACTCACTAGTATGAATGTCTAGGTAATTCTCTCATAGCTTTGATGTCTTTGCATGTTTGATATGATTCTACATGTACAAAGACTCTTTATCAAATCTTTTTTCCAGGTGTCTATAACATTCAAGGAAGGTATTCAACCTTTGATATTCACTCATCTGTTCTCGATCTGAACCATTCAGACTAGAGGAACAACTTCTATCCATAGAAGGTGCAATATTTCTGACAACAACAATAGCTCAAATATATATATAAGATGATTAGTTTAAGATAAGAAGTATAACATGAAAAAATTAAAATCATCACTGAATAGATTACAATACACTTAAGCTCATTGGGGATCTTTGGTAGTGAACCAACATCTAAAGCAATAGGCCTCACATACAAATAGGAAAAAAACATACAAAATCATGACTAATTCCTATTCATGTTAAACGGAAGACAAAACAATGGATCAAAACACTGATTGATTTGAGTACAACCTCACTCCCATCAACATTCTCAATTGATTTTAGAGTTACCAACCTATCTTTTGGGTCGTGGAACTTGCATTTTGAACCAAATTTGCAGATGCTAGTTCTGTATAATATTGACTTCAATGATATCAGAACCATCAAGAAAAAAAAAAGTAAATTACAACAATATCAAAAGAAATCAAATAACACATAACAAAATCTAGATTACATCAAGATCAAAAGGATGTTAGTTAGCACAAAATACAAATGTTGACTCTCTTTGAATTACAAGACACTTGGGCTCTCCTATCCTCTATAGAGGGGAGTCACTGCTTCTGCCGAGAGATGCCACATAGAGCCACATAGCTGATTTACACACCTTTTTACATTGTATAGAATATATCATAGCATACATAATAGCTCCTAATCTACTGCAAAGAGAAACAAGAGCCCAAATTGTGTAGTTTGGAAGTCTGGGAATAGTATAGTGTAACATTTACTATAGTTGTTACAACAAAAAGGAAACCCTTAACTAGTTTAGATATTAATTATAAATTTCTGGTGCATGCATGCTAATGGTATCAAAGCCTCATTTTGGCTCTGACCCTCGTCTTTTGAAAAGTATGCCTTCACAACTAGGTGCAAAACATTTCTTTCGGTTCTTTTCAGAGTCATCCCCTACACTGGATAAACAACAACTACTATGCAGAATTTGAAATTGTTTAATGATATTTGTAGCTTGAAAAAATATAATTATCGAGTTTCATGTGTCATTGAAACCACTCTCATAGTCAATGTTGCTAATACGCTTTGCCTTCTTCAACATTCACGGGGTATATAATAAGCATGGGAATGGGATATTTGAGATAATGGCTAGTATAGGAAACCAATAAATGTACTTATGAAATTTTTGTACCATAGATGCATTTATTAATTAAAATCATGTCCTTAAGAGCATTGGCCATGGGTGATAACAACCTTTTTTCCCCTGATTTTGAAACATTTGCGATGTGAGAAGTGATGACTGTAACTGTCTGACGAGAAAAGGTAGGGGTTTATGGTTCAATTATGTCTTCATGTTATTTAAGAACATAAACCATCTATCATTTAATATCAATATGTTTAATGTTGAATTTGATTGAAATTATATCTTAACATGTGATTGAAAATGGCTTATTATTTTGTTAGACTGTTTATCTTTTAATTTTTTTTTTCACAATTAATCAAAGGCATTATTTAGATTGGTTTATTTGAATTTCATTGTTATGCATTATATTTTTGTGTTATCAAGATGTTGAGATATCATTATAGATTCCTACTTCATTATAAATTCCACCAAAAGTATATTGTTGTGCTCATGTGTATTTACTATAGATAGTGGGAGTAGAGTGTTTTGACTTGCATGGTTTTATGTTACCATTCATCTCCTCTTTGCTTGTTCTCTTTTCTCTATCTATATTTATTAGTAGTTTATAGTGTCATTTTTCCTGGTGAGACATTATCCATTTTGTATCTTCTCTTTATATAGTGATAATAAATATATATGGAACACACATGACGATATACCTTGAGAGAGAAAATATTAAAGTCCTTGGTTGGTGCTGTTGGTCCTGTAGGTGAAAGGGGTTGGCTCCCAACCTTTATGGTACACCTTTGTCTTGTGGGTATGGGGTTTGCCTTACCACCTTGTTGTGACCCTTATTTTACTTAAGGTTCTTTTGGTAATAACACCCTTAGTGTTTGTGGTACCATAACCTCTTTGATATCATGACCTAACCTTGTTGTTGTTGGTTTTGAAGTAAGAACCCTTAGAAGTCCTTTCAAGTTATAAAAACAAGTCTTATCCTTCATTATGGATCCATCAAAGAAGGTACATCTCGGCTTGGATCTTTCAGTTTGGTTTCAAGGAGTATGTTGCTAGGTTTTCACTGCTTCACCCTTGGGTTACCATATCTGAGCTTAAGGGTTTCTTTGTTCTCCCTTATTCACCGAATCATGAGTAGTGTTCAGTTGTGACCTTATGCATATGACCTGTGGACTGTTTGGTGTCTCTCTTGTTGATCTATGACCTTATGCATCAGACCCATGGAATGTGTGGCGTCTCTCATGTTTCCATTCTAGGCCGCGACTTTATGAAGCTGACCCATGACTATATTAGGTTGTTCCAAGACCATTTTGCTTCTGAAAATATAGGCTTTGTTCAGTTCTGTGGGCTACTCTTGGAATGTTATCTTTGGTGTCATCCCTCTGGGGATGCTAAACCTTATTTGTGAATGTGTAAGGTGTATCCTAATGGATTGTGACTTGTATGATCTCTCCTAGAAGGGCTATGGACTATGACGACTTCCCTCATCCTTAAAGTGGACTATTGTAACCCCTCCTAGCTGGGCCATGGCTAATTTGACCTTAGCTTTATGTACATGAATTGTTTGGTGTTAATTATGCTAGAGGGAGTTGTGATATTTTAAGGTTGATTATATGTGTTTTGGGATAAATATTGTTGCTATTATCCTACTAGGGTCTTCACACATGGTGACTGAGATATCTTTCTTTCTACTATATGTATCTAACCTCAAGCTACAAGACTGTAACCTACTCTCTATCAAGGTATGTCATCTTTTCCTTTGGTGGCTTGTCCTTTAAATGACAAGATCTAAACCTAAAATTATCTGAGTATAATGCCGATCCAAATAGTTCTAGACTAGCTTTATTATTGTTCTTTGTTAATTGGTTATTAAATTTACTAGTATTGCTATTACTGCTTTATTTCTTGTACATTGCTATCATTCTTTTCATTAGTTATAATATTGTTATTGATTATGTTTTATATATGGTAATTGGTAAATATTGCAATAGGCCTATCGAAAATACTTCAAAAGAAATAGGTGAGAGATGAGATATACATTAAATAAAATATCATCAGCGAGAACATGGAAATGGTTTGTGTGAACCATTGTAGTCTATGAATTGTATGGATTTTTCCCATAAATTGGAAGAGATAGATGATGTGTTTAAATTATGGTTGTTGTTAAAGTCACAATGACCAAGTATGTCAAGGTCACTTGGGTGTTGTTGCTAGTGTGCAGCTGGATACGATTTTCCATTTGTCAATTTCCATGGGTTGTTGGGTTGTATTTTATCTACAAATAGATATTTGTCAAGGTTTGAGGTTTTTGAGGTGCTTGGTCAAGATTTGAGGAGCATTTTATAAGTTTTTCAATTGTTCCTGTTTTTCTAGTATTTCTTCATCTGAGTAGCCAATGTCATTTGGAATATGGCAGAAAGTTTTGTAGAGAATTAGTTCACTTCTACAGTAATTGATGTAGTGAGTTGAATATGTTGGTCCTTGTAGAGTAGTTTAGTAGTTGATTGACAATACCTTTGGGTTCCCTTGCTTTTCACTTTTTATTTTTGTCTGTGTGCATCGTAAGACCAAAATCTTGCAGTCTCACTGAGATAAATTGATTCTACCTGGGCTAGACTCCATTCATTAAGGAGTTGATATTCAGGTTGGTTGTCATTTAGATCTTTCCCTTCAGGGTGGTAGTTAATATCCAGGCTAGCTACCATATGGATTTTATGTTTGGGACCTCCATTAATTTTTAGATCTGGTATAACCATTGAAATCTTAACAATTCAAAGTGCCTAGATCCCTTTTATAAGTAAACAAATCCTAAATTTTTGGTACTAATAAAGATATGGTGGAAAAAATCCTTCCTCATCCCTCGTTTCATTAATGCACTCAAGAAAAAAATTGAATGGGGGAGGGAAATCTTGAAAAAACTCAACCCATCTGATCATTGAACCATTGCTGGGTGAAAGAGTGATTATCGAGAGGTAATAGACCATTATAAGGCAGTCAAACTACCATCTAAATCATTTGAGAATTGTTAGCTTGTTTTATTGGACTCAGTCTTAGAGTTTTTCCAAGAAAATGATATACTGATATAAAAGAAACCTAGAAGCAGGCAGTTGCTTGGACTTATATTGGCCATAAGAAAGAAGGGTATTCCTAAGAGACTATGCAACAGAGAAAGGATGGATTCCTATGTTGTATGGAGCAATTTGAAGTAGGACAAGAACTAGGCTAGCTGAAAAGAGTGATACATTCCATTGGTGGCATCTTGGTTTATTTTGTGAAGGTTTAGTTGTTTGAAAACTTGACATTTTATCCTTCTCACTGATGAACTCATAGCTATCATGGGATTGACATTCTAAAGAGTAAGAACCTATGGTTGGTTGTGTAAGAATTTACTTCTTAATCAGATCTAGGATCTAGAATGATGTTCACACATGAAGTGTTTGACAAAATGTGCAAGAGAAACAATCAAAGGGACATAAAATACATGGAATAGCACATGTGAATGGTGTTAATTTCTGATCATATTATTATCATACATCTTGTATATTTTATATTATACATTTATAATACATTGGACCAAATTCAAGTGGCTCTAATAGCTAATTGGGAAAGTATAAGTGTCATAGTGAGAATTGACCCCAAACCCCCCTAGATGGACCAAAGGATCTCCAACTAAGCCCAAACAGTCACAAAACCTCATGTGAACTGTGCTACATCATTAATCAGTCCTATGCGAGTGTGGGTGAGAAGATAGAAGTGAGTGGGGTGCTCTAGGTGGCAATAAATGCTCCTGGGAGAGCTAAAACAGGCCAAATACACCCCCTAGCGCACTTAGTCAATACAGGGCCCAAAAAATCAAGGAGGTGGTGCCCCAAGACATTAAATGAGGTGCACATGTGCTAGGTTGACCAACTAGGGCATTGTTGTAGGTGTGAATAATCCAAAATAACCAGTTATAATGCTAAATCAACTCTCCTAAGTCTTAAACCATAGGATATCATTGGATGAAGGAAAATAAAGTTAGACTAAGGTAAAAAATATGTAATAAGGATTTATTACTACTCCATCACCCCCCCTTAATCCAGACTTAGTACAATTTAATCAAAAATATTTATTAAGGCCTTGGAAACTAAGGCACAAGTCATTTTTTACAACAGAATTTTTATTGATCCAAGTAACCGAGGTAAGGAGGAAAACATCATGGGAAAAATCTCCCCTCAAAAATGGACATGACAGAGATCAAAATGTCTTCAACATGTCCTCTTCTTCACTTGAATGAGCTGAAAGAACAAATTCTTGGTGATGGACTTGGTGAAGATGTTGTGGATTCCAAGATCATGCATCAATGCATCACCGTGTTGTAAACAAAGATCATGTGGAGAGGCCCTTTGATTGTCATCACTTGATGATGAAGGTCAATCAAAAGAATGTATTTTTCTACAAGCATGCTCTGATCTAATAGCATAATCATCCATGGAAATTATATCTCTACAAGCGCTTTCCCAAATAACATCAAAAGATTCAACAAAATCTGCATTATGTGTAGTTGTCGTATCATGAATAAAGCCATGAATCTTTCTCCCAATTTGATGAAGCACCTTAAAAAATTCATAAAAAATCTCATGAGTGTTATGGAAATAAATTCCTATGGCTTGGGGTACCACAATAGATATCTTGACTCCAGAAATCAATCCTTTCCAATATGCAATAGAAATAAAATATCTAACACTAAAGGATCAGACCTCGTACCTTATTCCGGATGATTGAAGTAGATCCCCGTTGAGCTTTCCAACTTCAAATTGAATTGATTAATCACTTCCTCAACAATAAGTAAACAAGACAAGCATACTATATATATTTGTGTTAGATCTATTCTACCATATATAATCAACAATGTATAAACATTTGAAATCATCCATGGATAAAATATTCATTCAAACATACATTATTGGATAGGAAAAGATATTTCTATTAATATAAAACCAGAGATTACAATGGATACAACCTCTGTCGGCACATCTGTGAATCAAAGAAACTGAATCCCCCACTTGGGCCTCCACCACTTCAAACCTCCATCTCTCGATAGCAAGCTCACAAGCAAAAACCAAGCTTGGGAAGAACACAAAAGTGCTCCAAGGGACAAAGGGATGCAGACTCAAGCATAAGTTCTGGAAACAATGGACTATAGTTTATTTTCTCTCAATTCATGTATGCCTTTATTGTATCCCGAGAGTTCCTTATATATCTTTTCAAAGGGGTTATGAAAGGTCAAATATGAGCCATCTCAAGGCATATGGAAGGCCAGAAGTCAAGTGAGTCAGATCCATGTCAAGAAAAACTCCAAAAGGATTTGGATTTTGTACACATATCGATATATGTAGTTTTATGGATCAAACCCACACATATATGCGATAAGGGGTTTAAAAGTCATGTATAGCAATTTTCACATGTTTATAGGGATGGTCTAGAAAACATCAAAGGACAAAAAATGGTCCAAGGGGCCTAAGGAGTCTGTAGAGGGATAGGGGAAGGCCATACAAGTGTGATTCACCTGGTGTGTTAAAATCAGCTATAACAGATGCCCCCTAATGTGTGAGGTCAGAGGGGTCATACGATGGCCGAAATACATTATAAATCCATCCCAAAAGTGGAGTGATGAAGGATCCCAAATGGAAGACCAGCCACCCAATCATCATAGTACAATGATACAACTTTGCACATAACTGTAAATACATCTAGCAGTCCTGGATACATAAGAGTACAATGGCCATTAATAGGCATGATACACAATATCACATAAGTGGTCATCGCCACGTACAATATACATAGATCATAATCTCCATGATGAAGATATTCAAAGGATCATGATCTCCATAATGGCTGAAGATATACAATGGATCAAGATCTCCATAGTAGCTAGAAATGTCTGAAATATACTGGAATCAAGTCATGAGAAATGAAATCTCATGAACAATGGCATGATCAAGGAGGTAATAAGAGATTCCACCAATCTGGAAGGTCTTCTACACAAACCATACGAGTACATGTCCTACTATGTGAATAGAGGTGTCGAGGTTGAACATAGTAGTCCATCATCTGATTACCAGTCATTGATGTATACCGTTAACAGATGCGAGATCACCCACCGATAATGAAAATTGGAATCAAGGGAATAGTGTGCAAACTAACAAGTGTGAATAAATGTGTTGAGGTCGAACACTTAGAGAATCCATCGATCAGGGGACATTGATGTATTCCCAAAAACTGTCGATGGCAAGAGAACCTACCACTAATGACTGCAAGTCTCAAGGAACTAAAAAATGACTCTAGATTCCAATCCTAGAATAAATGATCTAAAATTGATGGGGTGAAATCTGATAGAGGGAGGGCATTAACGCATCCCCCACCATCCAACATGAGGTACTCAAAAAAGCTGTATAATGTGGAAGGACTCGATCATAAGGTGCATGAATCAGTAACTGTACCAGGAATGACAGACATGCAAAGTAAAAATAACTGAGGAATGGTTGAATCAGGTTTCAAATTCCTTTGAACAAGAGCATAACGGTGAATGGTGACTGAAGAAAGGCAGTATATACTCAATATATAAAACTGGGACATCTCTGCGACATAGGAGGCATCGACAGAGGCTCCATGGGAACTGGAAACTTAACCAGTCGATGGAAAAAAACTCAGATAAAATGAGTGCAACTCCTAAATTCAAACTATAAATCCAACCAACGGATGTGATATACAGTGCTCTATTCGAAGGCGACACGACTCAACAGCTGACAAAAGATAACATCTTTCCTTCTCTGGATTTTTGGTTTTTTGATTTTTTGGGACTTTTTCAAATATTTAAAAATCTTGAAAAAGAATAAAATGGATTTATAGTTAAAAACTAGGAGGAGACGAGTGTCATATTGCCAAACAAACTAGTTCCATGGAGTGGAACATACCTATGCTCAATGCAAGGATACATGTGTAGGATAGCGACACTTAAGGGAAAATCCCCTCTCGGTAAAAATAGGGAATCAAGCTGCAAAGGATATATAAAGTGTCTCTGCATGGCTAGACATGAGACAAGCTCGGGCTATATGGCTGAAACTCAATGTCAGGGAAGCCAGCGTAAGGCTCAATAAGGTAGGCAAAGCTCATGATAATGCAATTACAACTTGACATAAGGGAGTCCTGAGGGAAATAGGACAACAAAAAATCAAGAGGAGTATGAGGCTCTTTTGAAATGTCATGGCGATACTATACAAAGGACTCCTGGACCTAAGAGAGGACTCACAGCATGGGTACCAAATGCAAAGGGGAGCTAACCAGGACACCCATGTATAGGAAAGCTCTACCGTTAACATAGTACCACTTCTAACAACAACATGAAGGTTCTGTGATACCATGGAATGGGTTCGTACCTAAGGTTAAGATGGAACGGTCATAAGGCAATGCATAAGTGAAAGTGGATGTGAAATCCTAACCTATATGCCAGTTCAAACATAATACCTATGATAGGAATGAATGGGCCAAAAACTCAGAGAGAGTGTACAAAAAATGGACCCTACATGACAACCATATTAGTCCAAAACAACCCAAAATAGTCAATAAAGAATCCAAACTATAGGATATAGAGAGGAATGATCATGACAACTGCACCCAAAGGAAACAATGCGGTGAACAATGGGATATAAAAGGGAATGTAAGGTGTAGACCCAATGTTCACGCATCCACTACCACCCCCGTAAGGGTGACCATTGGTGTAAAGACTGAGCGAAGGGAATAAAAATCCTCCACAAATGGAGTAGAGGATGGAATATGACCATTGACAAATCTATGAGCATGGTAAGGGGTTGTGATGCCCCCAAGTCTAAGACCGAGGTATGTACTAGGACCAAGGATGGGTTATAGGATACCAAGCATGCCAAAAATAAAAGGACCCAAACTCAAGAGAGCATAAATATACTCAAGTAACCATGATCCCAAAGGCCAACTAGCGTACAAAGAGCAGACTCCTAAGAAAATATACAGCCAAAATACAAGAAAACCAAGGGGAGGATATGTGAGCTCCTGAATGCAGCAGGTATGTCTCACCTAGGAGAGTATGTCTCACCTAGGAGAGGCTTGAAATTCCCATACACTACAAGCAGAGGTACGTAACCAATTATAGTCTCCCTTAACTTCAACACGTAAAGCGACTGTGCTGTCTAACCTCTACCTAGCTAGGACACCTGCAGAATAACCTATGTGAAGTACCCTCTTGATAACCTAGGTAAGGAAACTAAGGTCACCTCAAAATAATCAATGCTCAGGTGGACATTCATAGGTGGGATTGACCCTATGGGAAGGGTAGCAAAGCCCAAAACTCTTGAAAGAGCCCCTAGATATGAATACAATCCTATAAATATCTCTGGTGCTACTCAGTTGTGACTAGGGGTCATCCCAATAAATAACTGCTCACACTGCCTCATGATTAACTCCCTTTTGAGAGGAGGATATTGAGAAACACCAATTATACCCAGAAATTTCACACTCTCACCTGGAAATATACATACATGTTGTTGTTTAGTGGTCTTGGAGAATTTACTCACAATGAACTATTCCAAGAACCTAAAACCTAATCCTCTTGATGCACCCTATCAAATAAAATAGTGTAGTTCATTTTAGTTAAGCGTTGATTTTAATTTGCTGTAATTACTCAAAGGGAAATGTTCATGCAACTAATGACATTATGAAGACCTAAGGAACACCCAACCACACTCACAACCTAGCCAACAACTTCCCACAACATCAAACTCACCAAAAGGGAGGATGTACATGACTGTTTAAAGAACAACTATGTATATGCACAACTTCTAGACAAAAACCTACATGTATATGTGGATTTTGGCCAAAAACCCTGCGTGTATACACAACTTTTGGCCAAAAACCTACGCATACAGAGAAGGGAGTGATAAAAAGTAGGCCAAGGGTCAAACCAATAAAGGGGAGTGTCAATGGATGAACATACTATAAAGTGCAACACAGAAACAAGGAGAAACAAAGAGCAAGTCAATAATATCAAGCCCATTGTCCCTACAAACCCCAAATAAAAATAAGGAACATCCCCAATGGAATCGCCAATTTTGTTACGGAGAGAAATTCCTATGGCTTGGGGTACCACAACAGACACCTTGACTCCAGAAATCAATCCTTTCTAATATGCAATAGAAATAAAATATCTAACACTAAAGGATCAGACCTCGTACCTTATTCTAGATGATTGAAGTAGATCCCCATTGAGCTTTCCAACTTTAGCTTGAATTGATTAATCACTTCCTCAACAACAAGTAAACAAGACAAGAATACTATATATATTGGTGTTAGATCTATTATAGCATATATAATCAACAATGTATAAGCATTTGAAATCATCGATGGATAAAATATTCATTCAAACATACATTATTGGATAGGAAAATATATTTCTATTAATATAAAATTAGAGATGACAATGGATACAACCTCTGTCGGCACATCTGTGAATCGAAGAAACTAAATCCCCCAATTGGGCCTCCACCACCTCAACCCTCCATCTCTCGATCGCTAGCTCACAAGAAAAAGGCAAGCTTGGGAAGAACACAAAAGTTCTCCAAGGGACAAAGGGATGCAGACTCAAGCACAAGTTCTGGCAACAATGGACTATAGTTTCTTTTCTCTCAATTCTCTTATGCCTTCAATGTATCCAAATATTTCCTTATATATCTTTTCAAAAGGGTAATGCAAGGTCGAATCCGAGCGATCTCAAGGCATATGGAAGGCCAGGAGTCAAGTGAGTCGGATCCATGTCAAGGAAAACTCCAAAAGGATTTGGATTTTGTACACATCCTGATGTACATGGTTTTAGGGGTCAAACCCACATATATATGCGATAAGGGGTTTAAAATTCACGTATAGAAATTTTCACATGTTTATAGGGATGGTCTAGGAAACATCAAAGGACAAAAAATGGTCCAAGGGGTCTAAGGAGTCTGCAGAGGGACAGGGGAAGGCCATACAAGTGTGATTCACCTGGTGTGGTAAAATCATCTATAACAATGAGGCTCTGAAATATCAGAATATTTTTCATACATAGCATAGAATATTATAGGTATGGTGTCTCCATGAGTGAATGGATCCATAGGAAGAGAAGAGTGAGCAACTAAATCACAATTACAATTGGGTGAACCTGAAAGGTCTGGAGACTTGAGATTCAAACCATGGATGGCCAAGGAAAGTTCAGACATACAGAATAGAAGTCCCATGAAGGCAAATTATATGGCTTTCCAACCAATTAAAGACATACAAGACATAACAACAACATATACAAGAGACATACCATTGGAAACTAGACAATTTTATGAATTTCCAACTAGTGAACTTGAGGGTTGATGGCTATTTTGGTCATGAGATGGTTGGGGAAATGAGTCAATGACTGTCATAGGATATATATCATCCTGTATATCATCTTCAAAATCAGAAATGGAAAGATCTAAATGGATTTGGGAAGAGCTCTCAGAAGGCATATCAAAGCTAGTTAAAAATGACTAGTTTTGGGAGGTAGCTTTAATGAACTAACTGGGAATTTTTTTAAGGCAGGGATGGATGTTTTATTTTTGGATATATCAGAATGTGAATAAAAAATAGAGATATCAAAAACAAATAAATCATAATTGGTTTTTACCCATGCACCCAATGCATGCTCAACCTTCCCATTTCCTTTCTTGCGCTCCCATCTTTTTGCAAATTATGGAAGAGCAATGTGGTTCTCCTTAAGGATATTGGTCATGATGTCCACTTTATTTCCGAAGAAATATCTCTCAATATGTGAACCTATGAAATAATCACATGTGGGTATTTCTCTCTTGTTTCTCCTCCTAGATTTTGAGCTCCCATCAGTAGAACTAGAGCTTTTTGAACTTGATTCCTTCTTCTCTTTCTCCCTTTGCTTAACATATTTATTCTTGCTCTGGGATTGATTTGATACACCAGAAGCAAGAGCTTGATCCTTGGATTTTATGATGGTACCCATTTGTATGAGATTTTCCTACTCCTGAGTCAAAGACTCCATGAAATTTTTCAGCACATGCATCTTCTAATTTCTGGTTGTCAGTTTTCTAGAGTGAAATGTCGAAACATATACAGAATACTCTAGCCCCAACTTAGAAAGGATGGACAAGATAAGATGATCATATTTCTTCTCTATGCCACATTATTTTAGCTGAATTACCAGCGCTTTAAACTTGGTGAAGAAATCTTCAATGGTCTCGTAGTGAGCTGGGCTCAGTGATATTAGCTCATTCTCAAGATGATGGCCTCTCATTTCCTCTGTCTTCCCGAATAGTGACTCAAAATTGACCCAAACTTAATTCGGTGTGCCAATACTTTCTATGTGAAATAGAATTTATCTTGAAGTGCTGAGGTAGAGCATGCCGAAGGCCTCATCAAGCCTATTAAAATACTTAGTTTTCTCCATGTCATAATTTGGCTTGGTTTCAGTTCCCATGGTGACCCGGTAGAGGCCCTTGTACCTCAACTAGATGACCATTTTGGAATTCCACTCAAAATAATTGAATGGAGTAAGAATAGCTTACGTTCTCTCCATCCTTCCTGCAGAACCTGTGAAAAAAAATGTTTTTAAACTTACAAATCAAATACTCAAGGTTTCTAGAAATATGCCCTAAACAACAACTTAGACCTTGTTAAATTTTCATATGCTTTACTAAGACATCAGTATTTCATTTAATTTTCATAACAAAACCATATAAATAGGATCACTGAAATATAGACAAGCACAACCATACAAAAGTAACAAAAATATTTATCCTAGGAAAAACCCAGCAAAAAATTCCTCAATATAGATGTCCCCAAAAAGATAAAAGATAAAACCAGCAAGGAGATCAATTCTTGATCCTCCTCCTTTTCCAGCTGCTTCTCTTCTCCACTAATGCACTACACAAGTGAGAGTGTGTGCTCAAATGAGGAGAGCTACACCTCTATTTATATTCATCTGTTCACTTCAATTAACTCATCCGACATGTAGGCTTGAGTTAATCATGTAGGCTCAAGTTACACATGTAGGCTCAAGTAACCACACTGGGGTGCTAATGACCCACCTTTACAATTAGAAAGGACAACCTCAAGAATCTTATTAGTTCTTTTGATTAGAAGCATCGGGGTACAAGATAATACAAGTGGTTCTCTCGATAGGATCATCGGGGACTACAAAATATACATATAGAATATTCTTCGAAGTTACAATATTTCAACACTCCCCCTTAATGAGAAAGGTATTCTACAACAACAATAGTAGGAGAGAGATAGAGGACATCATCAGCATCATCATGGTAACACATATATAAATAATTGGAAGTTTTTCAACATTATGTAGTCTTCATATTCAATCTTCAGTCTTCATCATCATTAATACTTTGACTGCTTCGATCAACAACATCTTCAGCACTTTGACCTTTCGATCAGCAACATCATCTTCAGCACTTTAACCTTTCGATCAGCAACATCATCTTCCATACTTTGACCTTTCGATCGGCATCATCTTCAGCACTTTGACCTTTCGATCAGAAACATCATCTTCAACACTTTGTCCTTTCGGTCAACAACATCATCTTTAGCACTTTGACCTTTCGATCAACAACATCATCTTAAACACTTGACCTTTCAATCAGCAACATCATCTTTAGCACTTTGACCTCTCGATCAGCAACAACAACATCATCATACTCTAATATTTCAATTAGAAACATCATCATGAAAACATCATCATCATGAAAACATCATCATCATCAAAACATCATTATTATCAAAACATCAACATCATCAAAACATCAACATCATCATCATCAAAACATCAACATACAGGATCAACATGTCTGTGGTACTTAGATGATCCTTCCTGTTGGAATTAAGGGATTTAGGTCTTTATGGAGTTACTAACGATCCTTCCTTTCGGAATTACAGGATCAGCACATCTGTGGAACTCAGACAATCCTTCCTATTGGAATTACGGGATCAAGTCAATGATCCTTCCTTTTGGAATTACGAGATTTAGGTCTTTACGGAGTTACTAACAATCCTTTCTTTTGAAATTATGGGATCAACACAGTTGTGGAACTCAGACAATCCTTCCTATTGGAATTATGGGATCAAGTCTTTACGGAGCTACCAATGATCCTTCCTTTTGGAATTACGGTATTTAGGTCTTTACAGAGTTACCAATTATCCTTCCTTTCAGAATTACGGGATCAACACATTTGTGGAACTTAGACAATCCTTCCTATTGGAATTACAGGATCAAGTCAATGATCCTTCCTTTTAGAATGATGGGATTTAGGTCTTTATGAAGTTACTAAAGATCCTTCCTTTCGGAATTACGGGATCAACACAGTTGTGGAACTCAGACAATCCTTCCTATTGGAATTACGGGATCAACACACGTTCTCAAGTACCGAAGTCACCGGATATATTTTGAACCGAGGTTCAAGGATGATACAATCCTACCACCTTCTTGATGACTGAAGTTCATCGGATCTGTTCTGAACTGAAGTTCAAGGATGATACAATCCTACCACCTTCTCGATGATCGAAGTTCACCAGATCAGTTCTGAACCGAAGTTCAAGGATGATACAATCCTACCACATTCTTGATGAAGTTCACCAGATCACTTCTGGACATATGTCCCAGGATGATACAATCCCACTACAACATCATTACTCCCCCTTTCGGGGAAGACCCTTTTGAACCACACCAAGCTTGTCTCAAAAGTATTCGAACTTCACTCAGAACAAAGGTTTTTTCAACACAACAGCAACTTGTTCATCAGTACTCACATACTGGATCTTTATGGCTCCTTTCTGCATCATGTCTTGAATGTAGAAATACCTAATTTCTATGTGCTTTGATCTGTCATGGACAACAGGGTTATTTGTCATCTTTATACAGCTTTGGTTGTCACATAGAATTACGGTAGTGTCCAACTCTAGACTGGATAATACTGACAGCAAATTTCGAAGCCATATGGATTCACAACTAGTAGAGCAAGCTGTTATATATTCTGCTTCAGCAGTGCTTAGAGCAACACTGGATTGCTTTCTGCTAAACCATGAAATCATACCAGATCCCAGACTATAAAAACCGCCTGATGTGCTTTTTCTGCCTAAGATACTTCCAACCCAATCTGCATCTGTATATCCATATAATATGTACTCATGGCTATTATCATAGTATAGCCCAAAGTCTATATTCCCTTTCAAATATCTCATCACATGTTTGGCGGCTACCAAGTGAACCCATCTAGGTTGAACTAGATATTGACTTAAAGTGTTCACAATAAAACAAATGCCTGGTCTGGTATTTGTTAAGTACATCAATGACCTAATGATTTGTCTATAGAGAGTCACATCCACTAACTCTGATGAGTCATCAGTTAAAAAATTTAGGTTGGAATCCATGGGGGTGGCCAAGGATTTGCATTCCAACATATTGAATCTTTTCAATATCTCTACTGCATACTTTCCCTGGTTGAGAAAGATTCCTTCTGAACTTTGCCATACTTCTAGACCTAGGAAATAGTGCATTAACCCAATATCTTTCATCTCAAATTCTTCTGCTAGTTTCTTCTTGCTTTCCTTAATATGTTTCTCATTCCATGTCAAGAATAAATCATCCACATATAGTAACAGGATGATAGGCTCATCTTTTACAACCTTTATTTAAAGGTTAGGATCAACTTTACTTTTGGTAAAGCCCATGCTCGACAAGAAACCATCTATTCTTTCATACCAAGCTCGAGGAGCTTCTTTAAGACTATATAATGCCTTCTTCAACTTGCATACGTGTGTATGTCTATATTCAACTTCAAATCCTTGAGGTTGTTCTAAGTATACTTCTTCTTCGATCACTCCATTTAGGAAAGGTTTTTTCACATCCATCTAGTGTAAATCCCACTTCATCATGGATGCAAGTGCCATGATAGTTCTAATCGAAGTATACCGTGCTACTGGGGAAAATGTCTCTTTATATTTCTCGAGAAACCTCTTTCTAAGAGAAACCTCTGGCTACAAATATTGCTTTATATTTCTCGATACTTTCGTCAGATGCATGCTTTTCTTTGTATATCCATTTTGAGGATACTATACTCTTTCCTTCTGGTCTGGGAACTATATCCCATACATCATTCTTAATTATTGATTGATATTCTTCAGTCATTGCTTCTACCCATTCTTTCTTCTCGGCCGCTTCTTCAAAGTTTGTAGGTTCTTGATCTACAAGATCACACATCAAGGCTACATAGTTGGAGAAGGTCTTAGGTTTCTTTCTTGCCCTCGTGGAGCCTTCAGGGGCTCCATACATTTATGATTCTCATATAATTTCTCTTGTCCAAGAAGGATTTCTCCTTTTTGTTATTTCCATTATGGGAGGTTCTTGAGGTTCTGCTATGTCATGTTCTTCAGGAGCTTCATCTTCAGGGAGATATGTAGATTCTTTATTTCTGGGAGATGTCTCTTCTTCATACACTTCTTCATGTTGGCATTTCCTAGATCTCTTGAGGGCTTCCTCTTCATCAAATGTCACATCTCAACTGATTTCCATGTGATGGAATCCAGGAATGTATATTCTGAATGATTTGGATACCTCATAGTATCCAACAAATATCCCCTTCTTTCCGGATGGATGTAATTTGGTTCTTTTCTCTTTTGGTATATGAATATATACTAGACAACCAAATATCTTGAGGTGACTTACCTCAGGCTTCTTTCCTATGAATACCTCTTCTGGAGTCTTGAACCCAAGAGTACTGTGGGATATTCTATTCTGTACATACACAGCTGTTCTTGCTGCTTCTGCCCATAGATGCATTGGAAGATCTTGATCATAAATCATTGTCTTTATTACCTCCATGATGGTTCTATTCTTTCTTTCCGCAACCCCATTATATTGAGGATTGTAGGGAGTGGTTAGTTCCGTTTTGATTCTAGATTCTTTGCAAAAGGCTTCAAACTCTTTTGAGGTATACTCTCCACCATTGTCCGATCGGAGTTTCTTTATTTTCTTATCTGAGAGATTCTCTGTCAAGGCTTTGAACTCCTTGAATTTTTCAGACACTTCACTCTTTGCTTTCAAGAAGTATATCCAAGTCTTTCTTGAAAATTCATCAATAAATGTGATATAATATTCAAAGCCACTTAAAGATGTAGAAGAAATTGGACCACATACATTTGAATGAATCAATTCCAACGTACCTTTTGTCTTTGTTTCACTTTTCGGAAATGGATTCTTGATGTTCTTTCCCTTTGCACATCCTTTTGAAATTCCTTCATGCTTGATCTTCATGTCTGGTAATCCCGTCACTACTTTGTTCACATGAGGTAGAGCCTTGTAATTGATATGGGCAAGCCTTCTATGTCATAATTCACTAGGCTCAGTGGATTCATGCACTAGGGTTGTTTCTAAGTGCCCCTTTAGTTCATACAAGCCTCCTTCTTCTTCACCAATAATGATTGCGTCTTCAATATTCTTTCCTTTGGGCCACATGACTACTTGGCCATCTATGAAAGAAACTATGAAACCTTTCTTATCTAAAGCTGAGATAGAAAGTAAATTCTTCTTTAGACCAGGTACATATAATACATCCTTCATTTTTAGGGGATTACTTGAATCAAGTTTGTAGCTTTCTTCACCAACACCTTTGATCGGATCTTGATAGTCATATCCTAGGGATACCTTCTGAGGAGAGCTCTTTTCTTCAAGTTTGGACAGAGTTTTCTTTTTTCCGGTCATGTGCTTTGAAGCACCACTATCAATAAGCCAGGTGTACTATCTAGGATTTATAGATCCAGAGAGTGCATAGAATAACACATACTCTTCTGCATCTTCTTCTATTGCTTGTTTTCTTGGGGGACCTTCTTCTTCTTCTTCTTCATCTGCTAGATGGTCATGGTGCCTTTTGTTGTTGTTGATCCTCTTTCTATATTATTGCCCCTTTTTAGGACAATTTCGGGCAATGTTTCTTATCTTGTTACAATGAAAACATTCAAAATCAGAATAGTCTTTAAACAAAGGATTTTCTCTTACCCTTTGGATTCTTCTGGGAGGATGAGACTCCTTGAAATTTATTCTCTTGAAGTTTGATTGGCCTCTTCTTCTTTTAGTGTGAGTGGCTAGGGCTTGATCATCTGCTTTTAGTAAGGCTTCCCTATTTGCCACTCTAGTCTCCTCTTGAATGCAGTCTTCCCATACAATATCAAACTTCATGCTTTCTTTTCTGGCACACATCATCTGAATAAAAGACTCCCAGGGTCTAGTGAGACCATTGAGAGCAGTCATGACCATTTCATCTTCATCAAGATTATCTCCAATATCTTCTAGTTGCTCTTTGATCTGGGAAACCCTTGAAAAGTAGTCTTGGATGGATTCTCCATGACTCATTTTGATGATCTTCAGTTGAGCTCTTAGATTCATCTTCCTGTTGATGTTTCTTCTGTCAAACATTATGGAAATACCATCATACATTTATTTTGGAGTCTTCTTGGATGAAACTTGAGGAATTAAGTGATCCTTAATGGAGTTAGCAATAATTCTTTGTTCCCTAATAATATCCTTTCCATTCTTCTCCTTGGCTTTAGATTCTTCAAATTCTGACACTTCTTCTTTGACATACTTATCAAGATCATTCTCTTGGAGAATGAGACCAATCCTATATTTCCATGCTCGAAAATTCTCTATGCCTTCTAGCTTGTTGTCAAGCTTAGTGCTTGAAGTCATCTTGCTAGAGAATTAAAAAAAAAATTGAAATTTTGTCGAATGCGAAACTGACCTTACCAGGAGATGTGCTTGAATGAGGTGAGTTGACTGATGTACTTGGATTTTGGAAATCTCAATCTTTCAAATCAGAGGATTCAGCTTCTGCAGAAATGCATGTCACTATTTCTGTGATATCTCCACAATTACTACCCCTATGTGTCTGAAATTTCTCATTGAGGTAACCTCGTATGTCCCTGATCCAACACCATAGGTTTCATCAAAATTGGTTTCACCAATTTGTATTTATGATCCTTTTCCCAAGGTGGCCTGTTACAGGACTGTTCAGAACAACAAAGTTGTACGGACTGCTGCGTATCACTGTTTCATCTTCTGGTTCTGAAATTTAGACCACAAAAATTAAAGTCCGTGATTTTTATGTAAAATCTTTAGGAATTCCATTTGGATCTCTGTAGCCCAATATACAGCAGTTCTCCCCAGTTGTCTTGTTTATGGATGAATTCTAGAAGATACTGGAACCCTAACGTGGAGGGATCATATCTCCAAGAATATAGCAAGTCTAAGGCTGAATTTTGGACACAGTGTACACCAGGATTTTATCTTTGGCCTATGCAATTTTCAGCTCATAATCCTTCTCCAATATTGGAATATAGCGAAAGTACCAAGATTTAGAAGTTTTAGTATTTAGGGTTTTTCTAGATCGGGGTCAAACTACGGTTTGACTTTCCTAGAGTTTCACCCAACCAAAAATCTTGATCTAGGTCTCTAAAATTCAATTTTGATGAGGAGAGAAATCCTATGTTGGGCTCACTCAAAAATTCCTCTTCTACAAGAATCCCTAATTTCCCGCACCGAAAACTGAAAATGCTCGGAATCGAATTCCTCTTCGACAGAAAGATGCACCCTTCAATGGAGAGTCAGCCTAGCCTTCTTTTGCTGATCAATTCTAAAGAGAGAACCAAAAAGTAAGAATCCCTAGCTTCTGTAGCTACACAATGTTTTATTTCAGGGTGGCTTTGATACCATGTTAAATTTAATTATGCTTTAGTAAGACATCAATATTTCATTTCATTTTCATAACAAAAGCATATAAACAGGATCACTGAAAGATAGACAAGCACAATCATACAAAAGGAACACAAATATTTATCCTAGGAAAACCCTAAAGGGAAAAACCCAGCAAAAACTTCCTCATATAGATGTCCCCAAAAAGATAAAAGATAAAACCAACAAGGAGATCAAAGCTTGATCCTCCTCCTTCTCCAGCTACTTCTCTTCTCCACTAATGTGCTACACAAGTGAGAGTGTGTGATCAAATGAGGAGAGCTACACCTCTATTTATATTCATCCATTCACTTCAATTAACTCATCCGACATGTAGGCTCGAGTTAATCATGTAGGCTCGAGTTACACATGTAGGCTCAAGTAACCACACTGGGGTGCTAATGACTCGCCTTTACAATTAGAGGGGACACCCTCATGACTCTTATTAGTTCTTCCGATTAGAAGCATCGGGGTACAAGATAATACAAGTGGTTCTCCCGATAGGACCATCGGGGACTACAAAAGATACATATAGAATATTCTTCGAAGTTACAATATTTCAACAAACCTCACAAGATTTTTTTGAATCTCCAACTAACACTGATACCATGTAAGAATTTACTTCTTAATCAGATCTAGGAGCTATAGCAATGTTCACACATGAAGAGTTTGACAAAAATGTGCAAGAGAAACAATCAAAGAGACAGAAAATACATGGAATAGCACATGTGAATGGTGCTAATTTTTTATGATATTATTATCATACTTCTTGTAGATGTTATATTACACATTTATAATACATTGGACTAAATTCAAGTGGTTCTAGCAACCAACTGGGAAAGTACAAGTGTCATGGTGAAAATTCACCCCCAACCCCCTAGGTGGACCAAAGGAGCTCCAACTAAGCCCAAACAGTCACGAAACCTCATGTGAAGTGTTCTAGGTCATTAATGGGTTCTAGGAAAGCACGGGTGAGAAGATAGAGGTGAGTGGGGTGCTATAGGTGGCATCAAATGCTCCTAGGAGAGCTAAGACAAGCCAAATACACCCCCTAGCATACTTAGTCAATCCAGGGCCCCACAAATCAAGGAGGTGGTGCCCCAAGACATTAAATGAGGTGCACACATGTTGGGTTGACCAACTAGGGCGTTGCTGTAGGTGTGAACAGGCTGAAATAACTAGTTATAATGTTGAATTAGCTCTCTTAAGACTTAATCCATAAGATATCATTGCATGAAGGCAAATAAAGTGAGCCTAAGGTAAAAAATATGTACTAAGGATGCATTACTGCTCCAACGGAGTGGAAATTAGTACCCCCACAATTGATTTCTATGGAATATATTTAAAACAAGAAGATAGGTTTCTTTGATAAACTCAGGGTCATATAATCTATCACGTATACCTGTAATTTTTCTTTCCTAACTACTATAGTTATAAGTTATGATGGTCATTTGTTAGTGTGAAAATATGTTGTTGGTTTTAATATATGTTGTAGAAACATGATCATGGTTGGAATGGCAATGACTTCATTGTATGTGGATGATAGTGTATCAATGATTTATGCTTGAAAGAAACATATAAATTATCTTTGTATTCTTATCCTAGATTCCTATATGCTAGAGGTGATATTGAATATGCTTGAAATAGTCTTCGATGATGATTAATGAAGGAAACAGAAACTCAAATTTTCTGTTAACAAAATACTTTTATAGCAGGTCGATCAATTGCACATTGAATTTCATTGGGCTTAGGTTTCTCATCTTTGTGAAGACCAAAGTTATGAAACCAAGCCTCAACTTTGTAAGAAAGAGCCTCTTCTCATCACATATAAAGCAATGGCCCATTGCTGGGGATTAATGTGCATGTTCAACACATTACAATAGAGAGATACATAGCTTGGTCAAGGTCAATAAGTTAATACCTAAAACTAACAATTCATGTAAAATTTGAATGTGGGAATTATCATTTCCCCTATTTGCATTTATATGTAGTCCTAAGATTAAGAATAAGTCAATATACATTTCCTTGGATGTGGGAAAGGATATAACAATGAACCAAGTGATTTCTACGTCCAGCTTCTCCCTAGTGGGTCATTTTGGTAGGAATAGTATGATGATGTCTATACTTAGGAAGTGGGTGGCTGACACTTAGGGGAGATTCTAGGATATCATCCCTCTTTTGACATTTTGGCCCATGTATTAGTAGGAGTGTTGAGTTCAAAAATAGCAGGATGTGATGACTCTTCTGGACAGAGTCTAGTTTTAGAAGACTGATGCTTTAAAACTATACAGATGGGCATCGTTCTTCGATGTGAATATGGAAACTAATTTCAAGAAAGTCATGTGGGTGAATCTCCCATAATTTTCCAAGCCTTTCGACAAAGGATATTTTCTAAATACTAGTTCTTTTCTATATAAATACTTATTGACATATTTTATCTTTATTTCTATTGGCATAATGACCGTGGGCCAGACTGCTGGGGGAGTTAGATTTATTGGAAGGATTATCAAAGAATATGAATACCATGATGGGTAATTTATATTTTCAATAGTATTTGGACTATTATGGTAACCCTTTTAGGTGAAACCGTTGTCACTCAACAAGTCACTTGGTGAAAAATGCCCGCTCTATTTCAAGAAGGACATGTGGAAAATAAGGGGTTGATTTTTCCTCTAATACCATTCAATATGGGGAGCATTTCCTTCATGAGGTGGATCACCTATATTTTGGGGGAGGGGGGATTTATACCACTCCGGTTGGTGGAAAATATTCTTTGAATTTTTATTCTGGAAATGGATATTTTCCTGATAACATGGAATTCCACAAGGTTCTGATAGTAGAGAAGTCTTGGGGACAAATGTTATCGAATTCCACGAAGTTAGTCACATCTGATTCTGAGTTTTCTATATAACCATACCCCATGGGAATGATTGATATCTCTAAAGTTATGTCTCTTAAAAGGCCTATCTATTCTTCTAAGGTTTGCCTTGGATCATATTTATTTCATAATATTATTTTTTCCTCCTTAGTATCTCGTTCATTAAGGAAGAATAATAGGGTTCTATTTCCATGTAGATATTGTTTGCAAGGAGAGAAAGTATCTTCTCACCCTTATGAATCCTCCATTATATGCCCATAATCACCCCATGATTCCAAGTTTGGTGGAAGTTCCTTTTCTAATTGATCTATTTTAATCCTAGGTAAGTATAGGTTAGGTTAGTTGAGATTCTACAGTTAAGATTCATGGCATCTAATGGATAATCTATGGTGAGAAAATTTAATGTCGACGTTTCGATCCAAGCATGGCTCATTTTCATGACATAGCAATGCTTGAAGGGATTGTTTATATTTCATTGTTGCATTAATACAAAAATAGTTCACTTGAGATGTGCTGACAAGGTTTGGTTTAGGTTTTTAATTTTTTAATTTTTAGTTTTCTATTTTTGTAATTAAATTATTTCAATTTTTCTTTTTTCAAGTTTTAGTTTTAGTTAATTATTACTATTAAATATTATTACTTTGGGTTAAGAAGATTTGATATAATAGTTTATTAAAATTAAAATTAAAATAGTTAATTAATTTTAATTTATTGGTTTAGTTTGTTAGTATGATTGATTTTAGTTTATTAATATAATAAGCAATTTTTTATTTTAGAATTATATTTAGTTGATGAACTAAGGTATGTTAGGTATTTTAATAATATGAGTTTTGTTTTATATTTATGTTAATCCATTTCAACTTATTTGTCATGCTCTGGGATGAATTTTCTTTTCCCACCTCTTTTCAAGGTTCCATAGTTGGTTTCATTCGAATCTTCCTTTTCCTATCGTAAGTTTTGTTTTCCCCAGCTCTTGAGTCTCATATACATGGGTCCTTAGTCTTCCAAAGTGGTAATTTTAACATCTCCTCAATATTGTAGGACTATTAATGAGTTACTAGAAAATCTCTCTCATGAGGTGGTCTCATTGGTAAGGAGTATGTGCTATCGATTACCAGGTTTTTAGGAGGGAGTCCAATTGTTAGGAAAGATGTTGACTCATAAAATAATATTAGAGAAGGACTTTATCTCCCAAAATCATTCGATAAGTGGTTGTGTATGCTTATGGAAAGCTTATGGAATCTATTCTTCCTAAATGTACTGATATTTTTGAAGGGATATCCATTATACATAATGATTCCTCAATGTTGGGCAGGGATTCACCTATTGGCAAGGGTAAATTTAGGTCCTTTGAAGCTATGGATGTGATTCCTCCTTATTCATCTTGGGATAAGTGTGTTCTTACCCCTGTTGTTTCAAGATATAATTTCAGACCTCATGCCAAGTCAAAGAACACTTAGAGGGTTGTCTTGAAGGGTGTTTTACATCAATTTTCTTCAAAGGCTTCTCTTAGGTTGCAGGGCCAATTATCCATATTGGAGTCTGTTAGCACTAGGATTTTGAGCCCCAAGGTGGAGGGGGAGGCCCGCCCCCTCCATAACAACAAAACCGCTTTATACTATGGCTCCGGCCTTGCGTAGTCAGAGAGGGATCTCTCGCTTGTCTTTCAGATTTTACTCCACGTAAGATATTTGCTCAAGGATGTTCAAGAGGCTAGACTCCTGAAATGGGACAAAGTAGAGTGACGTGAGATGAAGGTGGGATTATCAAGGCAAGGGACCATTGGCAGTGGAGTCGAAAACCTGAGTGGGGAACATTTGCATGAGGAAAATAATGGTGTGAGGTTGCAAACAGAGGAAAGATAGCTGCCGATCTCAAAATCAGGAGATATTTAGCGGGCGTTTAGAAGATTAGAGAGAACAACCCATCACATGGAGCACCAGCAAGATGAATTCCACATAAATTTAGAAGAAAACTTGATAAATGTCTGAAACAACAGGCAGAGCATAGCAAGTATGAATTCCAAACTATTTTACACTAAGTTATAGGCATGAAAGCAATCAACAAACTGGAATGGAAACAGGATATACATTTATCGTAAAGAAAATACATATTGAAAGAAGCAATGACACATGAAACTATGTCTTAAGAAACAACTCTTCCTCTACAAATTTATTCATAACACAGGCACCAGATCTTATTTACAACAGAGAGCCTCATCCTTTGAAGGTTTCCCAATCCTTCATATTTTTTATCTCCCTCTATCGAGAGTGTATTTATACTATTCTAGTGCTGAGGCTATTCTCTAAAACAAACCAAAAAACTGTTTGTGGTCACAATCATGCATTAACAATATAGAGAGTGGAACTATCGCCACATTATACAAATATAAACAAACATTATGGAGCTAGTGGGCGCATTCATCCTGAGTGACAGCTTGATGTGCTTGGTTGCTATTATGGATAATGGGTATGACACCTCCTTCTCTATCCAAAGTATGTATTTCCACCACGTTTCAAATGCATCTTTCTGCATGGGCACACAATGGAAACGTAGTTTGCATCTTCCCCATGTTCAAACTTATCCACCACCCCATTTTTATCTAGGTAACACTGTTAGCCATGGGGTCTGGAAGAAGGTCCGCATTGCTCTTGGTTGTGGAAATCCCGAAAGGTGGTTTTTGATTCTTGTGCTTCTCATCTCCAGTAGGGTGGGTTTTCACACAGAAAATAAGGTGTAGTATATCTACACCAGCCCCATCACCCTTGGAAAGTGGACTTCACAAACAACGCTATGTAGGATTTAGACCCCTGATGCTCCCATCCAAACAAATGATTATATAGCGAGAAATCAAGGACTGTCTCTCTCTGTGGAGGCTTTGGTGGCAATGATGGTATCAGGGGTTTCTGAAACAACACTTACAGGGAGTAAGTTTCCAGGTCCCACGTTATTGGAGGTGCAGGTATCATGTCTAGGCCCCGATGGCTAGTGTCATTCTTGGCATGAAATACCAAGGTGACGCACGAGTGTGGAAGTTTTCTCACCAACCATTAACACACCCAGACGGATAATCTTCTCAAACCGGATCACCATCACCAACTCTTTGAGTTTCAATGGATTCTCAATGAAGTGAAAAATTGGGCTCTGGAACTATGTTAGCTCATCCCCAACATTTCAAAGGAAGATATATAAGTTTTCAAGACTGGCCTTTTCAATGACTGGTCAACATTCCTACACATTCTGTCATCGAGTGTTTTTAGTATCAACATGTGTGAGGGAATGAGCAAAGTGATATTTTACCTACTAGGGATCTAGTCATGTCATTTCATTGTCCATGGCGCCTTACCTCCTACTGTGGGAAGTATTTTTTGGGTGCCACCTCGTACAGTTGATCCATGCTGCAAAGTCCATGAAGTGGACACTCCCATGTTTCCTTACTTTTTTTATGTAGGAAATGGAATGGTCTCCCTCTTCATGCTGGCTTTGCCCCATGTGAAGAGCAGATTCATCAGTTACTTTCCTTACTTCCACAGGCCAACTCACACAAAAATCCGCTTATATTTACATAACATGACTCTGCCATAGGGATGATTTCACTTGTGTGCATGCTAAAAATGGCATCAAAGAATCGACCAATTTGCAAGGAGGCATATTACACGTGTGAATGTCTCCTCCACTTTCATCTCCACACTGGATGTGAATCTTATACCCTAGAAGTATTCTCAACCTTCTAATTTGGGGAATCTTTTACACCCATCATCCACATTCCATCATTTGTGCCACCAACTTTCTTCTATGGGTTCAATGAGCTGTTTTAGACCAAGGATTGCTCTCAATCATCGATCGTAATCAACCTCTTCATGTATTCATCGATCCAACTGGACCCTGCTACTTTTTGCAATACGAAATCCTGGTCTTCAACCTTGCTAGTTTGCATTGTGAAATAGACCACAATCGTAGATATATTTCCTTCTTTGTCATGAATGTTTATATTCGCGGCCGGTACCACTTTTCATGATTTGGAATCGAGACTTTATCCGCACAAGTTTGGCTTGTGAAATCGCCTAGGACTGTGGATCTACTTTGATCTCATCTCCAACATCGAATACTTCCAGCTTTTAACTATTTCACAATCTAGAAAAGTGGCTTTGTTCAGGCATGGTCATCATGTGAAATGTTTTGATGCCTTTGATCTGCCATCCGATCAATCTTAGCCTTTGATTATGAATCCCGTTTAATGCCTTCAATGCATCCAACGTCCTCCTCGAACTTCTGTTAGGCTCATAATTAGACTGTTGAAAACAGAGTGTTAACAACCAGCTCCATGAGGGATGCTATCCTCCCAGTGAGGTAGAAAATAACCCCCATAGACAAAGTGCCAAATCCATTGGGTTGTCTTCAATCTTTCTTTGAAATCTCCATTCTGCTCTGAGCTACTGCTGCAGCAAATTTGTGCCACTCTTAGAAATCATGCTCTTAGCTGTAGACCTGTGCTTATAACTCAAAATGAAAGAAAAATAAAATAGTAATGAAGGAAATGCTTGATGATTTTTGAGCTTATTGGTTCCTACCTACTCTGCCTAATTTATTTCATAACCCCGATTAAGTGAAATTCGAATTCTAATGAAGCCAATCAAGCAACTTGCCTAATAGTGTTGTTATTTTTTTGTGCTTGATGGATATAAATGAGATAGATAATGGAAGAAAGCTATAGAATATAGACTTATCTTTACCATAGAGACATGACCAGTCATTAACGTTACCCATCCTTTCCATGTACTCTACTATGGAGTCATAGAAAACATGGAAACCACCAACATATTTCGTCCTCTGCTCGTGGGAAAGATGTCCAGAAATCTTTCTTCTAGTGGTATGTTAGGCTGATACTTTGATGATTGTAGAAGAGGGCCCATAGAATATTTATTCAATGAAACATCTTCTTTTTCACCTAAAATTTCTGCAACGAGGGCTTCATGCGCCCCAGGAGGGAGGTTCTTCTTTTCTCTAGCAGAACTGAGTAGGAATACTCCTCCTATAGGGGGTGATATTCTTGAATGTAGAACATTAAAAAATGTATTTATCTAAGGGATGCTACATCCCTCTCTATGACTTGACACCTTATAAAAATTTCCTAACGTATCAGTAGCTGGAGAGGAATTGCCTGGCTGCTCCTTATTATCATCTTCTCTTCCATACAAGTCACTAGACTAGACCATCGTCCCTTCTTTTAGTTTCTGCTCAGAGGCTCTAATCATGTGTTTTATTAATTCAAAAGAGGCATAACACAAGGGTAGGTTATCACCTTTAGTTCCCCTATCTCCTTTTTCTGCTTTAACCTCCCAACTTCGCATAGCATCTTGATTTACTCCATTATCAAGATTTGGTTCAACAGCTAGCTCATTAGGTACAACCTACATGGATTCTTCCTCATATTCATCATATACAGGCACACTGAATTCCTTCTTAAAATTGTCTTGTACGGACCTGGGGTGGCATAGGTCGTAGTCCTAAGAAAACAATGTTGTAGAGCCACATGTTCCTATATATGGCCGATCATCCTTCTTTATACCAAGAGAAAGCTTTAGATGAATAGGGACTTTTTAATTCTTCTGGTAGGGCCCAACCAATTTTAATGTATCTTTTATTTCACCACCTCTGTCTTGATTTGATAGATTTTTGGACATCTTAAGGTTTTCCTCAACCTCCAAACAGTGAATATACATATGCTGCAAAGTGGTTGATTTTCTTTCCAAAAGAAGCAAGGAAATCTCAGGAGGAAAGGTGGCTGCAAAATAGATCTTAGCAGCATTATCAAGAGGTTGGACCTCCTTAGGCATGTGATAATAAAATTTGGAAAATATTCTGTTAAAATTAGATAAGGTTTCACCCTAATATCTCCTCAGGAAGTAAAATTCTGAAAGAATTTGATCCAGCAGCCTTCTCCTACCCCAAAAATTTAAGAAGGTGCAAGAAAACTCTTCCCAAGTGTTGATGGACTTAGGTTGCAAGTGCTTGAACCATTCCTTAGCATCTTCTTTCAAGTACTAGGCAAAATCCCCCATGTAGACATCATCATGTTCTATCTCAAAAAGGTCAGAGAAATGTTCAAAGGCTTGTAAATGTTTCTCAGTAGTGAAGTATTTGGATTCTCCGTCAAATTTGGGAAGGTACTTGTGATGTTTTGTGGGGAAATCATGGAGGATGGGAGGCAGTTGTAATGTTTTGTACTGTCTTGGAGAAATGGGAGAGACCAAGTTAGGTGCAATAGCCACACTATTGATTGAGGTTTCATGAATTTCATAGGGGTGACCTTTGACATCGTGGGCCTTTGGAGAAAAATCTATGTCAAAACCAGACGTACAAGTCGACACAACACTTTTAGTTTGTAGAGAAGGATAAATAGGAATATATTCATCGCTCTGCTCAAAATGAGTTGAACCATAGAAGGATGTTCTGAAAAATATAGGGAAGGATAAGAACAAAATTACAAGATAGAACAAAGCTTCTTGGAAGAAACGTATGCTCGAGCATCTTGACCTTCCACCACACATTCTTCGAGCCTTACAAAGGGTTCACTTTTGGGATGGAGCCTGCCTATATTTTTCTGATAATTCAATTTCTGGGTCATACCACCAACGGAGTCGCTGAAGTCTGAATCCTTCAAGAGTGGAGTCACCAGGTGAAAAGTGCTCAACCTTCTTGATGTTGGATCATTGTTCACCATCAACAATCAGATCTAAAACCATGTCTTTTTTCCTAGGGAGGATATTCAATTTCGTCCCCAGCAATGGTGCCAGTTTGTTAGCATTGGGATTTTAAGCCCCAAAGTTGAGGGGGAGGCCCACCCCCAGCATAATATCAAAACCACTTTAGACTATGCCTCCATCCTTGCGCAATCAGAGAGGGATATCTTTCTTGTCTTTCAAATTTTACTTCACATAAGATATTCGCTCAAGGATGGTTAGGAGGTCGGACTCCTGAAATGGGACAAATTAGAGTGACGTGAGATGCAGGTGGGATTATCAAGGCAAGCGACCATTGTAAATGGAGTCGAAAAACTAAGTGGGGAACATTTGCATGAGGAAAAAAATGATGTGACGTTGCAAACAGAGGCAAGATAGTCATTGATCTCACAATCAAGAGATGTTTAGCAGGCGTTTAGAATATTAGAGAGAACAACCCATCACGTGGAGCACCAGCAAGATGAATTCCATGTAACTTTAGAAGAAAACTTGATAAATGTATGAAACAATAGGTGGAGCATAGCAAGTATGAATTCCAAACTGTTATACACTAATTTACAAACATCAAAGCAATCAACAAACCGGAATGGAAATAGGATATACATTTCACGTAAAGAAAATACATATTAAAAGAAGCAATGACACATGAATCTCTGTCTTAAGAAACAACTCTTCCTTTGCAACTTTATTCATAACATAGGCACTAGATCTTATTTACAATAGAGAGCCTTAGCCCTTGAAGGTTTCCCAATCCTTTAGCTTTTTTATCTCCCTCTATTGGGAGTGTATTTATATTATTCTAGTGCTGAGACTATTCTTCAAAACAAACCAAAAAACTATTTGAGGTCACAATCATGCATTAACAATATAGAGAGTGGAACTATCGCCATGTTTTACAAATATAAACAAACATTATGGACCTAGTGGGTGCATTCGACCTGAGTGACAGCTTGACATGCTTGGCCGCTATTATGGATAATGGGTATGATGACTCCTTCTTTGTCTGAAGTATGTGTTTCCATTGCGTTTCAAATGCATCTTTTTGCATGGGCACACACAAGGTAGTTTTCATCTTTCCCCTATTCAACCTTATCTGCCACCCCATTTTTCTCCCTCTTCGTGATGGCTTTGGCCCGCGTGACTAGCAGATTCGCCGGTTACTTTCCTTACTTCTACAGGCCAACTCACACAAAAAGACACTTATCTTTATGTAACATGACTCTGCCACAGGGATGATTTCATCTGTGTGCATACTACAAATGGTGTCAAGGAATCGACTAATCTGCAAGGAGGCATATTACACACATGAATGTCTCTTCGAATTTCATCTCCGCACTGGATGTGAAGCTTATACCCTGGAAGTTTTCTCAGCCTTCTGATTTGGGGAATCTTTTACACCCATCATCCACCTTCCATCATTTGTGCCACCAAATTTATTCTATGGGTTCAACGAGTTGTTTTAGACCAAGGCTTGCTCTCAATTGTCGATCGTAATTGACCTCTTCATGTAGCCGTCGATCCAAGTGGACCCTACTACTTTTCGCAATGCAAAATCTTGGTCTTCAACCTTGCTAGTTTGCATTGCGAAATAGACCACAACCGTAGATATCTTTCCTTCTTTGTCATGACCATTGATATTCGCAGTCGGTATCACTTTTCATGATTTGGAATCACAACTTTATATGCACAAGTTTGGCTTGAGAAATCAGCTGGGACTATGGATCTACTTCTGATATCATCTCCACCATCGAATACTTTTGACCTTTAACTATTTTGCAATCAGGAAAAGTGGCTTTGGTCGGGCATGTTCATCGTGCGAAATGTTTCAATGCCATCGATATACCATTTGATCAATCTCATCCTTTGATTATGAATCTCATTTAATGCTTTCAGCGCATCCAACCTCCTCCTCGAACTTCTGTCAGGATCATAATTAGACTGTTGAAAACAGATTGTTAATAGAGTGAGCTAGTGGGAACAAGACTAAAAATATGCTAGAGTAGGAATTTATATCAACACCATAAAAGGGACTCTTAGAGCACATTGTCCTAGAAATAAGTTTCGTTAATGTTATTGGTGTCCCTGAATTGTTGAGGGTTAGGGATCCCTTCTACAAATATCTATTTGAAGAGATCAAAGTTTTACAAACTTCCTGTCACATACCCCAAATTGAAAAATGATTTTATGTCTTAGGAGACATTATGTTTTAATTTTATTATAAATTTTGTAATTAATGACCAAGTGGGGTCAAGCATAATTGCATATAATTGTTGAATATTTTATTAATTAATAAATGAAAGATGAGACAACACCTTCAGTAGGTTGTTAAATGAGTGTTTTACCAGCCACTTGGTGGAAAAGGCTGGGTTGAGAGCAGATTGACACTTGGACACATCCTCAAACTACTTCTAGTTGTTGCAGGATGCAACTTCCCTATTTTTGTGGTCATGCTTCCCAAGAAAGTGAAGCAAGAGCAGCTGGATCTGTTATCATCAGATCTGTTGTTTGGTCGCATGTTACAAGGTTCATTAAAGTCTCCATCCCAATTTTCATGCCATCCAGCTGTGACTGGTGCCCTTTTCACTCTAATGATTTTGGGGCTTAAATTTTGTTCTTGTCAGTTTTAGAACAATTTACAGAATTGTGTTTTGGGGCTTCATCTACTTGAGGACCGTGTTTACCGAGCCACATTGGCTTGGTTTTCTGTTGAGATAGAGTGGTATGATTCATAAACGAAGGGATTGGCATAGGCTGAGGTCCAAGCTATTACTATTTTCGTGCATCATTTGGTTGCAGACCATGTAGAATCTCCCAATGTTGAAGTAGGATCCAAATTGCGTGAAAAGGAAAATGGAACTGCATGTGAAAACATGATAGATGATTCTCATCTAGTTTGGGGGAAAATGGATAGCTATATAATGGGAAGAGAGAAGTGAAAGCAGCTACTATTGATGCTTTTCCAACACGAGGCTAACAGGCTTGATGTCTGGGCAAATCCTTTAAAGGAAAGTTCAGTTTCCAGGTCCAAAATTACCTCTGAACGTTGGGTAGAATATGTAAAAACATCATTTGCTGTGGATCTTAGAATTGCAATGAGTTTGGTTGCTAGGTTTCTTTCTGTACCTTCTATAAGGGAAGAAGTATCATCATTGGTGCAACAAACATCTTTCAAATGCACAATATTCCAAAAGCCCTACCTTTCTTCATTACTCCAAGAGTTGTGGAAGAGAACTCACCAGTCCTCCAGCAATTACCACACTGGGCACCATGTTCAATCACAAGAGCACTTGAGTTTCTTACTCCAGCTTTCAAAGGACATCCACGTGTTATGGCATATGATCTTATGGTTTTGGAAACATATCCTCCTGAAAGGGTTACTTTTTTCATGCCACAGCTTGTGCAAGCTCTGCGGTACAATGAGGGTAAGTTTGTAGAAGGGTACTTGATGGGAGTTGCACATATGAGTAATCTGTTTGCACACATTTTGATATGGAAGCTCTAGGGGGATTGCTCTCCTGAGGTAGGGATGGATGCTGCTAGTTTTATTCATATATATGGGATTCCAATCAAAGTTCGAGCTATGCTACAAAATCGACTATGATGCCATTGGGATTTAGAGCAAATGTTATAATTCCATTTTAGAGGCTCCATTTAAGTGTTCAGAGTTATAGTTTGCTTGTGAAAGCAATTCTGTTTGTTAACTGATGTTTCTTTTAGTTTAAACTTGTACTCAAAGATTGTTTAAAGGGGATTGACTTCCCTATTTTTGAGAAGGCTGGATCCTTAGAAATAGGATCTTATAGTTAGCTTAAACAAATAGATATTTAGTATTTAAGGAGAGTCTCTAGATGAGACAAGGGGGCTCGTCCTCTCATAAGGAAGCAGAAGGGCGGTTGGCAATTTTGGAGTAATGCAAGCCCATTTTTGAGCACTATCTGTGTAGCATAAATACTCTACAACTTTAGTAACAGGTTCTATTTTGAATGAGCATGATGATGATTTGCCTATGTGTTTTATGAATTGTTTTTTTGGTAATTTTATTATGCATATGGTCCATTAAATCCCATTGCACTAATTCTTATTGTGAAATACAATTATCCTTATATTTTCTAAAAATAGAGGCAGTTTCACTTCTTGAATTTATGATCATAGTAACCTTGATATTGAACCTTGTGTTTAATTTTATGTTATACAGTTCCTGTTGATTCTCTTGCAGCTCTAATTGACCTACCAACCTATTTCTTCAATAATGTTTTGATTTTCTTATAGATCTTATATTATACCAGCTTATTTCATTCATAATTGTGTGATCTGTACAAAATAGCCTTGATTTCATATCATCCTACTTCTTCAATGATTGTTTGATTTTACTTACAGCTTTTCATTTTATACCAGCCTATTTCATTGATGATTGTGTAACTTTTCCGATAACTTTGATTGCATATCATTTTGGTTCTCAGTTTGATTTCATTGAGTTGTACATTTTAGAACAAGATTTCCTTAAGCTTGAACCCCTGTAGTCTAGGTTCAACTTTAGGGATAACATGATCATTAAGTGAAAACTAACCCAAAAGAGATAGGCATGCTGACAAAACTTCCCATTGAATTCAATTGAGGCTACTCATTTCTTTAGTTGTGAAATTTCTGAGTGAAAATAGTGCACAAGAAAATTTGATGGAGGGAACAAGCAGAATTTTTTGAGTGAAAAGTGCTAAGGTTCTAAACTAGTGTAGCTGACTTGAGCTAAGTTCTTACTGCTACAGGCAGAAAGATTACTGCTGGTTACTCTGTGGAGTTGCAAAGGTTTTTAAACTAGTGCTCTCACCTAGTGCTTTCAACCAAGTGGACCAGTAGATAGGCTTATGGGTCCTAATATTTGAATTTCATCTATCTTTAGGAGTTGGTTGGGAGGAATGGGCTCCTTAAGTTGTTGTCTCCTCTACTACATGGCCAGGTTCTACATGTTCTTTCTAATTTCTCTATGCAAGCTTAGGAACAAGAAGTATGAATTTAGGAAATAATATGTTTATGTGTCTGTTTCATCTATTATTAAAATTAATTGGAGAAAATATTTTATTGTTGAAGGATTGATGAATTCTAGATTAGAATGAATGATAGGGTTAATTCCAACTTTACTGATGGATAAAATACCTAACTGTATTTTTCCACACCTTAAAGAAGGTAGTACTCTAGTACAGTAGGTACGATTAAATTATGATGGATAAATCAAATCAAGAACGTAGAATTATGTTTCTTTACTTTTTAGGGATTCTTTATAGGAATGTTCCTCAATTAGAATGCACTTGATTAAAAAAAATTAAACATGAACTATCATAAATGAAGGTCTTTTAAAACCAATACACAGTTTGTGCAACTGTGTTCTCTTCAACACAGTAATTAATTACTAGCTATACGCTTAGTCATTATAAGTATACATAGTTATTAAATATTATAAGAACAGAAAAATAACATAAGCAGGAATAGCCATTAAACAGTAAAAATGAAGTATAGTAATCGTTTATATTTGGCATAAAAATCTAAGCAATTTTCATTAATACTGTAAGTAAACATCAAATAAATAACACATTATAGTTTAATAACAATGCAAGGTTTTTAAATTTAAAATAAAAATACAAACACTAAATTAGGGAAACTGTCAACTAATTTACTTTTTCTTCCTCATTCCATAAATGGGCTTTTATAGTTTTACCCTCTTTCTCTTAAATCAAATTCTTCATTTTAACAATTACAATATTCATATTATAAATGCCCAGTATTAAATATAATTTATATAGAATAGCATTAAAACTGTTTATCAAGAATAAGCTAAAATAATATAAGAAAAGACAATTTAATAATCCTAATCCAATTACACAGTAGAGTAGAATTCTATAAAAAATAAGTAAAGTTATAATATTAACTTAAAAATTATATTAAAAACTAAAATTATGATAATAAATCTAGACCTGGTTAAAGGGTCGAACCCTACAATCAAGAAAAATTTCATTTCTTCTACAGACGTATCATAATAAGAAAATCCTAAGTTAATATTAAAAAAAAATTAATTCTTTTAATCAAAGTAAATACTTAAAAATAGAAGACATAAATTATAAAAGACTACAAAATGTATTAAAACAACTCAGTTCTATTCAAAACCAAACTGACTCTATCCATTAACATTCATAACAACCCAATGGTCGAGCCTTATGAATATCATTTTTTTTAAAAACAATACTACAATTTAGAAAGCCTAATTTAAAAAAAAAAAATCACAACAGTTTCCAATGAAGTGAGGGCCTAATTGCCTATCCCAATAGTAGTTACTATAAATCAAGTTACAACTGAAAAGGCTTCACCAGAATTTCATCGAAACATTCAACTCATGGCCACACGGCCTTTCCAAACAAACAAAGTACATTATAGCCACAACAAGAAGTCGCGTCTTGGTGGAACAGTATCACCCATAACCCCACACGCATTGTAGAGGGAACCTTAGGAAAGAACTGAGGTTTATCGATTATGTTGAGTAGCATGGAGAACTCCCTCCTGAAGCAGTTTATGCCACCCAGTTTCCAGTAGTACCTATCAAAAAACTTGCATACTAAAACAAAGAACATTATATTCTTATTCATAAGAAAAACCTAATGTCAGTAAATAAATGATAAAGATGTGGCAGGTAGAGCGAATAAGCTTACGTGGAGAGTTTTTACCCTCAATCGCAGAATAAGTTTTGTTACACAATGAATCTATCCCAATAAAACCTCCTACTCTAACATTTTTGGTTAGAGAAAAACCTAAGTTAAATACCTTGACAAGATTGTTTATGCCAACAACCAAGACCACAACGAAACCAAACAGAGGCCACATTTTTTTCTAGACAGAGTTACAATTGGACAATGCACGGAAGAAATCCCTCATAGAGTAAAGTAATGGAAACGAAGGCATGTACACACAAAATTAAAGCAATGGAAATGAAGGCCTTTACATGCAAATATAAAGTAATGGCATCAATGGCCATGAGGCCATAAGCCTGCGACAACTCTCCACAGCAAAAGGATAGGGTGAATGTGAGATTTTAGGTTTTTGTAGAGCTTTATCGTGTAGTTTACCCAAGTCAAAACCCTATCCATTCACCATCGACCACGTGGACTCGACCTCAATTTTAATACTTTGGGTTTTCCATTATAGTTTCGAAGATCCCTTTGGTGTAGCCTGCAAACACAAGGTTTAACATAACCTTCATAATAATCTATTTTGAAAATCAATAAATTATTTTGTTTACATAAGATGCATAAGTATAAATTGAAAAGATAAGATGGTTATCTTTTCTTAATTAGGGATTACAACTAGGTATTAAGGACCATGTAATTGGTAGTAGTATGTGAAAAGGTTTTGGTTTTAGAATCATTCTCTAGGTAATGTTTTCCACCCTTGAAACAAAACAGTATTACTTCACTTAAATCTTAAATTGGAGTCGTTTCCACCTACATTTGGTAAATACCAAGGTTTTAATAGAACCTTCTATGCATGTAGCTAGTAGTGTCATATATAATAGACATTTCTTACATACCCAAGTTTATGAAATAATTGTTGAGGATTTTACCTTGATATATGTACATATAAACTGTCTTAATGACAAGTAACATTATAAGGTAAGATCTAGTTGCAGAACTTATCATTCTATAGAATGCATGTAGGGTTTGTTTTAATCTAACATCAAAAAGAAGTAATAAATAATATTATAATGGAAGATTTAGTCTACAAAATTTATGCAAGATCTAGTTGTATGTAGGACATCATGTAACAATAATTGGATACAAATATGATGTACAAGTTATAGTCAAAACTAAATAGAAAGTATCTATTTCATATGTTCTCATTTAATTTCCAAGTATTTATGCTTATGAACAAATAAACAAAAAGTAAATACACAAAATTGATGATACCCTCTTTTTCTCAAGTTGTAAATTTAAACAAATATACTAGTATTTATTTATGCTAGTTGAGATAATTAATCTTGATGCTGAAACTGGATTATAAAAGTGTCTTAATTGTAAAAAGGACATGTACAAGAAGCATCGTCTCACTACATTAGCTAAAAAAGATAAGTAAGACTCGGACATGAACTAAAGTTCCTTCATGTTTACAAACAGTAAATCAAAATTTAGTACATAGTAAACAAACAAATGTTTTAGCTCATGTTACTCCAGATCATCACCTGCAAAATGAATCTTTAATTCTGATTTATGAAAGAAAATAATTAAAGTATGCAGAAATAGAATTTAATAAAGGAATCAATTTTTAGTTCTAGTTTAGACCTTAACACATTAACTATTAACAGTTAAATGTCCCTCTTATGTGACAATTGTAAACATTTATTGCTATAAGAAAAATTTTAATTTTTTACGAAATTTTGGAGTATTACATGTGGTATGAGAGCACACATTCAGACACTAGGCCTGAATGTGGCTAAACCTACATAGACAAATAGAAAATAAAATGCATGCATATTGATTATTATTATTTTTCTTTTGGAAATGTTATTACCAGAAAAAAAATTCTGAGCTAGAACTGAAGGTATGGAAATACTCGAGGAATATGAAGATGAGGAATCCCCGTTTAATGAACAAAGTAATTCTAGAAGAGAACCAGTTCGGGAAGAAATAACTAACAACTCTTCAGAATTATTATAACCTATTAAAGAATTAAGAACTGAAATGGAAACAGTTAAAAAAAATGAAATATTTCTAAGAGCTCAAGAGGAGCTGAACCAGATATTGATGGAAAAATTTCAGAGTGAAGAAAAAGATAAATAGATAGGATCTGAAAATACATCCTACCAACACAAAAGTAAAAATTCCAAATAGTCTAAAATTGAAAGTAGCTCGTCGTCGGAAATTTATGGTGACTCACACAGGAAGAATCATCAGTACACTAGTGATAGTAGTGAAGATAATTACCATTCAAGAAAAAGAAAATTTAAGCCTTATGAGAAAATTTCAAGAGAATTTAAGAAGATAAAACCACCAACTTTCAATGGTGAAACTGAGAAAGGAGAGGAAGCTGAATCATGGTTCTCTAGAATGAAGAAGTATTTCCAAATCTATAATTACTCTAACCAGCTAAAAGCAAGAATGGCCATTTACAACTTAACTAGAAAGGAAAATATTTGGTGACAGTATTTAAAATGAGTAAAAGACATTAGGGAAAAGAACATTAACTACAGTACCTTTAAGAAATACTTTAAAAATAATTTTTTATCGGAACAGTATTATGAAGAGCGAGCTAAAGAATTCTATGAAGTAAAGTTGGGAACTATGAACATGACAGAATTAAACAATAAGTTTTTAAGTTTACTACGTTACGTGTGGCAAATCCTAAGGTGCAACAGTTTCTAAGATGTTTACCTTTTCACACTAAAGACAGAACTGAATACGATAATCTGAAAACCCTAGACGAGGCTATAAGAAAGGAAATTTTTTTCTATGAGCAGAACCGTAAAAAGGAAAGCATGTCAAACTGGAAGGCTAAGAGGTCTAATAATTTTGAAAACAAGAAGAAGCACTTCATATCTAACCGTGATTTTAGAAATAATGACACACGTACTTTTCCTAATAAGAATTTCCAAGGAAACAAAGGTAATTCACAGTTAAACCCTAATGGTCCTAGAAATAAAGAACCAGCTAACAATAACAGCAAATACATTAATAATAATGAACGTAAAGAACCAATAAAGTGTTGGGATTGTAATGGACCTCATTATGTATTGGTCTTCCCTAAAGAAAAGAATACCATCCATAACATACATACATTAGAGGAGGAGATGACTATTGGTGACTTAGAAAGGGCGATATCCATGATCAATGTAGCACTGGAAAATAGGCAGGCAGATTATCAAACTTCCATGGTAGAAGTAGAAGGTAAGCTGAATCAAACACCCATTTCTATCTTAATTGACCTAGGGGCTAGCCTAAGTTATATTTCTCCTAATTTAGTATAAAAATGCAATTTATCAATAGAAAATTTTGCGAATTCATGGTTAGTTCAACTAGCTACTGGAGCAAAAAGAAAAGTGATTAGTTTTGTAAAATATTGTGCTGTAAGTATGGATCAGTTTGAAACCTTGGTGAAGCTAAATGTACTTCCTTTGGGATCTTATGATGTGTTAATTGGTATGGAGTAGTTTGAACAACATAGATTATTTTTGGACTGTTTCGATAAAACTTTTACTTGCGTAAATAATGAAGGAGAAACATTAACCATAACAGGAATTCCTAGGAAAATAGCTATCACACAAATCTTTGCTTTGCAATTAAAGAAAGTTGTTTGGAAGGGTTGTAAATCCTTTTTTGTAACTGTAATTAGCAACTAACATATTAATAATGAATATAAATTACAACTTGAAGATATTCCAATCTTGAGGGGGTATTTTGATATATTTCTGGAAGAAATTCTGGGATTGCCTCCGAAAAGGGAGTTAGACTTCACTATTGAGTTGGTACCTAATGCAGTGCCCCACTCAAAAGCGCCTTATCAGATGAATATATTTGAACTAAATGAATTAAAATCACAGTTAAGGGAACTTATTGATAAAACATATATAAGGACCAGCATGTCTCCTTGGGGAGCACCTGTTATTTTCGTTAAAAATAAGGATGGTACTCTACATTTATGCATTGATTGTTAGATTTTTAACATTAAGCTAGAATTATTAGGATCTTTAACTAAGAGAATAACAAACATAGTAATCAAACACAAGAAACAAAAAACACAGTGTTTTTCCTCGGGGAAACCATAAATCGAGAAAACCCCGCAACTTCTTCAGAGATAGAAAAGCCCAAAATAGTAAGATGATCTCCCGATAGTAGTAACCTCTTTATTCCTAGCCCTATTTTCTTCTCCTTCCTCAGCTATGCACTACAACTGAGTGTGAGTGAGCATGTATCAAATAGAGACGCTAGCTCTCTATTTATACTAATTCCTGACTTGACTAAATCCAACTAGGCCCAACTTCACTAGGTGAGTCTAATAACCCTATTGCCCCATAACTGTGGGGACTTTAACCCTTGATCAATAGGAGGGTTACCCACAATGACTTGACATGACTTGTTTACATTATAGATCCTCCCGATCAGAACATTAGGGCTTGACATGACTCAATTACATTACAAACACATCTCAGAATAAACATCGGGGTACAAGACATAAGATACATGGGTGAAAACATTCCAAAGTTACAAATACATCAACACTCCCTCTTAAGTAGGAAGGTATTCTTTTGACACAATTTTCAGCACTGGTCTTCTTCTCTATATCAATTAGATCATCTCGTCATCTTCATCTTCAAGTGTTCTTTGTCTTCAAGTCTTCTTCATCTTCTTCATCTTCTTCATCTTCTTCATCTTCTTCTAAGTCATGTTCTTCTTCAAGTCTTCTTCATCACGGGATTTGGATCATCACGACTACTAGACATCACTGTTGGATCATCATCACATCTAGACCATCACTTGATTTGGATCATGATCAAGTCTGGATCATCATCACATATGGATCATCACTTGATTTGGATCATCATCAAGTCTAGATCATCATCACATGCTATCTCAGAATGGTGCTATCTCAATTCTTCTCGTCACAGGAAGTTCTACAGATCTAACCCTTTTTCATGTTGGTTGTAGAATTACCCTTCATGTAGGTCTTTAGTACTTATATCTGACCCTAAGTCAGAAAGGCTTGCCTAGCTCTTACATTTGACCTCATTTTGTCAGAAAAGCATGCCCAGCACTCACATCTGACCTCATATTGTCAGAAAGGCCCAACAATCACATCTGAGCATGTGTAAACACATCACGCTAGAATGGTTCGATGCTTACATCTGGCCTCAACTTGTCAAAAAGGATCTGCACTTACATCCGACCCCATCTTGTCAGAAAGGCACAACACTCACATCTAACCATGTGTAAACACATCACGCCAGAATGGCTCAGCACTTATATCCGACCTCATCCTATCAAAAAGGATTTTCACTTGCATTCGACCATGTGTAAACACATCGCATCGAAAGGGCTCTTAGTCCTAGACTGAGGATTCCTGGTAACTGACCAGGTGCCTCCATTCTCCCATAGAATGGCAACATCCCTTTTATCTGATCGAGTGGGATAAATCCCTCAATCACATCATAATATCCATGCTCTCACATATGATCGTGTAATACTACATCCTACAGTAATATTAGAATGACCCTCAGCCCCAGACTGAGTATTCCTGGTAACTGACCAGGTGCCTCCATTCCAAGAATGGAATTCTACCCTCACATCTGATCATGTAGGAACCAATCCTATAGTCATATCATAATGGCTCAGCACTCACATTTGACATGGGAAGAACCAAATCCTCTCACCATGACAGAATGGCTTAGCCCTTACATCTGATCATGGAAGGAACTTAATCCTCTCCCATTTCAGAATGGCTCTAGATCTCATCATTTCCCTTTGGAGGGATCCTCGATCTGGAGAACACCAAGCTTCTCCTTGAAGTACTCAAAATTCACTCTAGCCAATGGCTTCATCAATACATCAGCTATTTGTTCCTCCGTCGCAACATACTGGAGCTTTATTGCTCCTCTCTGCACCATATCCCTGATATAGTAATACTTGATCTTGATATGCTTCAAATTGTCATTGAACACTGGGTTCTCTAAAAACTTCACACAACTCTGGTTGTCACAATCTATACAACTAGCATCCATTTGGAGATCAAATAAATCAAAAAGTAGCTTCCTCAACCATACTTCCTCACAACTAGCTAAACAAGCTACAACATACTCTGCTTCAGCTGTACTCAATGCCACATAGGATTGCTTCTTGCTAAACCGGGAAATCGCACTTGATCCCATACTAAAGCAACATCCTCAATTTCTATTCCTATCGATGGCACTACCTGCCCAATATGAATCAACATAACCCTCTAGGTTAATATTCTGATTCACCTCATACTTGAGCCCATAATCAACTGTGCCCTTCAGGTACCTCAGAATATGCTCTGCAGCAATCAAGTGAACATGTCTCGAATCTGTCAGGAACTAGCTCAAGGTGTTCACAGCAAGGCAAATATCTGGTCTTGTGTTCATCAGGTACATCAAGGACCCAATCATCTGATGATACATCATGGCATCAACCACTTCTGATGAAGCATCACTAAATAGCTTCAGTTTCTATGCCATAGGTGTGGTTATGGCCTTGCATTCCATCATCCCAAATATCTTCAGAATCTCTACTACATACTTGCCTTGTCTAAGGAATATTCCATATACATTCTGCCACACCTCCATGCCTAAAAAATAGTCCATCAAGCCCAAGTATTTCTTTTCAAACTCGCCAGCAAGTTTCCTCTTCGTATCAGCAATCAACCCATCCATACCTGTTACAAACAAATCATCCACGTACAACAAGAGTATCACTAGGTTTCCATCTTCAACCTTGTAGTAAAGATTGGAATCTGCTTTACTCTTGGTAAATCCCAAACTAGATAGGAAACCATCAATTCTACCATACCATGTCCTAGGTGCATGTTTCTAACTGTATAGGGATTTCTTCAGTATACACACATGAGACTCCTTGTCATGTGTCTCAAAACCGAGTGGTTGTTCCACATACACTTCCTCTTCTACTACACCATTCAAGAAGGCAATCTTGAAATCCATCTGGTGTATCTTCCATTTCATCACTGTAGCCAGAGCAAGTATTGATATGATGGAAGTGTATATTGCTACAGGTGCAAAGGTTTCTTCATAATCTATTCCTTCTTTCTGGGAGAAACTGCGAGCCATGAATCTGGCTTTATATTTATCGATGCTGCCATCTATAGAATGCTTGGTCTTGTAGATCCATTTGGAAGTTACAATGGACTTCCCTTTTGGTCTTGGGACAACATCCCAAACATCATTCTTCATGATCAACTGATACTCTTCGATCATAGCATCCTTCCATTCTTTCTATTCTACCACTTCTTCATAGTTGGAAGGTTCTTTATCAATAATGTCACATAGTAAGGCTACGTAACTAGAGCAAGATCTAGTTCTCTTTCTTCCTCTGGGAGTTTCTTCTGAAGCTCCATATATTTCTGCACCTTAGATAATTTCACATACTGAAGCAAGTTTCCTCTTATGAGGATTCTTCTCCAAAGGTGGATCTACAGGTTCCTGAGGTTCTTCAAATTCTTGATATTCTTCTTGAATTTCTTCGTTCATGGTTGACATATCATGAACTCTAGGTGCTCTCGTTTCTTCAGGTTCTTCAACCGGTTTCTTCCTGGATTTGATGTAGGCTAAATCTTCATCAAATGTCACATCTCTGCTAATGTCAATATTCTTGAAACCTGGGAAGTATATTCTGTAAGCCTTCGAGCTTTCAGAGTATCCCACAAATATACCCTTCCTTCCTGAAGTATCTAACTTTGTCCTCTTTTCTTTTAGATTATGTATGTACACAGGACATCTGAATATTCTGAGATGGCTGACTTCTTGTTTCTTGCCAAAGAAGACTTCTTTAGGAGTGTTGTTCTTGAGTACTCTATGTGGAGTATGGTTTTGTACATAGACTGATGTTCTGGCAACTTCTTCCCAAAGATGCATAGGAAGATCTTGATCATGAACCATTGCTCTTGCAGCTTCCATGGTAGTATTATTCTTCCTTTCTGCAATCCCATTCTTTTGTGGATTATATCGAGTGGAAAACTCCCTCTTAATCCCTGAGTCTTTGCATAACTCTTTGAATTCATTTGATGTGAATTCTCCACCATTATCTAATTGAAAAGTCTTGATCTTATTTTCAGTGTGGCTCTTGATCAATGCTTTGAATTCCTTGAACTTACTGAATACTTCATCTTTGTTGTTCATAAATTATATCCATTCCTTTCTATAAAAATCATCAATAAAAGAAACATAGTATCCATACCCGCTTAATGAAATGAATGACATTGGACCACATACATCGGAGTGAATGATTTCAAAGATTCCTTTTTCCTTGCTCTTGCTACTTGGAAATGTATTCTTTGTGTTCTTTCCTTTCGCACATCCTTTGCATACACCTTCATGTTTTGTCTACATTTCTAGGAGACCTTCAACATCTTTTCTTGTAAGTGGTAGTTCTCTAAAATGCACATGTGCAAGCCTTCTATGCCAAAGCTCATTTGATTCTACCCAGTAATGAACCAAAGCTTGTTCTGGTTGGCCCTTCATTTTATATAGTCTTCCTTCTTGTTCTCCAATCACTACTGCATCATCAAAAGACTTTCCCTTTAGCAACATGAGGACTTGGCCATCTACAAATCCATCCCTCATTCCTTTTGCATCTAATGCAGATATGGAGAGGAGATTCTTCTTTAGTCTAGGTACAAACAATACATATTTCATCTTGATAGACTTTCCAGAGTCTATCTTGTATGAGGATTCACCACTACCTTTTATTGGATACTGGTAGTCATCTCCGAGTTTCACCTTGTGAGGTGATTCATGTTCAGATAATTTCACAAAGGATTCCTTGAATCCTATCATGTGCCTAGAAGCACCATTGTCTATAAGAAAATCATTGCTGTCATGTGTGCTAGTTCCTGTGAGAGCAAAAATCTGAACATATTCTTCATCACTTGAAGAATCATCACTATCTTGTCTATTTCTCTTTGTGGAAGGTTCATCATCCTCTGCTGCATGAGCATGATGTCTTCTCTCGTTTACCTTCTTCTTGTGAGAGCTACTTTTGTTCTTAGGACAATATCTAGCAAATTCCTCTTTCATCACATGTATAGCAAACGAACTTAGACTTATCTCTAGGATTTCTAAAGTTATTCCTTTGATTAGAGTACTTACTTCTGTGATGGCTAGATCTGGTTTTCTTGGATTGTACTATGAGAGCTTGATCTTCACTTCCCATCTTCTCTTCTCATGCTGCTATCCAAGCTTCTTATTGAGATCATTCTTCCCATAGTTTCCTGAACTTGACTAACTTCTTTTTGGCACAGATCCCTTGAATGAAAGAGTCTCATGTCCTATGAAGACCATTCAAGGTGATCATTACAATATATGCATTCTCCACTTCTTCATATACTTCTTCCAATTGTTCCTTGATCTGAGAAACCCTTGTAAAGTAAGACTGGATGGTTTCTGCATTATGGATATTCACATTCTTCAACTAGTTCATCAAGGTCATATTTCGGTTTATGTTATTTCCTTCAAAAAAAATTGTTAGGGCATCAAACATAGCTTTAGGTGTCTTTAGGGAGGACACCTGTGGTATGAGGTGATCCTTGATTGAATCAGAAATGATCTACTTTTCCATAGCCAACTTCTTCTTGTGTAATGACTTAGCCTCATCTCCCTCTAGAACTGGAACCTCCTCATTGATGTAGGAGTCCAACTCATTTTATTTCAGGACCAGGGAGATCCTATACTTCCAGGCTCGGAATTTATCAGATCCCTCAAGATTTTTACTAAGCTTCGTATGATGAGACATCTTAACTAAGAACCTCAAATGGAAATACAAAATATTTAGATCTTACCAAGTCAAGATGTTCGATCTGAATCTGGAGCTGAAATTCTGCAGTGTTGGTTCAGGAGCATATTAGGGTTTTTATTTTCTGGAGTTTTGTCCAACCAAATGCTTTGATTTTGATCCCTAACTTTGATTTTGTGGAGGAGATCAATTTAGGCCTCTGCTCATTGAAAAATTCCTCTTCTATGAAAATCCCTAATTTCTGGCAATAGTGTCGGGTCCAAAATTGAAAAACCTCATAATTGGATTTTGCTTCGACAGAAAGATGCTCCCTAGGGAGGAGAGATATTCCAACCTTATTTTTCTAAAAATATGTGGAGAGAGATCAAAAAAATAGGAATCCCTAGTTCCTGCAGCTACACATTGTATTCTTCTTAGGTTAGCTCTGATACCATGTTAGATTTTTAACATTAAGCTAGAATTATTAGGATCTTTATCTGAGAGAATAACAAGCACAACAGTCAAACACAAGAAACAAATAACACCGTGTTTTTACTTAGGGAAAGCATAAATGGAGAAAACCACGCAACTTCCTTAGATATAGAAAAGCCCAAAACAGTAAGATGATCTCCCGACATCAGTAAACTATTTCTTCCTAGCCCCAGTGTCTTCTCCTTCCTCAGTTATGCGCTACAACTGAGTATGAGTGAGTGTGTATCAAATAGAGAGTCTAGTTCTCTATTTATGCCAATTCCCAGCTTGACTAAACCCAACTAGAGCCGACTTCACTAGGTGAGTCTAATGACCCTAGTTCCCCAGAACTGTGGGGACTTTATCCCTTGATCAATAGGAGGGTTACCCACAATGACTTGACATGACTTGTTTACATTATAGATCCTCCTGATCGAAACATTGGGGTATGACATGATGCAATTATATTACAGACACATCCCGGAATAAACATTGGGGTACAAGACATAATATACATAGGTGAATACAATTTGAAGCTACAAATGCATCAACATTGACTACCGTAAACTTAATAAAATGACCATTAAGAATACATACCTATTTCCCTGCATAGATGATCTATTTATCGGCTACGCAGAACAACCCTATTTTCAAAGATTGATTTATGATCTAGTTATGATGAGGTCTGAATCAAATATGAAGACATTTTTAAAATAGCTTTTAGGACCAGATATGGTCACTGTGATTTTGTTGTTATACCATTTGGGCTTACTAATGCTCCGGTTGTCTTCATGTGCCTAATGTAATGTATTGCATAAGTATCTCAATAAATTTGTAGTGGTATTCATTGATGAAATTTTAATTTATTCTAAATCTAAAGAAGAACATGAGGAGCACTTAAAAATTGTTTTACAAGAGTTGAGAGAACATTATCTTTATGCTAAATTTAGTAAGTGTGATTTCTTTAACGATAAAATACAGTACTTGGGTCATGTAGTAACTAAAGAAGGGATCTCATTTGATCGAAAAAAGATAAAAGCAATTGAATAATGGTAAGTCCCAAAGGACGTGACTAACGTGCAATCATTCATGGGGATTACAAGTTACTATCGAAGATTCATTGGGGGTTCTCAAGAATCTCAAATCCCATAACTTCTTTACAGAAGAAAGGGGAGAAATTCAAGTGGAATCAAAACTGTGTAGAAAGTTATAAAAAGTTTAAAATTTTACTAACTACTGCACCAATATTAAGAATTGTTGATCCTAATAAGGACTTTGTAGTATGCACTGACACATGAAACGATGGTATAGGTGGGGTCTTAACTTAAGAAGGACACATAATTGCATACAAGTCTAGGAAGCTTAAAATTCATGAGAAAACCTATGCTGCCTATGATTTAGAATTGGCTGTCACAATACATGATTTGAATATGTGGCGCCATCACTTAATCGAAACAAAATTTATGTTAATGATAGATAAAAAAAATTAAAATATTTATTGGATCAACCTAACTTAAACACAAGGCAAGCTAGGTGGCTAGCTTTCCTTAGCGAGTACGATTTTGAGATTCAATATATTAAGGGAAAAGAAAATAAGGTTTCTACTGCTCTAAGTAGAAATGCAAGACTAAATTTTGTAGCAGCAATCGACACTTATAAAACAGATTTAGAAGAATAGCTAGAGGAAGGAGTAAAATTGGATGAGAATTATCAGAAATTACAATCAAAAGTAGCAAAAAATTTAACTGAAAATTTAAGTAGAGGGTATAGTCTAAACAAAAAAGGATTAATACTATATAAAAATAGGTTGTATATACCTAATGTACCTAAAATTAAGCTACTGATTTTAAATGAAATTCATAAGACTCCTTACTTAGGACATCCTCATTATCAGAAGACTATAACCACGTTACAGAAGGAATATTTTTATCCAAACATGAAGAATGAAATGGAAGAATACATTGCCAAGTGTTTTGAATGTCAACAAGTTAATACTGAACACCAGCATGCAGACGGTGTACTAGAGCTATTACCCATCCCTAGCTGGAAATGGCAAATAATTAGTCTTGATTTTATTGCAGGTCTACCTAGAAATGAGAATCCGAATGATTCGATAATGATAGTCGTTGATAAACCTAGTAAAGAAGCTCATTTTATACCTATAAATACCACCGATAAGGATGCTAATATTGTTGATATTGTCATGAAAAAAAAAATTGTTTACATGGAATACTAAAAGTTATAATTTCAAACATAGACCCTAATTTTATGGGCAATTTCTAGAAGTCATTATTTAAAGACCTAAATACTACTTTGAATTTCAGTACCTCGTTTCATCCCCAGATGGATGGATAGACTAAAAGGGTGAATCAAGTGTTGGAAGATATGCTCAGAATGTATGTCAGAGAACAACTAGGAAAATGGGAATATTACTTACACTTGGTGGAGTTTGCTTATAACAATCACTACCAAGCTTCAGCAAGATACAGTCCATTTGAAATTTTGTATGGCAGAAAGTGAAACACCCCCATCTCATGGAGTAACCCAGATGACAGGTTAGTAATAGGAACTAAACTACTAAAGGATATGGAGTTAATTGTAAAACAGGTGCAACATAACTTAAAAGTTGTGCAAGACAGACAGAAAAGTCAAGCAGATCTTAAGCGAACCCAAAAGAAGTTCCAGGTGGGTGAACATGTTTTTTTATAAAGGTAAGGCCTAGAAAGAGTTCGCTGAAATTAAGAATTTGTGCTAAGTTGGCACCCCGATATTGTGGGCCTTTTGAAATACTATCTAGTATGGGAAAAGTGGCATATCAACTGGCTTTACCCCCAAATTTTAAGGTTTATAATCTTTTTCATATCTCTGTATTATTAAACTATGTACATGATGCTACTCATGTTATAAATTGGAATGATGTGCAGGTGGAACCCAAAGGATATTTTCTGGTGGAACCAGATTGTATCCTCGAAAGGAGGGAGATATTGCTTTGAAATTACACAATTGGGTAGATGAAGGTGCAATGGAAGCACCTTAGTCCAGAAGAATCCACTTGGGAATTGGAGAGTCATATGCCTGAAGCATATCCAATTATATTTCAAGGCAACTCTGTTATAGCTGGTTTTACCAGTCCATGTGAATCACACTTGTATGGCCTTCCCTTGTACCTCTGCAGACTCCTTAGACCCCTTGGACCATTTTTTGTCCTTTGATGTTTCATTGACCATCCCTAAAAACATGTGAAAAATGATACACGTGAATTTTAAACCCCTAATCGCGTATATACGCGGGTTTCACCCCTAAAACCATGTACATTGGGATGTGTGCATAATTTAAATACTTTTGGAGTTTTCCTTGACATGGATCCAACTCACTCGATTACTGGCCTTCCATATGCCTTGAGATTGCTCAAATTTGACCTTTCATTACCCATTTGAAAAGCTATATAAGGAACTCTACGGTACATTGAAGGCATGTGAGAGAATTGAGAGCAAAGAAACTATAGTCCATCATTTCCAGAACTTGTGCTTGAGTCTGCATCCCTTTGTCCCTTGGAGCACTTTTGTGTTCTTCCCAAGCTTTCCTTTTTCTTGTGAGCTTGCTATCGAGAGATGGAGGATTGAGGTGGTGGAGGCCCAAGTGGGGAATTCAGTTTCTTCGATTCACAGACGTGCCAACAGAGGTTGTATCCATTGTAATATCTAGTTTTATATTAATAGAAATATCTTTTCCTGTCCAATAATGTATGTTTGAATGAATATTTTATCCATGGATGTTTTCAAATGTTTATACATTGTTGATTATATTTGCTAGAATAGATCTAACACCAATATATATATATATTATGCTTGTATTGTTTACTTGTTGTTGAGGAATTAATCTATCAATTGAAGATGAAGTTGGAAAGCTCAACAGAGATCTACTTCAACCGTCTCGAATAAGGTATGAGGTCTGATCCTTTAGTGTTAGATATTTAATTTCTATTACATATTGGAAAGGATTGATTTCTGGAGTCAAGATGTCTGTTGTGGTACCCCAAGCCATAGTAATGTCTCTCCATAACAGAATTGGCAACTACGCTGGGGAGTTCCTAGTAGTTGTATTTTTGGGGTTTTCTATTAGCATTCAATGACTTTGAATTACTCTTTCTCTCTTGTTTTGGTGTCAGGTCTGGGGGCATGTTTTCCTAGTAGAGTCTGATTGGTGTGAAGTTTGTCTCAGCTTGTCTGTTTGCCTTTATTTTTATCCACCTTTCTTCCTGTACGCGAGTTTTGAACTCACAGTCACGTATACACGCAGATTTCTCTGTTATTTCCACGTATACATGTGGGTTTACTAAAAACAGTCACGTATGCCCTTAGTTTTTCCTTTTAGGTGAAGTTGAATGGTTGTTGGGTGAAGTTTGATGATTGCTGAGTCTCCTTTGATACTGCCAGAGTCTATATACACCTCTGTTTCTGACCAGAGATGTTTTTTTAGGGTAAATTTCATTTTTTTAAGAATGTTCTTGTCATTGTATTTTTTATTTTTGGTTTTGGGATTAGTGCATTAGACTTCTTTTACCTTAGTGCTTTGCTTGAGTACTGCTTGAGTGTGCTTGCAGAGTCTAGGGATTGTAGAATCATTCTTTTTCTTTTTATATCTCATTTTATTTCAAAAAATCCAAAAATATTTGCTTATCATCATGCATTGCATTTTGCATTTTGCATAGTACTTGCACTAGATTTGCTTTGGAGTATTAGTCAAGATTTCATATAGGAAATATTACATTTGTCATTTGAAGAAAATTGTGCATTTCATGTAGTAGCATACCCTATTTTCATGGACACAATGCATTTGCATTGATTGTTAGGTGTGCATTTTACTTCATGTTGTGTCATAATACCATTAGTTGCACGGCCATATCCCTCTTTTTGAGTAATAAAGCCAATTAAAATCAACGCTTAATTAAAATGAACTACACTATTTTATTTGACAGGGTTCACCAACAAGATTAGGTTTTAGGGTCTTGGAATAGTTCATTGTGAGTAAATTCTCCAAGACCACTAAACAACAACATGTATGTGTCTATCCAGTTGAGTGTGTGAAATCCTTGCTATAACCAGTGTTTCTCAGGATCCTCCTCTCAAAAGGGAGTTAAGCACAAGGCAGTGTGAGCGGTTATTGATTGGGATGACCCCTAATCATAACTGAGTAGCACCGGAGATATTTTCAGGATTGTATTCGTATCTGGGGGCTCTTTCAAGAGTTTTAGGCTTTGCTACCCTTCCCATATGATCAATCCCGCCTGCAACTATCTGCCTTAGCATTGATTATATTGAGGTGACCTTAGTGGCCTTACCTAGGATATCAAGGGGGTGCTTTCCAGGGGTTATTCTGCAGGTGTCCCGACCAGGTTGGGTTCAGATAGCACGGTCACTTTACGTGTTGAAGATGAGGACCACAATAATTGGTTACGTACCTCCGCTTGTTGTGTGTGGGAGTCTCAAGCCTCTCCCAGGTGAGACATACCTGCTTCATTTGAGAGCTCACTTATCCTACCCTTGATTGCTTGTATTTGGATTTAGATTTTATTGGTGATTTCTCTTTGCATGATAGCTTACCCAGGGTTTGCGTAGATAGAGAGTCTTTTGTATTTTTTGAGTCATTGTGGATTCGGGTGCAGCTCCTTGCCATTCTCATCGTTTAGCAGGACTTCTTCCTTCTACATCTCCTCCTCCTTTGGGAGAGAGAAATAGACAGTCCAAGTGGACTACTTCGCACATTGATTCACACACCATGGGAGACCATATAGAAGGTATTCATGAACCACCTTCTCCCATTTATGTGGAAGATGGGGAGTTTACTCCTAACTATGATCCTTCACCCGACTTGACTAAGTTAGGTCCTATGATTTCTGAGATAGGAACTTTTCATGATAGACCTACTTACTCTAGGGTTGATTCCCCATTGACACATCGCCGGTATGGAATTTCGGAGGATGGTGAGACTCATTTTAAACATGTGAGCACCAGTTATGGTAGTTATGGTATGTCTAGTTTTTCCACATATGATTTGGCATTTCATGTCGAATTTGAGTTCGAGCCTAACACTATGCTAGGGGGCACTCTCATTCCTTACCATGCAAAGAGGTTTGGGAGCACTAGTCACATTGCACCTTCCATCCCAGGGGTGGAAGCTACATCACATATTCCTCCCAGGTCTAGGGTTAGTGATCCTATTAGGATACCAGATCTAAGATGAATGACTATAGGGAATAGTGCATACATAATTACACAAATTCCTTTTTCATCTGTCCCTAGTTCTTCGAATGTTCAACCTCCACCTCATTCACATGGTCCTTCAAGACAGAACATTGCTACGAGTTATGTTTGTACTGCGGTTACTAGACCAGTTGTGTCTTAGCTTCATGCACTACCCATTGTTTCGGGAGGTCATGTTCATACTTCTAAAGGTCACATTCCTACTTCTGGAATGTATATTCCTACTTCCAAAGCATATGTACCTACTTACAGAGTTTCTCATGGGACATCTCATGTGATGACTTATGGAACTTATTATGGGATGCAGTATGGATAGGGTTCTTCATCTTATGGGGGAGGGTATCAACAACCTACTTACTCTACAAATTACTGCTTTGTAGCTCTGAATAGTCAAGGTACACCACACTATGGTGCTTCCATGCTACCCTATACGGGTCAAACAGGAGGAGGGCACTATGGCCAAGGCCATGGTAGTAATAAGACCTATGTGAATTAGAACTATCAGGGAGCGGTCCATAGGCCTCATCATCCTAGGCTCCCTTTCCTTGCAATGTTGAATCTTCCTTACTTGTCGAGATTGATGAATGATCCTGTAGCTCATGACCCAGCTTGGTCGACTATCCCTACTAAGCTTCCCTCGGATATACCCAATTTTGAGGGAAAATCGGGAGAGGATCAGAGAAAACATGTTACTACCTTTCAGCTATGGTGCTCTTCAAATTCCTTACACCAGGAATCCATCTGTTTAAGGATGTTTCGATGCACATTTATAGGGCCTACCACAAAATGGTATATAGAGCTACCCAAGGGGGCATTCACTTTGTTCGATGACCTAGCGATGACTTTTCTTAACCACTTCCAGCTACCAGTGCGTTATGATGTTGGTACTGAACTCTTATTGACATTTCAGCAGAATAAAGCCACACATATCTCGTATCATATCCAAGAGTGGCGTAGACAGAAGAGGTTAATTAAAGCCTTTATACCGCCAAAATTCCTCCTCGAATGGTTCCTTAACTCGTTATTGCCATATATAGCGAAGGATGTTTCTACATCCAGAGTGTAAAATGAGAAACAAGACATTTTTAGGGCTTAGGAACTGGATTTTATTTATGCTCACTCTGGTTTATTATATGAGATCATTCCCAATTCTCCGTGTTCTAGCTTCGATACCAAAGTTAAAATTGGACCACATGCTGATGGCATTGTTGGTTGTGCAAGTGCTAAACCTATGGATTCGGTTGCAAAACAAGTTAGTCAATTGTCAATTGACCAATCTTCTTTAGGACAAGCCATGACTTTGTCTCAACCTACCCAAATGGCAAGTTTGCTTTCAATACAATCGTCGGACCAGAAGGGTAACCAGCAGCTCCGACGGAATAAAAACAAGGGTAAGAATAATCATAAGGGTGGGAATAGGAATGAGAATGCTAATAATGATAAGAATGCCCGTAATGCTAAGGGGAACAAGCAAGCTAAATGTAAGGTTAAATTCCCTTGCAATTTTTTGTAAGGACGATCACCTCACTTACTTGTGCCCTCGTATCGATGAAGCCTCAAGATTTTTGGCATAGGGCCTAGCTGTGCTAACTAACCCTTTACCTCACAATAAAAATATGAACTAAAGGACCCATGATCATTCTGGTGGTGATCAAGATCCACCGAAGGGTAGTGGTTGTGGTTGCATTAACATGGTACGTGATGTGAAAGTTGTGACCCATGCGAAGGACTATGGTTAATCACAACCTATCCCAGGTAGGGAACCTGATCCACTAGGGTCTCCTTTGCATATTGAGAAACCTGTTGATAAACTTGAAGCTACACCTCACATTCATAAGGGATTCCTTAAGCGTTCAAGGCACAATCCTAATGCCTGAGCCGCCCAGAACTATTCAGTTGTCAAGGATTTGGGCCACACTCCTTGTGCAATGTGTGCATTGGAAGTGCTTCAGCATTGTCCTTCGCAAAGGAAGGCTTTGCTTTCTTCCCTTGGTGTGAATGATGATGATTTTTCCTCCGTGATTAAATTTGAAATAGCAGGACTTCAGCCTCGCTTTCCTTACTATGTGTCTCTTTTGATTCACATCGAATGTCTTAACATGACCATCAAGTGTAGTGTGATTAACAAAGGCATTGTCGCTTCTGTTATGTCTTTATCATGTTGGAAGGGTTTAGGTTCCCATGAGTTGTCTAAATCAGCAACCATGTTAACTGCATTCGATGGGAGATTGTTTAGGCCACATGGGATCCTTCCTTCCCTTAAAGTACATTTGGGAGGGAAGACCGTTGCGATAGAGGTCGAGGTGGTTGATGCGCCCCTTGACTACAATCTCTTGCTGGGAAGGAATTGGATGTACAGTATCCAAGTCATAGCTTCTTCCCTATTTCACATTGTATTCTTCCCATTTAATGAGAAGATAGTCACAATTGATCAAACATAATTCAAGAATCCGTGAGTTACTGCATCTTCGGGAGCTTCGATCCCAATCGTTGCACACTCTCAGCCGACAACTGGGAGTGTGGGTGTAGGCATGTATCCATCCCTCATGGGAAGCTTTAGTTGTTTTGAACTGATCCTTATGATAAGGTCTAGTTCCGATGAGGCTTCGACATCTATGAGATTGGTGTCTTTCAGCATGAGTCATATGGAAGATCCTTGGATTCTTCCTACACTGAGTACTCTAAGTGAGCCCATCATGATGGATGTGTTGTTTCCTATAACTATGGTAGCTTATCAAGCTAATATTAAGTGTGTTGCAAAGCCCAGTCCTTCCTCTTTGTGGCTGGAGGAGGAGGACCCTTATGTGGTGCTGGCATGGGCAGTGCAGTCTTCTCACACACACGACTGCATTGATAGTTTTTTCCCTTCAGATGAAGTGATTATTGAGGTCATGTCAGGAGTTGAGCCACCATGGGAGGAACTCCATCATAGATCTTACTTTCTTCCTGATCTTGACTATTTGGAGTGTGAGGACTTTAGGGAGGTTCTTAGTGAGAGACTTGGTAGTCCTATGGCTCCATTAAGCTCTCCTAGTCTGATGGTTAATGGAAACATGGAAAACATATCTTCAACTATTCCTATCAATATCTCTCACGATATTGGCAGGATAGAGAATGTCTATATTGGGGCAGAATGTTCCCATGCTGAGATTCAAGAATACATCGAGCTATTTAAATAATTTTGTGATATCTTTGCTTGGTCTTACGATGAAATGCCAGGTATCGACCCTTGTATTGTCAAACATGAGATTAATACTTATCCCAATGCTAAGCCTGTTTGACAACGCTTGCGTGCGGTGAATCCTAGGAAAGCACCCGCAATTAAGGCAAAGATAGAGAAACTGTTGAAAGCCAGTTTTATATATCCCGTTCCCTTGACATAGTGGGTTTCAAACCCCATTCCGATGGATAAGAAGCAGGGAGCGATCTGCATATGTACTGATTTTTGTGATTTGAATCGTGCCTATCCTAAGGACAATTTCCCCACACCATTTATTGATCAGATTTTAGATGAGTGTGCGGGTAGCGAGATTTTTTCCTTTATGGATGACTTTTTCAGATATAATCAGATACAAATTAAACCTGAGGACCAACACAAGACTTCATTTATTTGTCCTTGGGGAACTTTTGCATATTGAAAAATGCCTTTTGGCCTTAAGAATGCCAGAGCTACTTTTCATCGGGCAATGACCTTGATTTTCCACGATCTCAAATAGATTATCGAGGTATTTTTGGATGACCTTGCTGCTCATTCTCGTATGAGAATGCGTCATTCCTATCACTTGATATTGCTGTTTGAAAGATGCCGCCATTATTTGGTTAGGTTAAATCCTCACAACTGCATCTTTTGTGTGAAGTCAGGTCACTTGTTAGGATTCATCGTTTCTAAAGAGGGTATAAGATTCAACCCTTTGAAGGTTGAGGAAATACTTCAGTTGTCTCCCCCAAAACATATTCGTCATCTTCAATGTTTGCAAGGCGTGGAAAAATTCTTATAGAGATTTGTTGTCAATTTTGCCAATTTGACTAGAGGCTTCATGCATCTTTTGAAGAAGGACGCCACCTTTTGTTGGGATGAGTGAGCCCAGGAGTCCTTTGATGCACTCAAACAAGCCCTAGCATCATCCCTGATGATTATTCCCCTAGACTATAGCTGTGATTTTCTAATTTATGTGGCCGCGTCCATGGAGACGATTGGTAAGGTCTTGGTTCAAGAGGATCATCAGCTCCAAGAGCATGTCATATACTATCTAAGATGAAACCTTATTGACACAGAGATTTGTTATTCTCATGTTGAGAAGATTGCTTTAGCTACCATACATGTAGTTCAATGGTTGAGACATTATATTCTCCTTCACCAGACCTTGGTTGTAGTCCATGTCAATCCATTTCAATTCGTCCTCAATCGAAGGATGACTAGGGGAAAATATAATAAATGGATTGTCATCCTGCAAGAATTCGATCTCGAACTTGTTTCAGCAAAATCAAAGAAGTCATTAATTTTTGTAGAGCTTATATCGGATTTTCGAAGTGAGGATGAAGAGTTGGTTTGTGAAGATACGTTTGTTGATGAACACATATTCTTAATCTCGACTTTAGACCCATGGTATGGGGATATCATTATATATTTACAAACATTGAAGGTCCCTACTCACCTCTCATGGGATGAATGACAACGATTACGTTACATGTCTAATAATTACCTCATAGTGGATAACACCTTGTACCGCCTTGGGGTAGATTCCATTTTATGATGATGTTTAACTCATGAAGAGGCCAAGGTAGTGCTGAATGATTGCCATGGAGGGGCATGTGGTGGTCATTTATCTAGGCTTTATACAGCCCAAAATATCTTAAGAGCGAGTTATTTCTGGTCGTCGATCTTTAAGGATTGTATAGATGCGGTCAAGAGGTGCCACCCTTGCTAGGTGTTTGCACATAATATGCGCTTGAAACCTACCCTGTTACATCCCATCATCACCGCTGGTCTCTTTACTAAGTGGGGGCTTGATTTTATGGATTGTAACCTAGCTTCAGCTGGGAGGCATCATCATATCATAGTGGTTGTTGATTAATTGACAAAATGTGCTGAGTCTATGCCTACATTTAAATCCAACGATGAGATAGCTGTGCACTTCGTATTCAACCAGATTATTACTCAGTTCAGAATTCCAAAAGAGCTTGTCACTGATAATGGCTCGTACTTTTAGAATCATATGATGGAAGAGTTGGCATCAAATTTAGGGTACAAGCAAGAGCATTCCTCCTCTTACTAAACTCAAGTGAATGGACAGGTAGAAGTAGTGAATAAATCACTCAAATCCATTCTCCAATGAACTATCGCACAGAGCAAGAATAGTTAGAACGTCATGTTATATCCTGCTTTGTGGGCATATAGAACCTTTGTTAAGACTGCCACGGGTTTTTCTCCATATCAACTTGTACATGGAGTGGAGTCAATATTATCGGTTGAATGTGAGATTCCTTCTTTGAAGCTAGTCGTAGAACTCTTACCAGACACTCCACCATTGGAGGAGCATTTGGTCCACCTTGAGCAACTTGATGAGCAGCGTCGAGATGCCTTGGTGGCTCTAGAAATAAATAAACGTCGTGTAAAGGTCCAATACGATAATTCTATCCATCAAAAGAGGTTTAGTGAGGGAGACTAGGTCCTTGTGTGGGATCAACCGAAAGAACCCTTGGGGGCAGGAAATTTTAATCCCATGTGGCGTGGTCCTTGTGTCATCAAATGTGTGTTAGAGAAGGGAGCTTATGAGTTAGTGGATTATGATGGAACGGCCTTGGCAGAGCCTAGAAATGGGCTCTATCTCAAGAATTACTATGCATGATTTTCAGCCAAGGCTGGTTACTGTATATTATTGTACAGTTTTGCATAGTTAGGTATTTTTCTTATCATGATAGAGTTTGTGATTAGTTTTCATTTCTTTTGGTAGATGTCAATGGAATCTTCCACCTACATAGGATTCACAGATGGTACGAGCCATCATACTCAACACTCATCCTCTGCTGCTTGGGTGATTTATACTCCTATGGGGCAGGTACTGTCTTCAGGAGGCGTATGTTTGTGGCCATCTTCAAACAATGTTGTTGAATATAGTGCCATTAAGAGGCTTCTATAGGACACCATTTCACATGGAGTTCTCTCTCTTGAGGTACGTATTGATTCAGAGTTAGTAGTGTCACAGCTTAATGGTTTGTACCATGTTAGAGATTCAATGTTATTAGGAAGATTCTTATGTGTGAGAACATTAGAAAGACAATTTGACAATATAACATACATACATATTCCAAGAGTTAATAATCAGGTTGCTAACTCATATGCTAACTACGTGTTAGATTGGCATTTGTTTCATACACAATAAATTCATTACAAACACAAATTTTTACACATGTAAATAAATAAACCAACCACCATAAAAAAATTATATAACATCCAAAATGTGGTAATACATAGTGTCATGATACAAAAATGTGGCTCTTAAGCCACCAAGATATAATACATGATAATACAAAATGTATAACTCCTAGGTATCTAAGCCTATGGAGGAGGAGGGGGGTTTTGATCATGGAAGGTCACTATAGCTCTAGCTAGCCATCGGAATAATCGCACCCATGCTCGTGGTACACCCACCACCTGGCACTGCATATCCTTAGGAAATTCCTCGACTTGCACCATGGGAACTCTATGTGTCAGCCTCACAAAGTTGGTATGAATGCTCTAGAGCATCCACACCCGTTATATCATCTCCTCTACCCCTCTGTCTATGATGATGGAAGCCTTCAGGCCATCGTGGTCCCACATCTACATACAAATGGTAGATGTCATTATGTATTCTCACACAAAAAATATGTCTTTTGATTCCATATAGTCAGAAAACAACAAAAAAAAAATTAATTAACTCAAAAATTTAAAGAGAGGGTTGAGATTCGTTACCTATACCACCATATGCCGATCCTGGTGTTAGATGCATGTCTGGGTCACCCCGGAAATCAATCCCTGCATAGGGGTAGTCATCAATGGCATCTATCTATCATCACCACCATAGAAAGAACTCAGCTAGATAGGTGTTGGACACCCTACCTCCCCCCATTCTGCGCATCGCATCTTCCCAATGCCGTTGGGCCGGATCTCAAACTCCGTGAAGAGGAACATTAATGGTAGGGCTTAATCCTAGAACATGCTTGAAGAAAAACATGCTCAGTATGCTGTTGAACCCAAAGTTCTGCACTCTACCCATATTACACTCACTAAGCTGATGTTTCATGTTGCTAAGTAGTGTAGTGCTCTAGTCATAGACCGTGGGTCTCATGCACTCCAGTGCATAAAAAATCAAAGGACGTAAAGCCTAGTGGATTTAATCCAAGCCTGCTATCCTGCCCAATGTCAATAGGATGACTTTTAGGCCCAGCACCTATATAGAGTTGGTTGGGATCTGAATCCCCACCTTCTCCATGTCTTGATAGTAGTACATTGCAATGTACACATCAATAGTCAGGCCACCTCTGGGCCCACTGCGAGAAAGAAGGGTCACTACTTACCACTATCAGGAAAGTCCACTAATAAAGTATATATCCTCCACCTCTATGGTGAGGGCATCCCATCTATCTGGAAGGACTCAGAGTCTGGATCCCAGTAATCCACCAACATCTGCAATAGTCTTGTTTTTTCCTGCAAGCCACCAAGACACCAAAACTTGTAGAGTCCACATGCACGTAGCACATGTTGAGCCATTAGATCGACCCTTACTTCCTCCTCTACATCACCATATTCATTCTCTCTCCATTCTAGCACCATCCTGCACAAAAAATTGCAAGTTTGCCCATTATATTACTTAAAAAATCTCATGTGCAGCTGCATACACAACTATTTGCCAAACAATCATGTATGTACATGACTGTAAGGACATTTTCTGTGTATATATAGCTCTATACGGGGAAAAACCATCGATTTCCATGTGGGCCACAACACCCTTTTTAGATTGGCCTAGAAACATCAAATGACCATGGAATTTGATAAAAATTGCATCAAAATGGAAGAGAAGAGCATGGGTAAGTAACTAGAAGAAACGGTAGTGGATTCTGCTAGCTGGATCTCATGGAATTCACTATTGAAAATCTAAGCTCAATTGGGAAAAAAATTAAAATGTTTTATAATGTTTTGAATTTTTTACTATTTATAGAAATTTTTCAAATTTTTGAAAATTTTTACCCCCTTTCTTATAGTTTGGACCATTTATAATCATTTTGGACCATTTATGACCTAATTCATGATGTAGGAGACCTTTTTGAGTGTCGTTTCAGCCATTGGATTGACACATTCATGCCGATCTCAGGTATCATGTATAAACTAGCATATAGCTTAGGTTTCATCATCGTTTGCATTTTGCATGACCTTATGACTGTTTCATCATAGCCTTAGGTATGAACGCACTCTATTATGTCACGGAACCTTCTTGCTATTTTAGAAGTGGCATGGTATGAGTGGTTAAGCTTGACCTTTCATGGGTACCCTACTTAGCACCTTCTCTGCATTTGGTACCCATGCTGACGTTTTGTGCTTTAGGGTGCGGGAGTCCATTGTATAATACTGCCATGACATTTCGCAAGAGCCTCATACTCTTCTTGATCTTTTGCTAGCCTATTTCCCTCAGGACTCTCGTATGTCAAGTTGTAATTGCATTATCATGAGCTTTTCCTGCCTTATTGATCCTTATGCCAGCTTCCCTGACATTGCATTTCAACCATATAGCCTGAGCTTGTCTCATGTCTTGCCATCCAGAGCCATTTTATATATCCTTTGCAGCTTGATTCCCTTTCTACTGGAAGGGGATTTACCCCAAGTGTCGATATCCTACACATGTGTCCTTGCATTGAGCAAAGGTATGTTACACTGCTTGGAACTAGTTTGTTTTCCCCTATGACACTCATCTCCTCCTAATCTGTAACTATAAAATAGTTTTATTCTTTTTCAAGATTTTTAAATATTTGAAAAAGTCCAAAAAAATTTAAAAAACCAAAAATCCGGACAAGGAAAGATGTTATCTTTGGCAGCTGTTGAGTCGTGTCACCTTCGAATAGAGAAATGTATGTCACATCCATTGGTTGGGTTTATAGTTTGACTTTAGGAGCTATACTCGTTTATCTAAGTTTATCTCCACTGACTAGTTAAGCTTCCAGTCCCCATGGAGCCTCTGTCGATGCCTCCTATGTCGCATAGATGTCCCAATTTGTATATCAAGTCTATGCTACCTTTATTCAGTCACCATTCACCATTATGCTCTTGTTCGAAGGAAGTTGAAACCTGAGTCAGCCATTCCTCGGTTATCTTGACTTTGCATGTCAGCCATTCCTGGTACAGTTACTGGTTCGTGCACCTTATGATCGAGTCCTTCCACATTATACAGCTTTTCTGAGTACCTCGTGTTGGATGATGGGGAATTCCTTAATGCCCTCCTTCCAGTGGATTTCATTCCATAGAATTCAGATCATTTATGCTGGGATTGGAATCTAGAGTCATTTTGAGTGCCTTGAGACTTGCTGTCATCAGTGGCAAGTTCTCTCGCCATCGGCAGTTTATGGGAATACATCAATGTCCCCTGATCGATGGATCCTCTCAAGTGTTTGACCTCAACACATTTATTCACACTTGTTAGTTTGCACTCTAGTACCTTGATTCCCATCTTCATTATCGGTGGATGACCTCGCGTCTGTTAACAGTATACATCAATGACCAGTATTCAGACGATGGACTACTATGTTTGACATCGACGCCTCTATTCACATAGTAGAACATGTACTTGTAGTGGTTTGTGTAGAAGACCTTCCAGATTGGTGGCATCTCTTATATTCTACCTCCTTGATCATGCCATTGTTCATGAGATTTCAGCTCTTGTGACGTGATTCCAGTATATGTCAGATATTCCAGCCATTATGGAGATCTTGATCAATTTTATATCTTCATCCATTATGGATATCATGGTCCTTTGTATATGTTCATCATGGAGATTCTGATCTATGTATATTGTATGTGGTGATGACCACTTATGTGATATCTTGTATCATGCTTAGTCATGGCCATTGTACTCTTATGTATCCAGGAATGTTATATGTATTTGTAGTTATGTGTAGAGTTGTATCATTGTACTATGTTGATTGGGTGGTTGGTCTTCCATTTGGTATCCTTCATCACTCCACTTCTGGGATGGACTTATAATGTATTTTGGCCATCGTATGACCCCTTTGACCTCACACATTAGGGGGAATCTATTATAGCTTATTTTACCACTCTAGATGAATCACACTTGTATGGCCTTACCTTGTCCCTCTGTAGACTCCTTAGACCCCTTAGACCATTTTTTGTCCTTTGATGTTTCATTGACCATCCCTAAAAACATGTGAAAAATGATACTCATGACTTTTAAACCCCTAATCATGTATATACATGGGTTTGACCCCTAAAACTGCGTACATCGGGATGTGTGCATAATCCAAATACTTTTGGAGTTTTCCTTGACATGGATTTGACTCACTTGACTCCTGGCCTTCCCTATGCCTTGAGATGGCTCGGATTTGACCTTTCATTACCCCTTTGAAAAGCTATATAAGGAAATCTATGGTACATTGAAGGCATATGAGAGAATTGAGAGGAAAGAAACTATAGTCCATTGTTGCCGGAACTTGTGCTTGAGTCTGCATCCCTTTGTCCCTTGGAGCACTTTTGTGTTCTTCCCAATCTTGCCTTTTTCTTGTGAGCTTTCTATTGAGAGATGGAGGATTAAGGTGGTGGAGGACCAAGTGGGGGATTCAGCTTCTCCGATTCGTAGACGTTCCGATAGAGGTTGTATCCATTGTAATCTCTGGTTTTATATTAATAGAAATATCTTTTCTTGTCCAATAATATATGTTTGAATGAATATTTTATCCATGGATGTTTTCAAATGTTTATACATTTTTTATTATATATGCTAGAATAGATCTAACACCAATATATATAGTATGTTTGTATTGTTTACTTGTTGTTGAGGAAGTAATCTATCAATTCAAGCTGAAGTTGGAAAGCTCAACGAGGATCTACTTCAACCGTCCCGAATAAGGTATGAGGTCTGATCCTTTAGTGTTAGATATTTAATTTCTATTGCATATTGGAAAAGATTGATTTCTAGAGTAAAGTTGTTTGTTGTGGTACCCCAAGCCATAGGAATTTCTCTCCGTAACAAAATCTGAGCACGATGAATAAAAGAACATCACGAACAATATTATATTTAAGGGGGTGTGTATGTCACATACTCCAAATTGAAAAAACATTTTTTTAGGAGACATTATGTTTTAATTTTATTATAAAGTTTGTAATTAATGACAAAGTGGGGTTAAGGATAATTGCATATAATTGTTGAATATTTTATTAATTAATGAATGAAATATGAGACAACAACTTAAGGAGGCTATTAATTGAGTGTTTTGCTAGCCACTTGGTGGAATAGGCTGGGTTGAGAGCATATTGACACTTGGAAACATCCTCAAACTACTTCTAGTTGTTGCAGGAGGAAACTTCCATATTTTTGTGGTCATGTTCCCCAACAAAGTGGAACAAGAGCAGGTGGCTCATTAAGTGAAAACTAACCCAAAAGACCTAGGCATGCTGATAAAACTTCCTATTGAATTCAGCTGAGGCTGCTCATTTCTTTACTTGTGGAATTTCTGAGTGAAATTAGTGCACAAGAAAATTCGATGGAGGGGACAAGTAGAATTTTTCCAAAGAAAAGTGCTAAAGTTCTGAAATAGTGAAGTTGATTTGAGATGATTTCTTATTGCTACAGGAAGAAATATTACTGTTGATTACTCTATGGATTTCTAGAGGTTTCTAAACCAGTGCTCTCACCCAGTTCTTTCAACCAGGTGAACCAATAGACAGGATCGAGGGTCCGAATATTTGCAGTTCAACTATCTTCAAGAGTTGGTTGGGATTAAAGGGCTCCTTAAGTTGTTGTCTCCTCTACTACATTTCTAGGTTCTACATGTTCTTTTTAATTTCTCTATGCAAGCTTAGGAACAAGAAGTATAAATTTAGCAAATAATATGTTTATGTGTATGTTTCATTTGTTATTAAAATTACTTGTAGAAAATATTTTACTATTAAAATAGAGATGAATTATGGATTAGAATGAATGATTAGGGTAAATTTCAACTTTATTGATGGATAAAATACCTAACTGTATTTTTCCACACCTTCAAGAAGGTAGTACTCTAGTATAGTAGGTGCGATTAAATTCTAATGGATAAATTAAATAAAAAATGTAGAATTATTTTTATTTTCTTTTTAGAGATTCTTTATAGGAATGGTCAGAAGTTTCCTTAGTATAATGCACCTGATAAAAAAAAGTTAAACATGAACTATCATAAAGGAAGGTTTTTTAAAATCAATACACAGTTTGTGTAACTGTGTTCTCTTCAACACAGTAATTAATTACTAGCTATAAGCTTAGTTATTATAAGTATACATAGTTATTAAATATTATAAGAACAGAAAAATAACATAAGTAGGAATAGCCATTAAACAGTAAAAATGTAGTATAGTAATCATTTAGATTTTGCATAAACATCTAAGCAATTTTCATTAATACTGTAAATAAACATCAAATAAATAACACATTATAGTTTAACAATAACAACGCATGGTTTTCAAATTTAAAATCAAAATACAAACCCTCAATTAGGGAAATTTTCAACTAATTTACCTTTTCTTCCTCATTCTAGAAATGGGCTCCTATAGTTTTACCCTCTTTCTCTTAAATCAAATTCTTCATTTTTACAACTACAATATTCATATTATAAATGCCTAGTATTAAATATAATCTACACAGAACATTATTAAAAGTGTTTATCAAGAATATTCTAAAATAATATAAGAAAAGACAATTTAATAATCCTAATCCAATTACACAGTCAAGTAGAATTCTATTAAAAATAAACAGACTTATAATATTAACTTAAAATTTAAATTAAAAACTAAAATTATGATAATAAATCTAGACCTATTTACAGGGTTGAACCGTACAATCAAGAAGAATTTCATTTCTTCTACTTACATATCATAATAAGAAAATCCTAAGTTAATATTAAATAAAATACATTTTTTTTAATCAAAGTAAATACTTAAAAATCAAAGACATAAATTCTAAAAGACTGCAAAATGTATTAAAGCAACTCAGTTCTATTCAAAACCAAACTGCCTCTATCCATTAACATTCATAACAACCCAATGGTCGAGCCTTACGACTATCATTTTTTTTTAAAACAAGACTATAATTTAAAAACCCTATTTTAAAAAAAATAAAAAAATCAAACCACAACAATTTCCAATGAAGTCATGGCCTAATGGCCTATCCCAATAGTAGTTATTGTAAATCAAGTTACGGCCGAAAAGGCTTCACCAGAATTTCATTGAAACATTCAAGTCACGGCCACGTGACCTTTACAAAAAACCAGAGTACATTATAGCCACAAAAGGAAGTCACGTCTTAGTGGAACAGTGTCACCTATAACCCCACACCCATCATCGAGGGAACCTCAGGAAAGAACCAAGGCTTACCGGTTGGGTTGAGTAGTGTAGAGAACTCCCTCCTGAAGCAGTTTATGCCACCTAGTTTCGAGTAGTACCTATCAAATAACCTACAAATTAAAACAAAGAACATTACATTCTTATTCATAAGAAAAACCTAATGTCAGTAAAGAAATGATAAAGATGTGCAAGGAAGAGCGAATAAGCTTACCTAGAGATTTGTTACGCTCGGTCACACAATAATTTTGGTTGCATATCGAATCGAGCCCAATAAGAGCTTCTACTCTAGCAGTTTGGGTAGAAGAAAAACCAAATTTAAATACCTTGACAAGATTGTTTATGCCAACAACCAAGGCCACAATGAAACCGAACCGAGACCACACTATTTTTCCAGACATATTTACAATTGTACAACACACAAAGGAAATATCTCACAGATTAAAGAAATGGAAATGAAGATTTGCACATGCACAAGTAAAACAATGGCAATGAAGGCCTGTACACACAGAAGTAAAACAATGGGAATGAAGGCCTTTACATGCAGAGATTAAGGAATGGAATCAATGGACATGAGGCCATACACTTGCGACAACTGTCCACAACAAAAGGATAGGGTGAATGCAATATTTTAGGGTTTTGGAGAGCTTTATCATGTCCTTTACCCAAGTCAAAACCCTATCCATTCACCATCGACCATGTATACTCCACCTCAATTTTAATACTTTGGGTTTTACACTATAGTTTCGAAGATCCCTTTTGTGTAGCCTACAGACACAAGGTTTAACATGACCTTCCTTATAATATCTTTTGAAAATCAATAAATTATTTTTTTACATAAGATGTATAAGTATAAATTGAAAAGATCACATGCTTATAATCTTTGCTTAATTAGGGATTACAACTATGTATTGAGGACCATGTAATTGGTAGTATTATGTGCAAAGGTTTTGGTTTTAGAATCATTCTCTAGGTAATTTTTTCCACCCTTGAAACAAAACAATATTACTTCACTTAAATATTAAATTGGAGTCGTTTGTACCTACATTTGGTAAATACCAAGGTTTTAATAGAACCTTCTATGCACGTAGCTAGTAGTGTCATATATAACAGACATTTCTTACATACCTAATTTTATGAAATAATTGCTAAGTATTTTACCTTTATACATGTACATATAAACTATCTTAATGAAAAGTAACACTATAAGGTAAGATCTAGTTGCAGAAATTATCATTCTATAGAATGCATGTAGGGTTTGTTTTAATCTAACATCAAAAAGAAGTAATAAATAATATTATAATGCAAGATGTAGTCTACAAAATTTATGCATGATCTAGTTGTATGTAGGAAATCATGTAACAATAATTGGATAAATATATGATGTACAAGTTATAGTCAAAACTAACTAGAAAACGTCTATTTCCTATGTTGTGATTTAATTTCCAAGTATTAATGCTTATGAACAAATAAACAAAAAGTCAATACATAAAATTGACGATACCTTCTTTTTCTCAAGCTGTAAATTTAAACAAATATAGTAGCATTTATTTATGCTAGTTGAGATAATTATTATTGACCCTGAAACTAGATTATAAAAAAGTATTACCTGTAAAAAGGACTTGTACAAGAAGCATCATCTCACTGCATTAGCTAAAAAAGCTATGTAAGCCTCGGACATGAACTGAATTTCCTTCATGTTTACAAACAGTAAAACAAACTTTAGTACATAGTAAACAAATAGATGTTTAAGCTCATGTTACTCCAGATCATCACCTGCTAAATTAATCTTTAATTCTGAATTATGAAAGAAAATAATTAAGTATGTAGAAACAAAATTTAATAAAGGAATCAGTTTTTAGTTCTAGTTTAGACCTTAAGACATTAATTGTTAATAGTTAAATGTCCCTCTTATGTGACGATTGCAATTATTTATTGTTATAAGAAAATTTTTAATTATTTGCAAAATTTGGGAGTATTAGTACACTTCCTTTGATCATTATGCTTAAGGAATATCTCATTGTTAGAGGTGGAATTATTAAGGACCTCAAAGATCTTCTTCCCAAGTGGTATTTTTCTAATTTGGATGCCATTGGCAGATTAGGTGGGCTTATTACAGGATGGAACACCAGTCATTTTCTTTGCACAAAGAGATGGACTATTCCTTCAAGGATGGGATCTGTTCTTTTCTCCTATGATCTGGGACATGCTTTAACTTTTGTTAATATATAGAGTCCTTATATTCTCTAGATTCATTTATGGGAAAACTTTTCTTGATCTGGTATGTTGGATGGAGACCAAGTCATCATAGGAGGTGACTTGAATTTCACTCTTGGTGAAGGTGAAATTTTGGGTCCTAATGCACAGAAGGATCCCTTATCTGATTACTTCATCTGGAGACTAGATGAGTTTTCTCAGTTTAATATTATCCTTGTTAAGCATAGAACTACTTGGCAGAATAAGTGGGTAGGATAGGAAATAATAGATGAAAGGCTTGATAGATTCCTTGTTAATGAATAGATTATGGAATTTGTTGTATGTATCAAATAATGAGTGGACGAGGGAGGTGACTCAAATCATTTTCCTATTTTTATGGGGGTAGTTATGGTCCTAGATAAACCTACTATCCCATTCAACTCTAATTATTCATGGTTAGAGGATATTGATTATATAACTACTATTAATATATTTGGACCCCATATGATGACAGTAGTATTGTTTTTTGGAGGTTAACAATTCCTTAATAATTTGAAAAGGATCAAGGATAGATATATTTATTGGGACGCAAACATAAGAATAACATATGATTATGAGTTAAAAATAATTCAGGATTTATAGGATCATTTCCATGAGTCACACTTAGAATGGTTTCTTACTTTGGAAGAAACATGTGATAGCCATGGATCAGCATAATTAAAATTATTTATGAAAACAAGAAACCTGGAGAGCCAAAAGAATAGCCATGTGGATACAAAAAGGTGATGATAATTCAAAATTTATTCATAAATTAATAAATTACAAAAATAATACAAACTTAATATGGAATATTGAGGAGGGAAACGATAGTCAAGTGACTAGTTTCGAGAACCTCACACAGGCTGGTGTCAATAACTTCAATAAATTATATAATGAAGAGTAGGGGATTCATATTGGAAAAATGATGAATATTATTGGTGAATAAGCTACCCTAGTGAATGAGGAACAAAATGAAGAGCTCATACAAAATTTTTCTTTTGAATACCTATATGATGTGGTTAATTACTTACAGAAATATAATATCCCTATCCATGATGGATGGCCAGTGGAGTTCTTTAAAGGATTTATGGATATCTTTGATAATGAATTTCTAGTTCTCATTGAGGAATCTATGAGTAATGGAAGGGTTCTTGCAAATTTAAACTTTACTTTATTACTCTTGTTCCAACAATCGGCAATTCCAAAATATGGGAGGAATTCAGGACTATATCTCTTTTCAATTGTGTGTGCATACTAATTTACAAAGTTATTATCAATATGATGAAACAATATCCCTCAAAGATGGTCTCATAGGAACAGTTTTCCTTCTTGAAATGTAGACAGAATCATCATTCCATAGGTATTGCTCGGGAGGTTTTGCATTTGATTAAGTTAAAAAGGGATTTATCCATCATCATCAAAGTGGATCTCTCCAAGGAATATTGCAGGGTAAGTTGGTTATTTTTAAGGCTTGATGTTACAGGATAGTTTTCAACTGCAATTTGTGAATTGGGTTCTAGCCTCTATTTAATCAATTTCATTTACAGTCCATATTAATGGTTCAACTTCTCCCTTTTTTAGACTTGGTAGGGTACTGAGGAAGCGATTCCCCTTGGACCCTCTCTTCTTCATTTTAGTGGTGGAATTCCTGAGTAGAGACATCATACATACTAGATCCAATGCTTCTGTTAGAGGTATCAGGTTTGGTGAAAATGTATGCATCACTCACCTTTTATTTGTTGATGATATTATCCTGATTTCTGATGGTTCCCTAAGAGAACTACATCATTTCAAAGATATTTCATGAAATTTTACTAAATCTTCTTGTATGATCATCAATGAAAGGAAATCCTCTATTCCTTTCATGAATCTGAATCAGTTGGATCCTCATTGGATCGAATATGTTATTGCATTTAAAGTTGTGGTGTACATGATGGTATCAAGTAGTTGGTGTTTGTGCTTAAACACAATGATTATCATAGGATGGATTGGCCATGAATGATTGGGAATATTGAGAGGATTTTACAACATTGGTGTAATAAGTGGCTTTCCCACCGGGGTAGGTTGGTTTTGGTTAAAAATATTCAAAAAGATTTTATTAAAATTCAAAAACAACCTCCTTTCCATATTGAAATTCATATGAAATTAAAATAAAATTAGGGTCCTGCCAGTTTTAATCCTAATAACAAGAATCTTAAGCTCACCAAGTCACACGAATCCAGAGCCCTGAACTCTAAATTTTGTAAAGAATTTACTTGATGATGAAATATGAGATCTGTAATGTTTAGCTTTGACGTTGGAGACTCTATACCAATTTTCATCCATATGATGCTTCATTTAGATGTTGTTCCTTTACTATACATACATAGTGATCTTGTACTATGTACAAGATCATTTTTTCATATGTCATCAATTGTGATAGTCCAAGTGGCATAGAAATGTCACTACAACATTATCTAAGAAAACAAACAGTTCTATCTATATTATTGACTAAATATAAATGAAAATGTATAGTATACACATCCTCAAGGTAATCTGATCATGAATTTTCACCTCTCATTGCCTAAGATAGCTGAGATGTCTCTCTAAGGGTCACACTCTAATGCTAGCCACCAATATTCATACCGTGGACAAAAAACATAGATGATAAATGCTATGTCATGGTTGTTAAAGGTTGTTCTGATTCCAACCAATGAATTAGTGCTGAATTATTCCCTAACATAACCCCATATGGGAAAATTTTAAAGACCTAGATGTATCCAAAACATTCTTTGACTCATCTTATAGGTCAGACTCTCAACCGAGTAATAGAAGTATCTTTGGATGAATATCTGGGCATATGACATATGATATATGTCTACAAAATATTATTTGTAATAACTTGGGAAGATAGATGAGGAAATTCAAATCCTCACAATATTGTCAATATCAAAATCCCTCTCTTCATTTTAGTTGTTCTTCCTTTTATTCCATGTCCAAGGGATCACAGTGCTTATAGTAGCTACAAAACTATTATTTTTTGATGCATTGAATAAGAGGGTGATCCTTATACTTGTGTATGTTTCATACAATTACAATGTGGCACTTAATGTTTTTTTCTATTATTTAATCATCTTGTAGAGGATTTTTTTCTATTCTGTCGCAGTTTATTAATGACACAATGTTATCCCAGACATCCTTGAGGGAAAGGGAGTCCCTATTGAGAATTCATAAGGGGTTATTATGTGCCTCTATTGTGCTTAGAAATATCATCTACTGTAATTTCCCTTTTTTAAAGTTTTACCAAAATGCCCAATTTTCCAATTTTTTCACAATTTTGGCTTTTGACTAGTTTTAGTGTCTTGGTCTCCAAATCAACCCAATTGCTTTGAAATATTTAGATAAGGTGTATGAATGATATAATAACTTAATTATTATTTTCAGGTATTTATTATGTCCCTCCAATCACTTCTTAAAGTCTGTACTAAATTCTAAACAAGATAGATTATTTTACTGGCAATTTTGGGCTCAAATCCGCCCCAGGGTAAGTGGTAGAAATGGCTTCCCAAATGTGAAAAAACCCACTAGAAATATTAAATTAAAGAATGGGATGTGTATAATACATTATAATAGACTCATATTCATAACCAATTGACCTCCCATGGCTGTTATCACTTCTTTCAATCAGATATAAAAAACTAGTTTTGGACCCTAGGGAAAATGAGGTGTAGTTTGCTCCAATTGCTATGAAATTAGAACCAATGGCCAAAAATTATTAGTTAATGAAAATGAAACCATTGAATATTCTTTAATTACATCCCATTAATTCATAAATCATTAATATTTTATACATCTATTGGAATCCATCAAGATTACAAGAGTTTACAACAAGGTGTTGGAGACATTTACCACCTTACACATTCATTTTGGTCAATTTGGCTTAGTTACACCACTATAATAAGTATTATTGGATTAATTAACATCATTGGAGAATTAAATTTCATCATATATATCACATCCATGCCTACATTTAGTCAAGGAGGATAACTTAGCCTTCTACTACATTCAGGGAGGCTAACTGGAGCACTCCGGGGGTGATCTAAGTGATATTAATGAACCTAATTGCTAAATGATGATTAAAATCAGTTAATAAAGGTAGTGAAGGTGCCTCCCTTCATTAAATTTATTATTTAATGATTATTTAATGAACTAGAGTCAACAGGGGCGCCTCCAACCAGTTCTGATGTTCAATTACACTTCAGTTAATCTCATCGGTGTTCATAGGAGTCATTGAAGCACTAGAACTTGATGGTTGGATTCCTATGACATGTGTATGATCTATTTTAGTTAATACTGAGTAATTTATTGCACTTTGACTTCAGTTAGGGCTTATTTGAATCAATTAGGGTTTTGATCAGTGGTTAACTTGAGTGTGGACTGTGGCTTACATTCATTTAATCTAGACTCACACATTTAATTCGAATGACCTCCTTAGGAATTCAAATTGATTCTAATTCATGCTTGTAGCATGGCATTGTAATGTAATTTCTTATTCTTTGTGTGAATATACATAGCGGCTACTCATTCTGTAGTCTCATGATTACACCATTTCATGAGTTATTTTTTGATTAATCTTCGATGAGACTGATGTTTAGTCCCTAGATCAATGTGAAATATTAATATGGTATCAGAGATCATGGTGGGATGAAGCTCTATCTCTCAAAAACAAATTTTTTGATAGATTTCTGCATGAAAATTGAGGAATAGCTCAAAAATCCAGCACTGCACCAGAAGCCAAAGATTACCACTTAAATACCCCAAGTAAAGATCTTGTTGATCAAGCTTGCTTGATTGACTATGCTAGGTGTGATGAAAGCCAAAAATTTGCATGTTTTCCGGCCTTACATTGCCCTTTCTGTTGTGATTTTCAGGTTTTCTATAGGTGAAGCATTTGCTCCAGCAGATCTAGATGGACTCCTCAATAGATATTTTGACTCCATACAATTTCCACTCATGGAAAGGTGACATGGAGATTCAGTTGCACTCCAGAGGACTCTATAGAGTCACCATGGACACTGAAGATGAGCTTGTTTCTACCATAGAAAAATAAATATTCTTGAACAATAAGGTTGAAGCATTTGGTTTCTTGTGTCTCTCTATTTCCCAAGATCTTCTTTTCCATATTGTGGGATTGAAGACTCCAAAAGAAATATGGGACAAATTGGAAACTCTATATGGAAAGCAATATGACTTGAGAGTTTACCAGCTTGAAAATGAATTGATGTCTCTCCAGCCCTCCAATTTCAAGAATCTGAATGACTTTTTCATAAAGGTCAAGCACACTATTTTACTCTTGAAGCAATGCAAAGTGGAGAAGGCAGATGATCATCTCATCCTCGCCATAATCTCCATACTTGGGGCTAATTATTCAGTTTTTGTTTCTATATGCCCTGCAGGGAAGCTCACAACCCCTGGATGGAAGATTCCTACACTCAATGCCTTCATTGAGTCCCTAACAAGTGAACATGACAAGCTTGTCCAGATGGGGATCATCATATATTATTGTGATCAAGCCCTCCATGTCTCGGGGCCCAAATATCTGAAGGGTAAAGGAAAGCAGTAGAAGAACCCAAAAACTAAATTTAATGCTCCTAAGCCTAGAGTTGAAAACCAGAAGCATGATGAGTCTTCTGCCTTAAGGAAGAACAAAGGAAAAGGGCACCATGGCAAGGAAAAAGTCAAGTGTTGATACTATGGGAAGGGATTCCACCCTCAACATACCTACATGAAGAATAATCTTGATGAAGCTACCTTTCTCTTTGAGAGAAATCACATCAATATTTGGAAAAGCTTTCAGAGGAGAACCACAGCACAAAAGAGGTCATGCCCTCATGGCAAGCAGTTCGAAGTCCAAAGCACTCTTGATTGACTTTGGAGCTTCAAACCACACGATGGATGAAAGACACTCCTTTTCATCGTTGTATACCATCAAATCCATCCCCATCCACATGGGAGATGACTCCACCATCATTTCAGAAGGATAAGGTACTATTGATCTTGAAAATGGTTTATTTTTCAAATGGTTTGTTTGTACCGTATCTAGCATCAAATCTCCTTAGTGTCTATCAGATGACACATAATGGAGTTCCTAAGAGAGTTTCTTTCAACCCAAATTATGTTTGTATAATGGAGCTTGCATTCGGGAAACTCATTGCTAAAGGCCTTGCAAACCATCATGCAAAAGCCTATGAGTTCTCTCACTTTGTTGTAGATGCAAAGCCCAACCCTCTGCTAACTCATGGAATTGCATTTAGTAGGTTGTTGCATGAGAGGTTTGCTCATATTAATTTCAAATATTTCTAGGAATTACAAAAAAAAATCCATGTTTGAAGGCCTCCCGGTCATAAAGGAAACCACGAGAATTTGCAAGGGCTGTGTGATTGGAAAACACCCTGAGCACAAGTTCAATCAGGGGAAGGAAAACTGAGCTACATGCATATTGGGGATGATACATTATGATATCAGTGGTATGATTTCATTCACATCCATGAATGGATCAAGGTATCTTCTTACTTTTATTGATGATTTTTCAAGGTACACATGGGTCTTCTTTCTCAAAAAGAAATCTGAAGTATGTGAAAATTTTTCTAAATTGAAGGCCTTGATCGAAAATGCATCTAGTCTTAAGATCAAGATATTGAGATCTTATAATGGAGGGGATTATGTCAATAATGATTTTCTAGACATATTATCCCAAAGTGGCATTTAGGTCCAACATTGAATTCCCTACACTCCCTAGCAGAACGGAGTAGTGCAAAGGAAGAATCAATCTCTCAAGGAGATGACCACCTATATGTTGGAATCAAAGAATCTTGCTGCAAATTTGTGAGATGAAGCCATGCATGCTAAAGCATAAATTCAGAATAGGGTTCCACACTCATCCATGAAACGGAATACTCCTTTTGAAGCATACGTCGGACACAAGCCGGATGTGTCGAACCTGCAGGTGTTTGGGTCCACTGCATGGGCCCGGATTCCACTTGATAAAAGAAGGACTTTGTAAATGCAAAGTATATAATGTATGTTTATTGGGTATCCTAATGAATATAAAGTTTTCAATCTTCTAGATATCAAAACCAAACAGATCATCATCGATATAAGTGTCAAGTTCGATGAGCCACTTCAGGAGGTGGAACTAGTGAAGGAGAAAACTATTGAATATTTGGATGATGAAATTGGGGGTGATAACCCTGATTGGGATCCTCTGATTTTTTATATAATTGTGCAAAAAAAATCAGATGCAAAATCAGAACCTGAAGTGCAAAATCATCTTCCTACATGGGCCCGACAGACACTCTCCTCCGCAGGAGATAACATTGGAAATCCAGATGATCCAAGGAGAACTCGGTCTGACTTCCGAAGAGCAGGTATTGCGATCTATTGTCCTAATAATTTTCTATTCAAAAATTGCTATTTGATGATTATTTCAGATCCAAAATCCTACTACCATTCTCGGAAGGATCCGAGATGGCAAGTTGCCATGGATGAAGAGATGAATTCTCTTCAGAAAAACACTACTTGGGAGCTAGTTTCTCTTCATCCGGGAAGGAAATTGGTTCAATGCAAGTGGGTGTTTCAGACCAAGTTTGATGCTGATGTAAGAACCTAAAAATATAAGGAAAGGATTGTGGAAAAATGTTTCTCTCAGGTCCAAGGTGTGGACTACCATAAGACCTTTGCACCGGTTGCAAAAATAGACTCCATCCGCCTAGTTTTGGCAATTTCAGCATCTAAGCACTGGGAAGTGCATCATATGGATGTTAATTCAGAATTTATACATGGATATATTCATGAGGAAATATACATGAAGCATCCTGAGTACTACATCACTGGTCCATCTTTGGTTTGCAAGCTAAAGAAGTCACTATACTGGTTAAAACAGGCCCCAAGAGAGTGGTATTCCAAGATGGATGCCTTCCTTTTCTTGCAAAAATTTCAAAGGTGTATATAAGATCCAAATGTGTGTCTACAAAAATATTATGGTAATTTAATTATCATTGTTTTATATTTTTATGACTTACTGATCACAGGTAGCACATTTGCTTCCATTTCAGCGATCAAAACTGCTCTTCACAATGCCTTTGAAATGAGTGATTTGGGGCTCTTAAAAAAAAATTGGGGGCTCAAAATTGAGCAAAATTATGATGGTATTATGGTCACTCATTAAAAATAAATTTCATAAGGCCTACACCATTCCCTTTCCTTTCAGGGATCATCCTTGAAGAAGGAAAAAGCACACCTCCCATGGACTGCACTGTCTTTCGACAGCTGATTGGTAGCTTGTTATACTGGAAACATTCTCAGATTGATATCTATTATGCCATGAATGCTGTATCAAGATACATGCATAAGCCTCATGATATTCATTGGAAGGAATCCAACATGATCCTCCAGTATATTCAGGGAACCAGGACCTACAACATTCACTATGTTGCACACTCCAAGCTAGAGTTGGTTCGATACACAGATTCCGATTGGGTGGGTGATTCTATTGATTAGAAGTCTACTTATAGATATGTATTCATGTTTGTTGGTGGCCCCATTTTCTATTCTAGCAAAAAGCAGGCTTCCATAGCACTATCTTCAGCAGAGGCTGAGTATCGAGGAGCGGTGAATGCTTCCATCCAAGTAGTTTGGTTGCAAGGAATTCTTTCAGAGTTTTATATTAGTAGTAATTTGTCCACTATCTTATTTTGTGACAATCAAAGTGATATTAAGATATCCACGGATCCAGTTAATAGGAAGAGGACCCAGCATGTAGAGATCCACATGCACTATATCAGGGAGCTAGTGCATGACAGGACCATCATTCTGTAATAGTGCCCAACTGATGAGCAGATTCCAGACATATTCACCAAGATATTTTCACAAAATAAGTTCACTTACCTCCGTTCACTATTGGGGGTGATTTCATCACAGTGATTCAGACTACTTTCGTTGTTCAACTTGAGGGGGGGGTTTTCCCACTGGGTTTTTCCCTCTTTTCCTCACTTAGTTTGTTTTTGAGCATTGTTTCAGTTTCAACATTGTACAGGGTGACCTATGGCCTTAGTTACCAAGGACCTAGCATTTTTATGCATTTATGTTTTCTAACTCCTCCTGAGTATAGCTTAAGGTGGGGTGTTGGAGACATTTACCACCTTACACACTGATTTTGGTCAATTTGGCCTAGTTACACCACTATAGTAAGTATTATTGGCTTAATTAACATCATCGGAGCATTAAATGTCATTATCTAGATCACGTCCATGCCTACCTTCAGTCATGGAGGCTAATTTAGCCTTCTCCTACATTTGGGGAGGCTAACTAAAGCACTCCGTGGGTGATCTAAGTGATATTAATGCACCTAATTTTGAACTGATGGTTACAATTAGTTAAACAGGGCAGTGAAGGAGCCTCCCTTCATTAAATTTATTATTTAATGATTATTTAATGAATTGGAGTCAACAGGGGTGCCTCCAACCACTTCTGATGTTCAGTTACACTTTAGCTAACCTCATAGGGGTTCATTGGAGTCATTCAAGTGCTAGCACTTGATGGTTGGCTTGCTATGACATCTGTTTGATCTCTTTCAATTGAGACTTAGTCATTTATTGCACTTCGACTTTAGTTAGGGTTGAGTTGAGTCAGATAGGGTTTTGATCAGTGGTTAAATTGAGTGTTGACTATGGCTTACATTCAGTTAAGCTAGACTCACTCATTCAATTCGAATGACCTCCTTAGAAATTTGAATTGCTTCTCATTCATGCTTGTAGCATGACATCGTAATGTAATTTATTATTCTTTGTGTGACTCTACAGAGCGACTACTCATTCTATAGTCCGATTACACCATTTCATGAGTTATTTGTTGATTAATCTTTGATGTGACTAATGTTTAGTCCCTAGATCAATGTGCAAGATTAATACAAGGTAGTGGGGAAATGGAACTATTTATTCATTATTGAGCAATAATACATGAGATTTATTGGCCTTTATACTTGAGAGATTTATAAACTTAAAGATTAGAGAATTTACATGATAATAAAAAATACTAGATCAAGAGAAGCTCCCTCAAAGAGATGAATAGCTCACCAAGTGTGGCTCACTCCATAGAGCTAGAATATGGTGAGAAAACTTGAGATGAAAGGAAGAGCAATATGAACTTGATATGTCCATGAGCTGCTATAGCTTGCACCTATAACTTATGACTCCATTGAATATCCTTGAAATACCTAAGTGGCCTCTCCAAACAACAACTAGGATGGGAATCTTTCACCCTCAAAATTGGCTAAGGCATGAACTACTCATCCACTGGCTCTCTCTCTTGACAATACACATTTTCACAAATAATCAAAAAATGCCTTCTCATGGCTGATACCTGCATTTTATAAACATTATTGGTCTTCTAAGGTTCCAAATCCATCCATAAACCAAAGCCAAGTCAAATTGGTGTGGCTTCTCATGCTATGCCATGTGGCCTCTCTCTTCACCTTCCCTCTTCTCCCAAATTTGAGTAGGATCCTCTTGGCCTTCTCCAAATCCCATGAGCGCCCTATAAGATGATCTATTTAGTCTTGAAATGTCAGATATGTCATATGTCAGCCTTCAGATCTGACTTGTGTCATAACTGTTATAGAATCTCCATCATTGGTGTCATAGATGTCATAAATGTAAGGCGAATCTATCCAAGTGTCCATGAAACTCCCATTTGGCCCTTCCTCTCCCTACATAAGTTAAAATTAATCCCAAATTCAACCTATGAAGTATATGAACAGGTATATTAACCTTATAATCCATAAAAAAAATTAGGCTTCCCATAGATTCGATATTACAAGAGGAGGATGTCATTTAACATAGGAATTCTAGCTTGAGTGGGCCCCATAGAATCCATGTGTCTCCATTCTCCATAGCCATTTAATTTTTCACTTGAATTTACTTAATTAACTCCATTAAATAAATATTTATTCCTTATAATGTCTAAACACAATTTATTATATCCCTTATTAATTTCCCAATGTTTCGACCCAACCTAGGGAACTAGTAGGATTGATGGAATTTTCCTGCTATGCAATTATTTGAATGTGGACATTACAGTCCTCCCCACCCAATATTTCTTGTCCTCAAGAAATTTAATATTTTGATATTCCAAAATATTCTCCTCTTCCCACGTGGCATCTTCACTTGGTAAATCATTCCATTGTATAAAGTATTCTTTGATTGTTGTGCTCCTCAATCTTCTCTCCCTTGTCTTCAAAACATTTTTTGGAATAAGTGTGAGCCATCCTTCATCATCGAAAGGAGAGAGTGTATCTAAAATTACAATTTTCTGACCAATATATTTCTTGAGACAAGAAACATGAAATACATTATGAATTTTACTCCCTTTCGGAAGTTCCAACTCATATGCTACTTCTCCAATCTTTCAAATTACTTTGTAGGGCCCATAGTATCTTGGATTTATATTTTCTACTCCATTCCTTTTAAGAGATTGTTTTTTTATGCATGTAGCCTCAAATACACTAAATCATCAACCTGAAAGGTCCTTTCCTCTCTATGTTTATCTGCATATTGTTTTTGTTGATTTTGGGAAACATGCAAATTGTCTTTTAAAAGATTTAAAATTTCTTGTCTTTATTCAACCCAATATTTAGATTTTGGATATGTACTATCACCAAATATCATATCAGAAAATGTAAGTGCATCATAACCATATAATGCTATGAAAGGAGACATCCCTATTGAAATGTGAAAGGTGGTGTTGTAGAAAAACTCACCCAAGTGTAGCCATTTTGTCAAAGCTTTTTGTTGTTCTCCCACATAGTTTCATATGTACCCTTCTAGCCATTTATTCATCCTCTCAGTTTTTCAATTATTTTGGGGATGGTAGCTTGTACATGGATTCAAGTGAGTGCCCACCAATCTGAAAAGTTCTTTCCAAAAATCACTCATGAGAAATGAGAAAAAAATGTCAACCACTTGTGGAGCACTAAAAGAGGATGTAACATCAAAGAAATTAGAAAAATTAGTCAATTTATCCACTACCACATATATTCAATCCTTTCCCAAATATTTGGGCAAATTGGTGATGAAATCCATCGATATACTGTCCCGTTTTTGCTCTGGAATGGGAAATGGTTGTAATAAACTAGCTGGTTATGTGAGATATGATTAGTTTTTCTGACATACCTTAAATCCATTCACATAATTCTAAACATCTTCCTTCATCCCCTTCCAATATAACTTTTGCCTTAGTTTCCTATAGGTTTTGAAGATCCTCGGATGGCCTGCTAGTAGGGAATCATGTGCTTTCTGCAAAAAATTGTACTTAACCATTGAATCTCGAACCAAATAAATTATTCCCTTATAGTATATCAGCACATTGAAAATTATGTAGTTATCATCTCCCATTAGTCCATATATTACATCACAGTCAATCTTATCTTTGGCATATTCAACGAGTAGCATGTCTTTCCAATTTTTATTAATGTCCATGAGAGAAAAAGAAGATCTTTGAGATAATGCGTCTGCTACAATGTTCTTCTTTCCTTTCAAATATTCAATATCAAAATCATAATCTTGGATATTTATTAACCACTTTTTTTTGCCTGTCATTTAGATCATTTTTGGTAAGGAAGTGTCTTAGACAATTGTGGTGAGTTTTCACCACAAACGTGTTGCCTACCAAGTATTTTCAGAATTCAGCCAAGGCATGCATGATGGAAAAATATCTTTGTCATATATGGAGTAAATATTTTCATGAGGCTGAATCTTTCTTCTCTCAAAGGCTATAGGGTGTTGGCCTTGCTTTAGGACAGGCCCTACTCCTCCACCTGAGGACTCACATTCAACAACAAAAGGCTTATAAAAATCAAGTAATGTAAGTATGGGACAACTACTCATTACCTATTTCATTTTTTGGAAGGTATTTTCATCCTCTTCATTCCACTTGAAAGCATCCTTATTAATCAAATCAATGAGTGGAGAAGTCAACTTGGAGAACCCTTTCACAAACTTCTTGTAGTATGTACATATTCCAATGAAGCCTCTTAATTCTGTGATGTTTTTTGGTGATGGCCATTCTAATATAGCCCTGATATTTTCCATCTGCACTTTCACTCCATATTTCCCAATAATGTGCCCAATATATAATATTTATTTCATCCCACATTCACATTTAGACATCTTAGCATACAAAGACTGTTCTTGCAAAGTTTTCAACACAATCTCTAGGTGTAGCGAGTGCTCTTCCCATGTTTTACGATAAATGACACTATCATCAAAGAAGACTATAAAAAACCTTCTAAGCTGTTTGCAAAAGATTCTATTCATACATGATTGAAATGTATTTCGATAATTAGTCAACCCAAATGGCATAACAACAAACTCAAAGTGACCACAATGACATCGAAAAGTAGTGTTTTGCACATCTTCCTCCTTCATCCGAATTTGGTGATAACCAGATCTAAGGTCAATTTTGGAAAAGTAATTAGCTCCAAATATCTCATCGATGAGCTTGTCAATCCTAGTAATAGGATATCTATTCTTGATGGTCTTCTTGTTCAAATCTCTAAATTCTATACAAATCGTCAAATTTCCATCTTTTTTCTTTACCAACACTACTAAAGAAGCATAAGGGCTAGAGCTTGGTCTAATGAGTCCCAACTATAAGAGTTCTTGAATGGGCTTCCCAGTTTCATCTCTAAAATTATTTGCATGTATATAAGGTGGTATCTAAATGGGTGAAGTACCCTCCTCCAAAAACATGTTATGCTCAACCCCCCTATCAAGTGGTCTACCATGTGGAACATCTCTGAAAACTTTTTCATATTTGTGCAAAAGTGTCTCTATCTCCTTTGGGTTTTTAACAAATCTGATTTTTTGTTGCATAGAAGTGATATAACATTCAGCAGCCCATTATATATCACCATTCCTCATTATAGATCTCATACTATTACAATTTACTACTTGTTTTGGGTAAGTGTGCTTCCCTCTCACAACCCTTAGTACACCTGTTGAACCTTGAAATTTCATTTGAAGAATTGGTAATTTACTGAATGCTCTCCTATAGAATACATACATTTCACTCCCAATACTACATTAGTATTAGAAACATCAACCACATAAAAACTATCAACAAAAGTGTAGTTACCTATCGTGACTTGCAGCTTTAGAACCCATGTGTGGCATTGCATTGTGTTGTGACCTCGAATGACAACTGTGAATCCATTGAATCGTTTAGTTGGTATATTTATTTTCTCCAGAATATCTACATCAATGAAATTATGTGTAGCTCCTCCATATACCAAAACTGAATCTCTTTGTCCCAATACCACACCCTTGCATCGAATAGTGTGATAGCGATGCACTGCTCAAAGTACTACCATTCTTGCTTTGTTCGGTGAAGGATAATTTTATTCTTGTTTTTATTATTTATTTGCTATCTCATATGGATCCTATTAATCTAAAATGTTCCCTTATTCATTCATAACCCCTTCATACTCATCATTATCATAAAATACTTCTATGTATTGAACGTTTTCTTTAGCACATTTATGCACTGGTGTCCATGGTTGGAAGCATGTGAAGCATGTTTTTTTCCTTTGAAGTTCATCCATTTTTTGTCCTTATTTATTATTATTTTTATATGTATCTCTTTGAAAAAACTTATTATTAGGTGCATCCTTTTTCCAAGGCTTTCTTTCAAATATGAAGTCAGGCTTGGCAGGAAATCTTGCTCTAGGAAGGACATTTTGAAGATCTCCAGTCAAGCTCACTGCATCATTTAAGTTAGTAGGCTTGTGGGATTTGACCAAAACCTTTAAGGGATATTTCAAACCTTTAGTTAATAGAAATACTAACCTTCCCATAGATACATTATCCACCTTAACTAATAATTGTTGGAATTCCAACATATACTCAATAGGAGTCCCCACCTACTTCAATTGTGCTTGTTCTTTGAAAGACAATTCTAGATATTTTTTATCAAACCTTTCTAATACCCTATCAACAAATTCCCCATATGTTTTAACATGATCATGACCTAATTTTCTCAGGACATGGAACCACCATTCGTTGGAATCTCCATCCAAGTGCAAAATATCCATTTTTAAAGCATCTTCTTCCACCATTGGATTCAGCTGAAAATACACATCCAATTTTTGCACCCAAGTGTTAGCAGAACTTTGAGATGAACCATCAAAAGTAGGAAGTGGCACTTTACCTATGGCACAATTCAATTCTTTTTTTGGGTGTATATACTTATTTCCCTCCTTCTTTTTTATTTTGTTTTCCATGGTGAAGTACCACTCAAATGTTATACTTCTCCTACACTCGTCATCCAATTTTTCCCATTCTTTTGTTATTGTATCAATTTCAAATTGAATGTTAGTCTCTTATTTGGGAATAATAAATTTAGGTATCGTAGGCCTTGGAGCACTCTGAAATTCATGGCGTATATTATGAGGTCCTATTCGTGAGAAAATTTGCTCACCCATTGTCTTCTTTTCTGCTGATTGTGAACTACCACTATATCCTATTATCCCTTTGCTTCCCATTTCACTGGACATCAATTCGAATCCTTTTTCTATTTGTTGGGTCATGTCTACCATATGTTGGGTGATGTCCTTATATATTTATTAAAACAAGGGTTTTATAATTTTTAGATACTCCATTTTCTCCTTAGTGTAGTATTCTCCCTCATGAGCCATAGCTTTAGTCAAAGGCACAATTTTTCCTTCTAGTTCTTCTTCTACAAGCCTAGCACCTTCCAATTCAGGTTCTAAGGGTGGTGGTTTATTTATTTGACTCATTTTTAACACCATTAGGTTCCAATACCATGCTCTAATACCACTTGTAATGTCCCTTTTCTAAAATTTTACCAAAATGTCCAATTTTCCAAAAAAAATTCACAATTTTGGCGCTTCACTAGTTTTAGTGTCTTAGTCTCCAAATCAGCCCAGTTGCTCCCAAATATTCAGAGAAGGTGTATGGATGATATAATAACTTAATTATTATGTTCATGGATGTATTTTTGCCTTCCAATCACTTCTACAATTCTGTACTAAATTCTGAACAAGATAGATGATTTCACTAGCAATTTTGGGCTCAAATCCCCCCCAGGGTAAGTGGTACAAATGGCTTCCCAAATGTGTATAAAACCACAATAATTATTAAATTGAAGTAGGATATGTGTATAATAAATTTTCAAATACTCGTATGCATAACCAATTGACCTTTCATGTCTGTTATCACTTCTTTCAATCAAATATAAAAAATTAGTTTTGGACCCTTGGGGAAATGAGGTGTAGTTTTCTCTAATTGCTTTGAAATTCAACCCAATGGCCACAAATTATCAGTTACTGAACATGAAACCAATAATATACTTTAATTACATTCCATTCATTCATAAATAATCAATATTTAATACATCCATTTGAATCCATAAAGATTACAAGAGTTTACAACAAGGTAGTGGGGAAATGCCATTATTTCTCCATTATTGAGCAATAGTACATGATATTTCTTGGCCTTTCGACCTGGGATATTTCATAACTTAAATATAATATAATTTACATCAGAATACTAAATATTGGAGCAAGATAATCTCCCTCAAAGAGATGAATATCTCACCAAGTGCGCCTCACTCCATAGAGGTGAAATGGTGAGAAAACTTGAGATGAAAGGAAGAACAAGATGAACTTGATATTTCCACAAGATTCTATATATTGTACCTGTAAATTATGAATCCATTTAATCTCCTTTAAATACCTTAGTGTCCTCTCCAAACACAAACTAGGATGGGAATCTTTCACCCTCGAAATTAGCTAAGGCATGAACTAGTCCTCCACTAGCTCTCTCTCTTCACAATAACAATTTTCACAAATGATCGAAAAAGGTATTCTCATGGATGATCCCTAAATTTTATAAAAATTATTGGTCTTATAAGGTTCCAAATCCATCCATAAATGAAAGCTAATTCGAATTGGTGTGGTTTCTCTTGCTATTCCATGTGGCCTCTCTCTTCACCTTCCCTCTTCTCCCAAATTCAAGTAGGAGACTCTTGGCCTTCTCCAACTCCCATGAGCACCCTCTATAATGATATATTCAGCCCCAATATGTCAGATATCTCAAATTTTATCCTTCAGATATGACTTGTGTCATAACTTTCATAGAATCTCCATTATTGGTGTCATAGATGTCATAAATGTAAGGGGAATCTAGCCAAGTGTCCATGAAACTTCCATTTGGCCTTTCCTCTCCCCATGTAAGTTAAAATTCATCCCAAATTCAACATATGAAGTATATGGACAATTATATTAAATTTATAATCCATCCAAAAACATTATCCTTCCCATAGATTCGATATTGCAAGAGGAGGATGTCATTTAACATAGGAATTCTAGCTTGAGTGGGCCCCATAGTCTCCATGTGTCTCCATTCTCCATAGCCATTTAATTTTTCTCTTGCATTCATTTAATGAACTCAATTAAATAAATATTTATTCCTTCTAATGTCTAAACACCATTTATTAGCTCCCTTATTAACTTTCCAATGTTTTCACGCAACCTGGGGAACTAGTAGGATTGATGGAATTTTCCTGCTATGCAATTATTTGAATGGGGACATTACATCTATGAACTGGTAGCCATGGTCAATATTTTGAATGTTATAATCCACTTAAACCTTCCTTTGACTTGTGTATTCATTATTTATCAACTGATATTCTACTTTTTATTTTGATTGTAGTTGTCATGAGTTATAGCTTGATAGAATGCCATGAGATCGTCATGTAGTGGCTAGTGTAAATAACAACGTGTCTTAATTTTAGTACTGAGCCAATAATGAATATGGTCCTGTAGGGTATAGCAAATACTTCTAGCCAATTCTAACCCCTTTCCAAACATTAGAGGAAATTTGTGGTCTAAAATGGGCCTCCTAAGGAAAATAATAAAATAATAGTTATTAATTTTGGAGGAAGAATGAAAAAACTACTTTTTGTGTTCATATTTTTGACATATCTCCCTATGCTTTTACTCAAATTCTGAGTGGGAGAGCTTGTTGGATGTGGAATTTAATTCCACATCCAACAAGTACCAACACTACATACTTTTGACGAACCCTACTACCCCAAAAACAAGAAATACCTAAAAAAACGTGGTGATGATGACATCATCATCACTTTTGTTTAGGTATTTATTTTTTTGGGGGTAGAAAGGTTCATGAAAAGTATGCAATGTGAGTACTCATTGGATTCAGAATTAAATTCCGCATCCAATGAGCTCTCCCACTTGAAATTTGAGTAAAAACACAGGGAGATAAGTCAAAAATACGAACAAAAAAGTATTTTTCTCTTATGACAAATATGTCAATTAGTTGACTCATTTTATTGAAATTCTATTGGTTCTTGAATTCCAACTCACAAAATTTATTGTTGGAACTTTTTCTTATAAGGCTCATTTTAGACCCCAAATTTCCTCTAATGATTATTATTATTTTTTAAATAGACACCTCCGTCGCTATAGCGACGCAAATACATAGCCAGTTTCGACGAACTTGCTATGTATTTGCGCCAAAACTTTCTATGTATTTATGTTTCTATAGCGACATGATTTCATTGCAAATATTTGGTATATTCATTGTAAACATGTTGTTCTTTCATCTCTATAGAGACTACGTGTTAGCGCAACACCTTGGGATATCCATCGCAAACATATTGGACGTACGTCGCTCTAGCAACATGATTTCGTTGCAACCAGTTTGGTATTTTTTGGTGTTTTTGTCACTATTTTTTGGTATGTTTATTGTTATTGTGACGAACTTTCATGGACACTTTTTGGTGTTTTCGTTGGCATTTTTTGGTAGTTGTGTTACTATAGTGACACACTAAGGAGGTTCATCGCTAAAATTTTGTTGTAATAGTGATGGCAGTTCATCACAATAGAAACCATTAATTCATCACAAGAGCAACAAAGATTAGTCACAATAGAAGCCTGATATTCGTCGCGATAGTGACATGAGATATTCGTTGCAAGAGAGATGAAGTGTGAAAATAATTTCTATAGCAACAAAAGTTTTCCCACGAAAAGAAGGGGTCATGTTCGTCGCTATAGCAAGACACAAATGTTTCAATTTCAATGATTTTTTGTGGGAAAAATGTCCACATGTACTAGTGATTATTATTTTCTTGTACATCCACAACTAGTTCCTCTATAGGAACATACTAGAGCTTCACGTCTCCTCTCTGTAGTATATCCTAGACTTTATGAAACACCTGGTTCTCTACAAATCTAGTTGTCACAATAAATATCATTTGCATATATCTCGACATCAAACACGCCTTGCATATTGCTTTGCTACAAGATGAATCATGTTGCAATATACCCATCCTCTGTCGTATTTAGGGTAACAATGGTTTACTTTCTACTAAGCCATGAGCTCACACTTGAACCCAAACTGAAACATCATCCTATGGTGCTCCTTCTATCACTTCCTTTTTTCTTCTACAATGATTTCATCTTGTCCTATCAGGTCATCGACATATACCAGTCTTCCACATTCAACCTTAAAGTAAAGGTTGGAACTCGCTTTACTCTTGGTAAAGCCTTAGTCCATAAGGAATATGCCCATCCTGTAATACCATGCTAAACTCAGATATCTTCTGTACTCACTCCCTATGAAGTGGAGAATCATCCTCCCTCTGCATTTATACTCTACATATTGAAATATTATGTACTAGAGTGATAGGTAGGATCCTCTGCTATTGATATTCTATGTGTCCATATCAGGTCACTCGATACCAAGATTCTCTATCTTGAACTTTGTTGAAAAATTCCTCTTACAGCCATCTGTGAGCTTGTTGTCCTCTATAGGCTTCCATCCTGAACTTTGTAGAAAAGGTGAACATATTCATCACTCTAGGTGATCTTCAAGCTCCTCAAGCAAATGGATGTGCTTATCCATGGGTTCCTTTTGATCTCATACAAATCCTTTTATACACATGTGGTTCTTTGCTCGATATACACTTTTACTTTAATGGAGAAGTGTGTTTGGTCAATGGAGTATGGAATGTCATAGTCTACTCCCTCTTTCTAAGCAAAACCATGAACCTTTCTTTGTATTCCTTTACATTTCCATATGCTACATACATGATCTTGTATATCCACATGGAATAAATTACAAGATTTCCTTCAGTTCTCAGAACTGCATCCTAGATATCATTCACCATGTTCAACCGGTACCATTTCTCCTTTGCTAATTCTTCATATCTCGAAGGATATGCATAAATGATGTCACTCAACAATGCCACATAACTAGAGTGTATCCGAGGCCTCTTACTTTCATTGGAAGTTTTTCCATACTTTTATTTATCTTTAATTATCTCTCGTGCCTAAGACAGTATTCACATATCGAGGTGGATCTACTGCTCTCTTTAGGTCATATCATGATTCTTGTATTCTTCTGAATCTGTTTATTTTTTCAGAGTGTCTCTAACCTTGGGAGCTTCAGGTTCACCTCCATGTATTTTTATTTGAGTGAATATTCTAACTCAACTATCCTCACTTGTTCTTTAGAACAAGTCTCATCCTTCTTTTCTTATAGGTGATTGTTCACGATCTTTCCCACAAGTCAAATAAATCAGTTGCATGGTTATAAACATTTCGTAATCTTCATGAAATATTCATAATGACAAATTCTTATGCATAAATATATAATCATGCAACTATTTTATCCAATATAGAATTCATCCATATCATGTATGCACATGAAAGGTTTCTAGATTCCTTCCATCTCTACCATAACATTATTGAGATTGTGCATTGATCACAATATGTCAGCAAAGAGGTTTCATTCTATATAAGTAGCAATGGAATTGTGTATAGCACCATAGGCGACTTACCCATCACATGCATATTAGTAGTATACTATCCATTAATGCAAACATTTTATCATGCATAATACATTTCCTTGAACATAGATAGGTACACAACTAAACAATGTTCTTTAAGCAACTAGGTATATAGGAAATTGCAACTGAAGTACTTATCTTTGTTTTTTGGTAGACTCCTTCTTGATCCTTATGTATTTGCAAGAATAACCACATCCTTCTACTTCACCATATGATTATGGGAACCTTTCTTTGTTTTTTTGGTGGGTGGACTCCTTCTTGATCCTTATGTCCTTACAAGAATAAGTTGAGCCTTCTACTTTATCATTTTATTTTGGGAACCTATCTTTATTCATTTGGTGGGTTGACTTCTATTTCATTCTTATGTCCTTTTAAGAATAATTAGAGCCTTATACTTCATCATCTGATTCTAGGAACCCGTGTACTAGTTCTGAGTGTCACTAGCTGCATTCCTTCTTATCTAATGCTGAAATGGATAAGAGTATGATCTTTTTCTTCACCAGTACAATTCATATTCTTCATTACTTGAGTATTCTTCCTTTTCTTCTCTGAATATTTTATTAGTTGGTTCATTATCTTCAATGGTGTGAGCATGATGCCTTTTCTTCTTTGAATTCTTATTGAAGGAGCCTCTATTTCTAGGACAATCTTTCCAGTGTTTCCCCTTCTCATCACAAGTGTAGCATTGAAGGTTGAAATTATCTCTTATGAATTCCTTTTTTCTTCTGGTGTGATGATGGTCTTCCTTATTTCTATTATTTATTCTGGAGTAAATTGTGATCTAACTTAATCTATAGTTGCTCTGATCTTTTCCTCTCTTGTTATGATCCATGTTTCTTCTTGTGTGCATTCTTTCCAGAGTAGGTTGAAATTTATCATCTTCCTTCTTGCACATATTCCTTGAATTAATGAATCCCATCATATTGGGAGGCCATACAAGGTTTTAATATCCACTTTTATTTCTTTTTCATTGTCTTCAATGGCTTCTAGTTGATTCTCTATCTCAGAGATTTGGATCTTCACATCCTTGGGTTGATTTTTCAAGGCCATCTTCCTGATAATATTATTTCCTTCATACAAGATGATCATTGTGTTGAACATATCCTTTGGATTCTATAAGGATGATACATGTGATATCCAATGGAGACAGAAAAAATCCTCTTCGCTTTAACTACGTCCTTATTGTGCTTTGTCTTCATCTCCCTTTAGATATGCAACTTCTTCTTTATCATAGTTCACTAAGTCATGCTTCTTCAGGTATGAGAAGCACTCTATACTTCGATTCTCATAGGTTATCAGTTCCATCAAGCCTTTTCTCAATATTGGTACTATTTTTCATCATGATGAAAATGATAACCTAAAATGGAAATAGAGAGGATAGAATGTACCAATGATATTGCTTTAACTTAATGCTTGCTTGAAAGATTTTTTGGAAGAGTGATTCTGGTTGACCTAGGGTTTGACAGGGAAACCCTAATTTTTCAAATTATGTATCTTTCATATCTAATTGGATATAAATATGTTCCTCTTCAAAGCAAGCTGAGCAGCATACTTAGTTTCCCAAAAAGGTGGACAAAACTACAAAATATCGGATGCCCTAGTTTTCTTCGACAATAGTGTTAGGTAAAAAATTGAAGATCCACAGAATGAGAAAATTATTCCATAGATATATTATCCCTCATAATGAGAGTTTTATAGTCCTCCCTTTTCAATTGATCTATGGAGGGAAGTGCTTGGAACAGGAAGCCCTAGTTTTCTCCAATTTCTTCTACAGAATTGTCTAATATTGATTTTGTTGTATCTTAGAAATTCCTTCTCTTATGGGTTTGAAACTTAGTCCTAAGAGAGAATGATATGTATTATTTCCAACCCCATAGTTTAAATCAGAATTGGATTCTACAAGTGCTACTTATGTGAATTTTCCCAAGGTGAGTTCTTTAAGGACTATTCAGCATAGCGAACTTGTACAGGCTACCACGTGTCATTGTTTCACCTTTGGGGTCTGAAAATTGAACCACATAAAATAAATTATGTGACATATATGAATCATCTTGCAAATTTTCATTTGGAAATTCATATCCCTAGATATATCAATTCTTTCTCACATGTTTATGATTGTATTCTAAAGGAGGTTGGAACCTTGATTTGGATGAATCCTATCTCCCAAAGTGTAGAGAATACGAGGCTAAAAATAACACGAAAGGTAGAGATTGATTTCATATTAATCATGTCAAATTTTCAATTCTATATCCTTCACCAATATCGAGTTATAGAGAAAGTTCCAAGATGACTAGATTTTGCTTTCTAGGGTTTTCAAGCATGAAACCCTAATCTTTAGTAGCTACACTTGTAGTAGTTTTTTGGATGCACAAATACTTATTTCATGGTGGACATGATACCATGTTAAAATATTCAATGGATATACAAGATCTAAAAATATTTATCATCATAACATCATAACCATACAAAAGGATCAGTGAAAGAAAGACAAACACAACCACACAAAATAACACATAGATTGATCCTAGGAAACCCTGATGGGGAAGAAAACCCAACAAAACTTCCTCATTATAGAATTCAACCAAGTATAGTGTAAGACCTAAATAATAATACTCAAAATATGCCAAGAATAATACTAGACTGCATGCTCTCTCCCAGATGGACTACTCTTTCTCTCTCTAATGCAACCGTTGAGCTTTGTTGCTTGTCCAAATGAGGGAGGCACCTCTTCTATTTATATTGATCAGTTTAGAGGACTAATTACCCAAGTGGGATGACTTATCCTTTATTCCAGGTCTGAATTTCCTTGGAAGACTCAAAAATACATTTTAATAATACTTTTGTGGGTAATAGCGACCTGACTTACAATGAAGGTTTTACCTCAAGAATTTACATGAACAATTGCATCAATGACATCCCTAATCGAATGAACAACATATCTGGAAGGGTTAATAACAATAATAATACAAAATAGAATATATTCTATAGTTAAATTTCTTTAACAAATATGAGTACCTTGAGAGAGTTTTCAAAAAGAGTAAAGGAAGTGATGGGGAACTTGTAGAATGTTTTCCACACCCGGGTTTGCTCCATCATTCATGTTTAGAGAGATGGATTCCAAAGAAGGAATGGAAGAGGTTTCTTCAAAATGTTCACCTTGGTTGTTTGAACATTTATAGATGGGTGAGGGTGAGGATTATCTGGATATTCCTTAATGATGAAGGATTGAATTATGAAAATCATTGCAGCCCATGAAAACAATATGGAGTGTATAATATTCATCCTCTATACTCTGTATCACTTCAAAAGCATAAATGGCTAAAGCACAATTGTCCAAGTCTTCTTTTGATGATTTTAATTAACCTTATGGTGCATAATATTTGTGTTTCAGATCATCCCTTGTTTACATCACATATCCTCTTGTTCATAGGAACGCAATTTTACCAATGCATGATTATTCCCATCCTAAGTGTTTCAAGAATAGGTTGGTCATTTTGCATGTTTTTTTCAAGCTTAATCCAAGCATTACAAGACATTTAAGCATGGATTATTTTGCAAGAAAGGTCATTCATGAGTTAATGGTGAAGGATGAAAAAATAAATATTTACAAAGGAGTCATATATGAAGGAGACGAAGTTCAAATGGTGTATGTAATAGCTTGCAGAGGTTTGTGGAAAAGTATCCAAATGTTCCATCATTCACGTTTTCCCTTGCTTGAGGACAAGAAAGTTTTGGGAGGGGAGCATTGTCATGTCCCCATTTTGGTGACATATGGATCATCTATTAGCCATTTAGTCCCTATGGTTTTAGGAGAAAATTTCATTAAATGCTTGGGATTATATTTTGAAACAAGGAAATTAATTAGAAGTAGTAATTATTATTTCCTAATGTTTGAAGATGAATTATGGATAAATTATTTTTCACGAATAAGATTTTATTTTAATGAAATAATGGAGACAATGGGCTATGAGGGTGCATGAAGAAGATAAGTTTTGACCAAAGGAACCTTGCAAAAGAATAAATAAAGGATAAATCATCTTATCTTGCAAAAGAAAAAATAAAGGAGAAATCACCTTAAAGTTGGAAAGCAAGAAAAACAAGGAAACAAGATAAAGAAGAAAAAAGTTGGCATAAAGTAGGAAATCTTGGGAAAATCATGGTAAAGAAAGCCAAAAACAAAAGAATGAGGGAATAAAAGTAGGACAAAGCAATAAAAAAAAACAAAGCAGTATAAGCAAAAAGCAAAAAGAAAATATAGGAAATCAAGCAAGTACTATTTTCCTCCTGAGGGAGAACTAGCCTAGATTACTTGATCAGCAATTTAAATCACTCTATAAAGGAACGGGAGCGCATTACTTTCACATTTTTTGATAGTTTTTGTTTTTTATTAAGAGAATTATGTTACTCTAACTTGGGAGATGTGCCCCTTCTATTGAGAGGATGATGGCATTCATCCATTTTCACTAATTTGTATTTTTTTTAAAGAGTTTCCAAGCAAGTTCAAAATCCAAGAAAAATAAATACCATGATCCAATTCGAATCTTCCGAAATTATTATTCTTTCTCTTCTATTCTCTATCATTCTCTAAAGAAGTCAATATTGATGCAATGATGAATCATTTAAGGAATCCCATATGAATATAATTTATTATTTTGACCATATGTATCAGTTCTGAAGTTATTCCAATAGAGAAGCCTGCATCTCTGAAATTATCTCCAAGACCTTGTCTAGATTTGCATAGAAATTGTCTAGTTTTCAGTAATATTTCTGTAAATAAAATTATACTCCATGAATTGGAATTATTTCTATTCCTAAAATTTTTAACATCCTAATGAAAATCATACATGTCTCAATTTGTAAATTCTAAATCCATTGAGGTCATTTGGGAAGCCCTGAATAAATACTAGCTGAGTTGTCCTAGAATTGTCTTAGCTAAAATGTTACTCTCAAACGGTGTCAAAATTTATCTAAACATGTGATTTCAACCTATTCTAATATCAGGGATCTAGTTTTCATATTCTGGGGTTCCCAAGATCCTGTAAGTAGACTTCATCCTCATTGATGCTCGAAATCTAAATGGTCCAAGTGCTTTGTGGAAATGAAACTTGAGAATTGTGCATCTTCTATGTTAACCATGAATGCATTCTGACATGATGTGTGTCTGATGTATTTTTGATACCTTTAATTATATGATTGATGATCCATTACCTGAGTCTCTATGATTTTTATAAGAGCCTATCATTGCTTCCAACAAGCATGGTTAATCCTAGTGCATTTCCAACACCTAGTCTTGAGTTTTATGATTGCTTGCTTGTGTTAGAGTTAATATCTCCTGAACTATTAGTTGGGGACATTACAATATAGATATAAAATATTGAAACAAATCATTCCATTTAGCGATTAGAAAATTGAAACAAAGCAATTTACCGATTAGAAAATGTTGGAATAAAGATTTGTGGAGAACAAGCTGCTTCATTTGCATCCAATTTAAAACATATAAGGAATATTAACTAATCCTAAGTATTGTATTTCTCATTAGAATCCATAAATTCTATTTCACTATCCCAAAAATTTCTATACAATTGTATGATTGAATCCTTTTGTTCTCACTTGTTTGCTCTCATTTTTTAATTTTTATGTGCCCAATATCTTTTTGAAGTTAAAGATGATTCATCTTTTCTAAAGATCCATTAAATTGGCTTTATGAAGGAATGAATTTGTTACTTGAGATTTTAAAATTAGAAGAATGAAGATTTTTTTTTAATTCCAACATAAATTTGATTATTTATTATTCAAATTAGAATACAACTACTGGAAAAAGTATGTTTATAACCACAATGACAATTATGTTTTCTTAGTTTTGGATATGTTTCTCTAAGAATGCAGGTTTGTTTAAAAACTAAGAAGAATTATTTTTGTGTCATTTTTTGTTGCTAGTTGGGTTATATTTATTATCACATATGGTTTTGGGTTACCCCTCCAACTATGAATACTATAAATATTTCTAGACAATTCTCTTTGAATGGTTGAAAATATCAATTTAACGTTCAATAAAAAAGAATAACTAAATCCTTCCCTTGCTAAACTACATTGTATGTATGTTTCTATATCTGAGCTTTTTTGTTTATGTTCCATGGGAAAATGAAAGGCTAGGTAAGTTAATTGTTTGTTTCAATAGGTGATAATTTTAAATTTTACTATTTGATTTCATGATCCTTTATTTTGGCCACATGTTAAATTCTTCATATCTTGTCTATTATTGTTTTTTCTTGCTAAAATATCTCCTTCAACCTAGGTGTATCTTGTTGAGCACTTCAACTATACTCACTCATTATGTTAGTTCTCTCTTGCATGAGAGTGATTCAAGTTTTGATCTATTGTATCATAATTTTCTTCTTTCGGTGAATATAAGACATGAGATTGAGTGGTATAGATTTTTTACTTGTTAAAATTGTCAAAGTGATTTGTTTGCAATATCAAATTCAAATTTACATTATTTTGAGAGGTGTTAATTAGTTTTTCAGCTACTCCCATTTTTAGGGCTTACATTTTTTCAGTGCAATACTTCTTACCATGATCTAAGAAACTTAACATGGCTGGATCTTTCCCATTGGTATTGGGTTTATCACTTTCTTGTTGGTTTTCTACACATCCATCTCTTTGCCTTTCCTTTTTATTTCAAATTTCAATTTCAAAGCTGCAGTCAAAGATTTCCAAAGGGCTAATTGTTCCATCCTTTACCATATATTGTATCTATCTCATAGATTCTCTACCATAAATTTAATAAATATTTGAGTAGTTTTAATGATATATCCCACATGAATCAACATTAAATAATTCTAAAGTGAGACAGACCTTGACACTATCACTAGAGTGCCTTTGAGGACCCTTGAAATATCATTATTTCTTAATGATTTATCAAGGGGTAGATTTGTGAGATAGATGATTACGATCTCCAATTCACTATACCCCAAATTCCAACATCAATTTTCATGCTCACTATTGAATTGGTTTACTAGATTTAAGAGAATTGGTTTTCATTTGCAACATTTTGAAGCAATTATCTTTCACAATGTTCACAACTTAGTGAACCCCCTAGAAAATTGACAATTTTTTGAATACAAGATGATAGTCAATGAGGGAATAAGTCAAGCCATTTTAATTAGTGGAGAAAGTGGAGCAAGTAAAACAGAATTGACCAAAATGCTTCCAAAGCTGCAATATAAAACTTCAATATTTTTCCAAGCATAGATCAATAGTATATAGATAGTATATAGATCACATTATTAAGACTCGGCAGTAATGGAAATATTGGTATAACAATCAGAAGTTTCTCTCACTTTAAGTCTAAAACAAAGGATTAGTTCCAAATGAACTAAGGGGTGAATCCACAGACCTAGGTAACACTTTTTGGTAAGCGCATTTCGGCAAAAACAAAAAAATGTACCTCGGTCGAGGGTTTAACAAGCCCTCGACCGAGGTTTTTTTCAGCCCTCGACTGAGGTTTTTTTCAGCCCTCGGTCGAGGTATTTACTAACCCTCGGTCGTGGTATTAAACCCTCGATCGAGGGTTAATAAATACCTCGACCGAGGTGTTAACTCGGTCGAGGTATAGACCTCCGTCGAGGTAAATACCTCGACCGAGGTGCCTCTGTCAAAAAACTATAAATAGAAGTGGCGGACCCATTTTGTAAATGAACATGATCATTACATAACTGAATTGTATTTAGTCGAGGAAGCACTAAATTATCAAAGACTGCAAAATATATTCATTACACTTTGCTGAATCCTTCAACAACTCATGAAAACATGAAAATAGAACTCTCCACAAAAACTTTGCCTTAAAACATTAATGACACTCCCTGAAGTCCCTGATACAAAACGAAATGGAGCCATTTTTGAGTAGCGGGATGCAACTGCAAGCAGTGAAAGCTTTTAAATTTTGAAAATAGAACTCTCCACAAAAAATTTTACCTTGATCTCCATAAAAGTCTCTCCAAATCACTTTTGTGGTTCACTATTTTCAATATTTGAAAAGTTTTCACTGCTTGCAGTTTGCATCCCACTACTCAATAAATGGCTCCATTCAGTTTTGTACCAAGGACTTGAGAGAAGATAAACGATCAAGGATATTCAAACTTGTATGAAAGAAGGCCTACCTAAACTGTTATAAACATGCTCTAACAACCATGTGTATCTAACTCAATAAGCCAAAAACTTTAGGAGGGCTCTTCCAAATATAATGATCACAAGATTCACAACAAGTACAAAATAACCCAAGAATTATATGCAACCATGAATGATTAAATAACAATCACATATGAAACCATTAATGAAATAATCCTTCAAGAATATTTGAAAAGTTTGTTTGAAATTCCTCTGGAGCGGCCTTCACACTCCCACATTCAATTCACATTAGATACATATCTTTTACTAATATTAA